>VZRI01006365.1:41158-248455 GCA_013397515.1 Upupa epops | reverse complement strand
AGATGAGGGATGCCCCCTATTGACTCTAGCAGGCAGGCTGGTTAAAAAAAAAAGGGGAAAAAAAAAGGAAAAAAAAAAGAGGGGGGCAGGTGGGGGCTAGCCAGCAAACACTGCAGATTGCAAATTATATCGCAAACCCTGCCAAGTCCCAGCTCTTGGCATCAGATTTTTAATGACACCCTGGAAAAGGGAAAAAGAAGCCCTCAGCTAAGGGATAAAAATGAGGGGTTTTACACTGTGATAAGTCTTTGCTTAAAACCCAAATGGCCAAGCACACATTAGGGTTTTAAAATATTCATAGATAGAAGTGAAAATGAGGATATGAGGATGTACATTTGTTGCTTGGTCAATTGACAACTCATTCTGCATATTAATAAAAGGGATGATCTAATTTTAAAGGGACAGTCTGTCTTTTTTTTACCCATGACTTTGGGAGTATTATGAAGCTGAGGGCACAACATCACAGAGGAGGCCAGCGATGACACAGAATGTTGTTTTCTTTTGATGTAGACCTGCTACTAACTACTACTTTGCTCAGGAATTCTGAGGTCTCTAAAAATACGATACCCTTCTTGTATAGTCTCTCTGATGTATGGCTGCTGAACACTTTGATTTTTTTTTTTCTTCTTTTTTTTTTGCAGTGCATGAGGCCCTTCACAGTTGTAGGATTTTATCCACAAACAGTCAGACCATCACAGAGATGGAAGCCATTTCTTTTAATAATTAGGCCACCTTCTGTTCCAGAGAACTGCTTTTGGCATGCCTACCTCGAAATAATGTTGGGGTGGGTTTTTTTTAATATCACACTATATCTCCTCCCCCCCAGCCATGCTATACAGTAAGCGTTCCCAACATGTTAATGCTACAGACGCTACCTTAGTGCAACTAATGGCAACCTCTTTGACCAGACCTTTAAAATACAAACCTGATCCCATGAATCTCAAGTACTTCCATTCCAGATTCACTCAGGGGTTAATATTTCTTTTTTTACAAAAAAATCCGCTTTGATTTCTTTACACCTGAAAATCCCAGTCACAATTAATGCCATGAAATGCATGCGTCTACCCTGAGTCATGGTTAGGCAGTTAAATACCAAAGGAGCTCTGCCTGCTCGTAATTAAAAATGCAAAACTGAACTCTAAATTATTTGCATTTATAAAACTGTAGGCACTACAAAGGGAGACTGTGTTGATACCAGTCTCAAAAGTCACAGCTAATATTAATTATCTTTAAATACACACCCGTATACAAATGAAGCAGTAGCTCAGATCATGCAGCTAGCAGGATTTCTAATGTGGGGCTTTAGACTTTCTGTAGGATTTTATGGCATCATTGGGTTGTGAATCTGAAGCTTACGTGATGAGTTGCTTTACCTGTCAGTCCCTGCCTGCTATTGTTGCTTGCTTTTTTTTTTTCCAACTGAATTTGACAGAAGGGCAGAAATGTCAGTGATAATTAAGTTCTTGCAAGTTTGGGGTGGGTCAGTAGAGGAGAGAAACCCAAATGAGTGCCTGCACTGAGGGGAAGGTGGGTAGGACTCAACCTTCCACGCTTGCTTTGGGAACAGCTGGTGGGCTGCAGCATCTCCTCGTACTTCCTGAACAGAGCGTATGGTGAGGATATAGATGAGGAGCAAGGGCTAAAGGACAGAAATCTGCAGGAAACCAGGCTAGCAGAAGAATTTAGATGTGTGTTGTTTTTGAGGAAGAGCAGCTAGCTTACGTTTTCTGACATTTAGCCTTTTATTAGAGCAGTAATTGTGTTGGCTTTGTGAGGAAAAATTGATGCTGTTATTAAGAGTCTGCTAATCATGATTAACTGTAATGAGGGTATAGCGTTAGGAAGTGAGTCCTCAAAGTTTGTATTTCATGACACAAAGATAGTTAAGTTTCCAAAGTGGGGATTTTCATTATGTGGGTCCAATTTAAATCAGTAACTCCATGTGCTTTGAGAAGCGACTCTGCAGTACTGTGAAGGACACACAGAAACCCATGTGATTTTATTACTACCTGTGCCTCCTTATTGAACAGGTTTTCAAGAATAGGAACTGAAACACCACATAGCAAAGGGCAAGGGTGTGGTAGAACAGACTAGAATGGAGTTTCTCAGCACACTGATGTATTAGGCTTGGTGCAGATGATGAATTAGTCTTGATGCAGAAGACAAGTGTCCGGGCAGTGACACTCATTGTGTTTATTCCTGGAAGGGAGAAGCAAATCAGTCCATAAAGCTCCCATTGATTTATCAGAATCTTCCCAGAGTGACCTCTTGGCAGGAGCTAACCGCAGTACCTCTCTGGTAGTTGTGGCAGCTATAAGTCAATGGGAACCATTACTGATGTTATGGAGCACATGGTATAATCTCTGTAGAGTAACATATAAGCTGAAATACAGATCTAAAGTACAAAGAGGTTGATCCAGTTGATTTCATTGGAATGGCACTGACTTCAAGGGCAACAACATCAAGTCCTTTGTATAATTCTCACATGTAGGTGATATTTTGTTTGAATGGCCTGAGAGATCTTGGGAAATTCTAACCGATGTTTGTGGCATGTTGTTGATACAAACAGAAGAGATTGTTTTAAAAATTACACTTTTGGATTAATTGTATATGCTGATAGTGAGTTCCACAGGCACATTAGACATGTTTAAAAAGGGGGAAGTTGGGAGAGAGAAACATCTGCTTGCTTTCTTTGGCCAGTTGCTCCAATGTTAACTGTATCATCTTAGCCAAGTTATGCAGTCAAAATACTAAGCTCAAGTGTAACCATATTTGAACCACATTTGAGCCACGCTTGAACCACATTTGTTGAACAATAGGCTTCCAATGAATAGAGAAATTGGATTACAAAAAAAATTATCTATATGAAAGAAAGAGTTGAAATAGCTGTGTAATTCATTCTGCTTTTAATGATCCAGACTTGTGGGAAGAAGAAAAGTGAAAGTTTGAAGGCATCAGTGGAGCTCTGGGTGAGAGTACCAAGTATTGCTCTCAAGTGGTTCAGAACTGTTGTAGGAAGAGTCAATGCCCTATCAATTAGTAACACATTGAATCATGTCTTTCAGTAAATGTTTTTGGTGGGAAAGAAATTTCTCCTCTTCTCATGGGCCAGTTATATTCAGTTTGCAGGTGAAGGAAGATGACAAGTAATTTTAGCAGCCAGGGGCTTAAAGGAGTTCAAATGACCACTAAAGTCGTATTAACTTGTCAAATTGACCAGTATTTTCTGCCACTGAAACACTAGAACGGATGGCTGGAGACAATAAAATTGTTTCAATTATACTGCATTAAGCATCTTCACGAAGAGGTGAAAATGCAGAAAGCAAAGAGGAAAGGATCTAGGAGACATGCTCAACAATGACAAGAATTCCACTGAGTGAATACCCTGTTAGAGAGATATATTGGAAGAAATACCTACTGAAGGTGCCAGCAGCTAGTTTGTACTTGAACATTCAAAACTATAGCAGTGGGAACTTACTGTTAAATATTAATGGAAGTCTAGAGAAAAGCAAAGCAAATATTCTGAAAAAATATTACAGGGACCTTGAGAGTGTCACTCGCCTTTAACATGGGACAAAACAGATGCTCACACTGTCTGAGAGTTGCCAGGCTCAGCATTTCATAGAGTTTCCTACTCGGGGGAGGTGTTTTGCTCCCAACAAGTACAGATCAAAACTTCACTGGCCAACAAACATGAGAGGCAGTTAACTCTCAGCTGCATGTAGTAAACCTCTGATACCCTCTAAGAGTCTGAGCAAATGAGTTTCTCAGCTTTTCGTTATCTAATGTAGAAGTGGGTAGACAACCATGCTTTTCGCTGTATGTTCACCTGATGATGTGGAATGAGCAGGACCAACCTCTTGGTTAACTGAGGAGGAACACATTAGACTCACAGTGAAAAATACTAGTACTAAATATTAGTAGTCCAGATGTAAAGGTCTTGCAGGATGTGGAATAATGTGATTAAGAGCTCAGCCAATGTTTGAAAAGGAGTATTCAGCTCAAAACTAGTTGTGATGCTTTATTTAAAATTTAAAGAGCTATTGCTGAGCAGGGAGTTAGTTACAGAAGGTGGGAAGATAGAGGTGTATGAGAGATCAGAACAGAGGGGTAGGATAAGGTTTGCTATTAAACTTTTAAGCTAAAAATTCAAGATACTTACTAACAAATCAGTGTGCAGCCTTCCTTTACTGCCATATGCTTATCCAAATAGTTCCATTGATTTCATCGAAAGTGATGGTTTTCTTCAAGATGGGAAATTTAATCCTAAATGTGAGTTGAAAAATATATGGGATTGCATTCTGTCATCTTCCTCACAGCAAGCATTTCTACATGGGCATAACCTCGGCAGGAACAGAGCACGAAGGGAGGACTCACTAATTGTAGAGGTCGATGAGTCTAGGGCTAAAGGGGTTAAGCCACCCCTTTTTTGTACACTGTGATGGATGACATTATAAATAATAATAATGCAGGAGCTCTGCCTCTTGCAAACTGAATACCTAAAGCCAAGCTCCAAAGAAAAGTAATATGGGAATCAATGGATGTGCCCAGGAAAATGTTGCTTGAATAAAACCCCCAAACTTGTGTTAGCATTTGAAAAGTGTCTCCTTCGTGTTCTAGTGCATATGTCTCTTATTTACTCACGGGAATACATTAGAAGAACAACACGAGAAAAGTTTCAACTGGCAAAGTGAATGGGAAATATACATTTTCAGAGGATAAAAATGTTATGAGCATCTACAAACAACTGGCAGAGGGCTTGATACGGTAAGAAAACAGGCACCTTTGACCTTGTGCAGATTCAGTTTGACTTTTAACTTACTTAAAACAATATTTCTTTTTATATACCATCCTATATCTTTTACTCAGTGAAACATTTGGTTTATTTTAAAAGAATCTAAAATTGTAGCCAGCCTCTCCATCTAATTTTTTTTTAGAGCACCCACTCCAGCTACTTTGCTCCTCTGCAGCCAGTAAATGCAGCAGTAAATTATGTATGATTTACACACACAAGGATTTATATTTATGCTTACAATGTTAGTATAATTTTACAGTCAAGACACAGTACCTATACCCTGCTGTAAGTACTAGCTTGATATAGTAAACTCAAAAGAGCACATTGGGGGTTAGCAGTTAGAGCTGAAAGTGAAAATCGAGAAACAGCAGTGCTACCGCTTTTGTCTTCAGCATGCTCTTCAAGATGTGAGATGCTCCAGTGGGTGGGAGACCTATGCACCACCCCCCCAATTCTGGGGATAACCCCAGCAGATACGCTTTACAATTACCTTTTCTTAAAATGCCAATTAACCCTTTCAGGGTTTTGTGGCATACTGTGAGCAAGCAGGAGAGGGGCACTCATTTATCCCTTATATTGAACATCATAACCAATTATAAGGGGATTGGAGCGGGAGGAACAAGTCTTACGCTACTGTAGATGTATCTGGAGCTCTTCCTGGGTTTGTCCTTGTGGTTTTAAACATTTAGGAAGATCTAGGGATTTGTTTTAAAATAAGATCACACTAAAACTAAAAAAAAAATAAATGAAGTAAAAACTTACAGATAAGGATACCATTTCATTGAGTGAAACATAAAAAAGGCTGTTTGACAGTGTTAAATCCTACCAGCTCACGAGGCAATGACAATTTTAATTTTATTAAAATGTTCTGGTGTTTTGCTCACAAAAAGCAGCCACTGGTGTAAATCAAGCCTTAACCCTATCAAAGTAATTAATACTAGGACACTGAGAGACTGGGGTTTCATAATAAGAAGAACCCAATATATTAAGGTTCTTATGGGAGATAGAATAGTGCTAGGATGAACTAGAATGAAATATTGCCAGAATAAACCTAGAATGGCATTAATTAACCTGAAGATTAACTTAACCCATTTAAATATATGTTTTGCTACTTGGTCTCTGAACCTTTCAGATCTCACATGGAGAGGGACTCTTCCACAGGGTCCCATTTGGGTAAACGTTATTCAACGTGAGTAAAGGTTAGAGAAATAGTCAGGCTGGTTAATATGTAGTCACAATTTGCCAGGGGTTTGGGGTTATTGTTGTTGTTGTATTTAAAATGCATTTGAACCAGATCTTTGATTTGAAAGCTTTTGGATTACTTTGTGAGTTGTTTATCTTGTTGTTTACATGAGAAAGCTGAGGAAGAAGAAAAGGTAAAGGTACTAAATTTGCAGTGATGTTTTGGCACATAAGCAGGGAACATGTTTAGAATTTCTGGTGGCACTCATTGATCTGTATCTGTGACCTTTCAACATACCATACCTTCAAGGGCCAGGAGAAAGAGAAGGATCCCAGTGTGTCTGATCACAAACACTTCTGTGTTCTGATTCAGGGAAAATCACTTCACAGCAGTTCTGTGATTGCTAGTATCTGAGTTCAGGCTGCTTGTTTGGCTAAGGAAGAGCTGATGCACATAGGACTGTGAGACTGGTTGCAAGCTTTTAAGTAAAAGATGGACTGTGACAACTGTTGTTGAACTAGAATGGAAAGAATAAGGGAAGATGTAGACTTGTGGATCTGTATGTCTCCCCAGAACAAAAGTCCCCAGGGTTTCCATTAAGACATGATGGGTATTGCCCTTACTAGAGAGATGCAGCTGTGCTCTGGTCTATGATTTCTCCACACATTTGCCTCTGAGCAGGTGGAATTTGGATAAGGTAGATGAAACTACATAAAGTATGAATTTGACTCAGGCTGGTGAAAAGGAGTAAAATAACTTAATTCAGCTCAATCTCATCCAGAATATTTGCTTGTCTGAGGTGCAGTGTTCAGCTTGTCTTTAGTATTGGATAAGGCCCTCAAATGAAATAAGGATACATTTTCCTTCCGTTCTTACAAGGATCAGGGCTGAGCACAACAAACAAGTATGAAAGCAATGCTCTGGTCTACACCAAACATTTTAGCCAATATTACATTTTTGAGTTATGTACTTATATTATTCGTTATGCAAGTGCAAACTGGTGGTGGTGTGCTGAAAGGGAAATTTCCATTATAAAGTTTTTGCAGTCAGCAATCATCAGGTACTTGACAGTGAATGAGAACCAATATTTGCTTTGTGAGCCTTTGAACATATTGAAAAGGTAAAATGATTATGCCATCTTTCCCATTATTAAATGCATGCATCTCCTGTTTAGAGTATATGACAAAATAGCCATGGTAAAACCACAGGCTGCTGTTTGGGGTTATGTGTTTTAGGAAGCACAGCACCTACTGCACTGGAGATTTGCAAGGTTTTTAGCCATTTAGAAAGGGTTATATGTGTGCTCTTCACAGACACATGCACACACATAGATCTATGTGGTGGGGCAGGTAGATGCCTACCTTGAACTGCATGGCAGTGTTTATTGTAGGCATTAGACATTGCTTTAATAAATACATTTAGCAAGTTTTAAAAAAGAATAGTATCTATCACTGTTTTAACTGCTTCCTGGATGTCCAGCTGTAATGCAGAGTCAGAACTCTGACTGATTGTCCATGCTACCTATGGTGCAATAGTGAGGTACAGCAGGCTAAATGAAGTATAGTTTTAGCAGCCCCTGACAGTGTGCGTAGAGAAATAGGGGTCTATTATACTGATTTCCCATGGAGGCATGTGCCAATCAATGGGAGAAAAGAACCTCTGAAGGTCATCACCAAGGAAAATTACATATTACACTTTTTCTAGCATCTAAGTTTGATCACAATGCTCAAGAAAATAGTAGGAGGATGTATGTCCTGTGCACAAGCACATACACGTATATACATTGGTGTGCTGCATAGCACATAATAATATCTGGGGTCTTCAGCACCTGGGGTTATAATGGATTGTCTTTGGACAGGCAGAGCAGAGGAAGATGAGATGTTTGGGTCATGTCTTGCAGAGAGAGGGTGAGAGCCTGAAGATGGTGATTCTGCAAGATTGAATAACACAAACATAACTATAGGGTGGGAGGGTTGCTGGAGCATGGTGGAAACATTGCTGATGGGCATGCTTGCAGGTTAACCAGACAATGAAGAGAGTTAGGCAGCCATCCTACAGTTAGGTTATTACTGTGTCATTAGCAGTGTTGTGCTGTCTAATTGATACCTTTATGTCACTGCATTCCACTGTGCTCCAAATTCCAAGTTTTTGGCCAGTTTTCCATCTGTTTTTTTATTTTCTAGTACCATCAAATATTAGTTGAAGACACCACGTTTTGTATTTCTCACATATTGTGCCTAATATTCAGCTGGGAATATTTTTATTTCCAATTTACTCGACTTTGTAATCATAGAATCATAGTCTGGTTGGTTTTAATTGCCTCACTGATTCTTTATTATACAACATATAAAGGAGTCTATATATATATTGTTTTTTTTAAAAAGTAGGATCATCTTTAGTTCCTAAAATATAAAAAAAAGTATCAGGTTACAATAGTGACCACGTCACAAATTCTCTGCAGGCTGCCTGTATCTTCTCTAACGATCCCAAATCTTAAACACTTAGAAAAATACAATGATGTCCTTGTTAAAATAAACAGTCTTCAATGGGAGGAAACATAAAAGGGCTACTGAATTCATACATATTTAAAAAACATAAAACATGTGTGTTAATAAAACCACTTTAAAGGGAAAGCATCCACATTATATAAATTATTTTCTCACTCTCTGCATCCTCTGCTTCCTGACATCACTCATAGGCAGCAACTAATCTAGAAGGAAAAGTTGAGAACAGAGGGGAAGAGAAAGGTACAGTTTTCCTTCTTGGCTTGAAAAAAGCTTTGTACAGTGTTAATGAAAGACAGTTTCTTCTGGGGAAGAAATGCTAATGTGAAATTTTCTCTTTCTCTCAGCACAGTCATACATTAGAGATATTTGTAGCAGTGGAGGTGCAGGCTGCAATAGGTGGATGGATATTTACCCAAGAAAATTTGAGCCATGCCCTTTCATTTTCAGAGAGCCGCTACCTAATCTCAGTGTAGCATCAAGACAAAGGACACCTCATTCCGTTTGCGCCTGCCCTGCAAAGAAAAAAAAAAAGAAGATGGGGGGGTAGAGAAGAAAAAACCCACAACCCTTTGTGAATGCTATTAGAATAATGGTCTGGGGGAAAAAAAAGATAAAATACAAATTTCACTCCGATCTGGGTTGGATTACTTCCCCATGCCCCTGCCTTTATTGAGCGATTTGGAGTTTCATTAGAATTCAGAATTCCTGCAGAAAGAAAAACCACAGTGGCACGGACTTCTCTTTCAAGGGGATTGCGGGCTGACCCATCAAAATGAAAAGGCTCAATGTTTTGCTGACAGGTCCCTGAGCAGGCCTGAGTGACAGCTTCATTTCAGCACTTCTCAGATGAGATTTGAATTGGGGGGGGGGGTTGGAGGAGGGGGTAGGAGAGAGGCTTTGTTCCCTAAAAAGTGTCAGTGTCAAATTCTGCAGTTCAAGTTCTAGTGTCTGAGGTACAAAACCAAGTCAGAAATCATCTTACACTTGCCTGCTTCCCAATTTATTATTAATGTCTCTCTAATATTAGCACGCACGGAGCTTCATTTAAATCTCAGAGTTCACGTCGAGTCTACATTGTTCCTTTTATTGGAAATAAAAAAAAAGTAGAAGGAGATGGATTAAAGTACAGTGAACTGCTGTAGAATGTCTGCATGAAAGATTACTTACCGGAGTGTTTCTGTTGTGACAACCAAAACACCAGCAAGAGCCTGATCCTACCCCATCTCTAGTCTGTGCGAAAAGGAACTCATTTCTTATAAATCGAACTAGGTCTTTACCTACAAAACAAATGTGTGTAAGGAAAAGCCTAAAGGTCTTCTCCCTTTAAAGTTTAAAAAGCAACTTTGTGTGAACTTCCCAATATCCTAAATTTGTTGTTTATAGAAAAAAATGGCAAAAAGTTGCAAACCTGTCGGAGCCACCCTACAGGCGAGGGGAACCAGAGAAGCATCTTAACCTGTTTGTGCAGGGGAAGTAAAATTGATTCACTCCCTACTTGTTCCATTGGGAAAGGTTGGTTGGCTACGTGCCGGGGTGTCAGTACAATTTGTTTGCTTTTCCAGGTATCAGTTATTAGTGTTTTTATCATTTACCTTTCTTATTTCTCCTCTTTTTTCTTGTACATATTAACATTGTGGTTCATGTGAGCACAAAATCCAGCTGGTTCAACGAGATTTTAGGAGTCATGACAAACAGAGATGGGAACAGAATGAAGGTAATCTAAAAATTAGAAAAAACATCTTCAAACTAACATTTATCCAATACCTTAATATGTCAAATCTCAAAATAAGATACTATTCCATAGCAGAAGTCTGTTGTTGATGTTTAAATCCATTTCTTATCCTGCATACAGAGAGTTTTTAAAAAGAAAAAGTAGAAATTTGAGCAAAATCCCAGCATGTTCCCCTAAGGTAGTTAGAGAAATCAGAGAGCTCTGCACTTTTGAGAGTTAACTATGACTATAAATTGTATTTTATGTATTGTGTTCACTTTGGAACAAGTTCTACTCTGATTAATATTGTTGAAAAGCTGTAGTAACTTCAGCAAAGATACAGGTTTTACTATGTGAGGGAGGAAATAAGTTTTGAGGGCTCTGAGAGGAAAATATTAAGCTTTAATTCCTATGTGAATGTGACAAACACCACTGCTCTACTGTGGTTGTACTGTGTTTCTATTGAATGCAAAGCCAATAGAGACATAAAATCCATGTGAATGGTCAGAGTGCATGGTAGGACCATCCCAAGGAAGCTTCATCTTGTAAACTTTTGCTAATTGTTCACAGTTTGCTTTTCTTTAAAGAAGTGTATGCATTTGGAGCCCAGGGAGGGAAGACTCTAAACTTGACAACCTCCCAAAACTTCATTTATGTCGTCTTACTTTTAAGATTTAAAGAAATTTTAGTATTTTTAGGTTCTATGGAGAACAAAAAACTCACTTTGCTCAAAATAAGCCTCCTTGTGTACAAGTTATGTGTTTTATGGAACAGGAAATGCTACTTCCCAGGGAAGCCCTCATTATGAGGCTTACACTTGCACAATGTAGTTTTATAATTTCTCTATCTTGTGGAGATCATGGGCCAATTTCAAGTCTAAAGCCAAAACGCTGTGTGCTCTTTATATGCTTCCTTATCTCAGGGAAGAATTTGTGTTGGTGTTTAAAAGGATCAATTCAGCAGCAGCATTGTTTTGAGATTAAATACGCAAGGAAAAATTGTTCCAACATAAAGGCACAAGTTCCTCATGTTGAAATCAATAGGTCAGTTCAGCTGACTCTAATAACACCAGGAGATGGGGAAGAAAAAGGGCTCATTTCAAAAATTACCTAAAATACAATATATATATTGCACGTTTTGAGAATCGTATTTGAGGTTCCAGTCTGCTTCTTGAATGTTGGGAGTAGGGACTAGATACCAAGAACGATAATGCGCATACTTAGAGAAACAGAGTTAGACAACTTGATCGAGTGTGGTTAAGGAGGAGTATGTGTATGCTTAAGGGATAAGTGTGATATTTGTATCTTTGATACTCACCACATGTGAGTAAATTGCATTAGAAAAGTTCTGTGCTGACTGGAATGACTTTAATAGCCTTTGCAGAGCACTATTGTGTACGAGCAGCCCGGTGAACTAGTCTGGGAGTTGTGATTTGTCCCGGTTCAGCCTGTGGATCAGTGGCAGCTGTGAGCTGAAACTGCTGCCTGTCCAGGGCCCTGTGAAAAACTGCTGGGTGCTCAAGCTTTGTATGGAGAAACTTGTGCGCTGTTGAATTTTTCTTGCTCCTTGTGTTGGTAAAAGCTGGGAAGTTGTGCTGCAAGTTGTGTGCCGTGTTTGGTAAGTACCTGCCCTGAGGAAGGGAGAGCATGAGGAGACTCTGTGGTGCATGCCCCATGTCTGAACATATCCCCATTCTCCTTGCACTCCTCTCCAGCCTCCTGCCACCTTCTACTCACTCAGTGAAAATGGTTTATTGGTTTCATGTGTGAAAGTGGAGTTTGAAGCAGTAGGGTGGGCAAAGTTGAAGGAGATACCTGCAAGTTGTGCTCCTGACTAATCCTCTTCATTAATATCAGGTCACAGAGGTAGCTGCTGTGAGACAACAAATCAGTTAGAGCCAGGCTGGATGTGGTTAGGTTTACTCCTTGTATTCCTTGACATAGTTTCCCCAGCTGTTACAGGGATGCCCTTCTGTGGGAAGCAAGTCAGAGAGGCTTAAAAATGTGTGTGCAGTAATGCCATTGGACTGTATTAGCTGGTTTATTTTTAGATCAAGCTGGCTGTACAGCGGCAAGAGAATGGATGGCTTTTTTGTGGTGTTATTGCTTCCCTGTTTTCCCAGTATCAAATCCCACATTTTTTTACCCCAAATCCAATCTGTTTTATGAATTCTAAATTTAACATGCAGTGCTTTTATCGGTGAAGACTAGATTTAAAAATCAGTCAAAGTACAGTTGGGTCTGTTGTGACATGTTTGAGGGTTGGCGATACATAGTCAGCTCAGGTACTACAAATGTTACGTGAAGAGATTCCAGAAGAGAGTAGAAAGGAGAGGCTGTTGCAGAGGAACTGTGTAACTGGTTTCCTTTGAAAAAGCTACTTGGTCATTATGAAAGTTAAACAACAGCACGTTGTTAAGCAACTTGCATGTGAAATGTATCTGGATGCTGATTCTTCAGAAGAATTCTTGTGCAGGAATTTAGGCCTTAGCATCAGTTCAACTTATAAGCAGGAGCACTTTAAGCATAGCTTAAGCACCGTGTTGAATACAGATATTTTCCTTGAATGGAGCTATAAAAACTATTGGATTTCCAGATTCTGGAGCAAATGTCCTCATCTGACATCCTGACCCATCTCATGCTTTTCTTGCAGCGCCTTCAGCAGGCTGGAGAGGAGTGACCCTCTCATGTTGGCATCTTTGAGTGTGATGTAATCCAAGAACAAAAATCTATCTCCAGTTTTACCATGTCATCAATTTCGCAGGCTCTCCATTGTTCACAAAGCACCAAAATGTAACTCTTGCTTTCAAACTCTTTTGCCGAGTTCAACACGATAATGAATGTGAAGGGTTTGCAGGGAGGAGGCAAAACTTTTTCTCCCCCCCTCCTTATTTTTCCTCTGCAGGTTCACACCAGATAGGCATTTTTTACAGCCTGAAAGGGGATGTTTTCTTTTGTTAATAGCTTACAATCAGATGAAAGGACTCATCACTCTATTTTAGTGCTCCACCACATGGCGTGTATCTTTTATAAATTACAGGCTGGCGTTGTGTGCACTGGGGGAGAGAAAGGTTGGTTTTCTTGCTGTGAGCCATCCTGCCTAATTGTCGTATGCAAATAAAAGCAATTATAAGGCTTTTAGGGTGAAGGGATGACAGCTGAGTTTGGCAGTTGAGGAGGCCTCACCCACCTTGTTGTCATAGCAACAGGGAGGAAAAGGACAAAATGGTGTGTATACAGTGGAAACATTTATTTTGGTTAAAGAATTAAAAATACATATACCGCGGTTATCGTGGAACATCAATATCTGTAATGAATGGGTTTGTTTAAAACATTACAGAAATTAAACCGTATTTATTCCTTGGCCCTTTCAATGATCCTTGTCATCTAACTACCATTTATAAACCATCACTTGTGATTTTATCTGCTACTTTTAAAGTTATGAACCGATCATAACAATCCATTCAATAATTAGGAGATTACAAGTTTCTGTGTTTTAACAGATCTATTTCAGTGTTAGCAGACCCAGAGCTGCATGGAGGAGAGGGACATTCCATAGTGTGTCCGTGAAGGAGGTATAGTGAAAAATAATAACCTATTAGCAGTCCATAAAGTTCAATATAAAATATGTTTGTGCTAAAGTGTTAAACAAGTAGAACAAATAGCGTGCTAGTAGCATACAAAATTAAAACGAGTCACAAATGGATATTTTCTATGGCAATTTATTTCACAATTACTCTTGTGGAAGCTTTCATGAATTAAATATGAGTTCTATCTTGAAATTAGGTGTTATAAGGCTAAATTACAAGAGGCAGCCAGTAATTGAGGTGGCTGAAACACGGGGTCTAGTGAACTAATCTCTTGCCGTGTCACGTGGCTGTCCTCTCGCCAATGGGAAACCTCCCCATCACAAAAACAGAGGCAGCTGAGAAAAATTGATTTCTCATCTGAGCCATATTTGATAGCTTTTGAAATCGAAAATTGAAATTAACTAACCTAAGCCCCGTCGTAACAAAAGAGCAAATTAAATATGCAACGTGGCTTCCTATTGGCAGCAAGAGGGCCTGCCAAGGTAAATTTGTAAATAGAGTCTAAGATGCAATCCTCCCAACACCCCCCCCTTCCCCCCCTCCTTTTTTTCTCCTTTCTCTCACTGTAAAAGTATAAGTCTGCAATGTCTTTATAAATTATTTATATATATAAAAAAATTCATCAGCTGCAAATGGCCATTGTGGTTAAGGTCTTCCATAGAGAAAATCATTGCATCAGAAGAGCTCATTAAATGAAGCAGAATTAAAATCATCCACAGTCTTCCTTGAGCTTGGAATAAACCACATATGAAGAGACTATGTTTTCTTCTAACGAAAAGTTTTATGAATGGAAGTGAATAAAAATAACAGTAATCCCCCCCCATCATTACCAGTCAGGTCATCTAAACTTTACAGATACCTAGAGCTCAAATACAGAGTTTTATTCTTTCTTTTCATTAACCTGAAACAATAATGGCATAATGGCTTTCCGAGCTTGGTGGAGTATCCACATGCTTGCCTTTTGTCTTGCTTTTACACATCCTAACGTGTTACAAAGGATTCTGACGGTGAATGCTAATGATTCAAAGGTGCTTCTGCAGAGCTGTGGATTTACAGTGGGATTCCCTGAAATGAAGGCAGCCAACAAAATTAGTGATGCCCTGCTTTACATACTATTTTCTGTCCTTTTAAAAGGAGGAGCGGGAGAGGAGGATGGAAACAAACACAGCCAAGACATCAGCCTTCAGCATTCCTCTCTTACAGGGTTTCTGCTATTCTCTGCCCAGATTTGCATGGGAAAACAAATGATTTCATTCCAGTACTTGAGTAGAAACATGTATAAAGATGTAGAGCCAGATCCCTGTCTACATAAATCAGGATAGCTTCTTTAACTTGAGAGGATTTATGCTACTCCACATTATCTGAAGATCTATCTCATGAAATTGTTCCACTTTCCTGCCGAGGCTGTTCAGATCTGAACTGTATAAAATCTAGTGACAACTGTAATGGAGGATATTACACTTAGCCTGTCTGTCATCCCAGGGATCTTGTAAAATCATTTTCTGTTCTAATTTATTACTTTTAGTGTCAATCAGCTGCCGACAAGCTGAGTAACATCATTAGGCATTGAGTTCATCTACTCAGCACTTTTTAAATGCAGTTTAAGTAGTTGTCTCATTATGTGTAGTAGGATGGAAAGTCAAGGTTCAAGGAGTTTTCCTTTTTGGCAGAGATATTGTTGAAGTCTGTACCATTATCTTTTGAAGGGTAAAGATCCACAAGAAAATAGGTCTCTTTAAAAAAAAGTACATGTGAAAGAATGAAAAGAATGCAGTAAAACGTAGTGAAACTCACTGTAGAAACTTTGGTTCTGATTTCCTACTGCTTTACTTTGTATTTACCTCAGATGCGGGAGTTGAAAGGTGGGAGGATGGAGAGAGGCAGTGATGAATTGGGGATTTTGTATAATGTGGAGTTGATAGCTTCAAGCCACGAACTACTAAGTGGTTGGGGTTCATCTCCTAACTGAGAGCTTGCTATTGCTGTGCACAGAGTATAATGGGTGGAAATAAGCCGTGCACCAACCCTGAAAGAGAAAAACGTTGATTTCACCAGCCCCTGATTACAATATGATTTTATTTACACTATTACATACCAGATGTGGCTTTGCAGCACTGGATGTAGCAAGGCACAAGTGAAACTAATGCAATTTTTCTTGGAATCATTTTTAGGGTTTTTAAAATGGAAATGTGTATATCAGAAACATCAGAGCAGACAACAAAATCCCTTCCAACTGCAGAAGCTTGAGGGCTTGATGCTAGGCTAGATCCTGAAGAACCTTGTGGCCATCCCTCAGAAATTCCCTCAACCATCTCCCAGCGGTTGTTCATGTCAGAAGATAGTGATCCCATGTCAATCTTCATGTTTCTGCTCTATCTGAAGATTTTTTTCTGACCATAGCCAGATAATAAACCATTTTTCTTAGGAAGCCACAAAGCTGCTGAGATGTGCTGATTCAAGGGTGATGGTCCTTGCTGGGAAACCTCAGTTAATGGGGTAGCAAGAAGGAAGAGGAGAGGAAGTACAGTGCTGGCCTGGGATTTTTTTTTTTGGTTTTCCCCTCTAACTAGCTAGAGGTGGCCATTTTCACACCCTTTCTCATGTAGTTCTCTGCTGTGTGATTAGGGAGACGGTCATCCTATCACAGTGCAATGGAATTTACCAAAATTTAGAAAGAGAAGCTAATTGTAGCCTAGAATGATTGGTGAAATCAGAGAAAAGAGATCAGGAAGGGACAACATTTCTCAATATGAATGACTATTTAGGATACTACGGCTTTATTTCTTTACGTTCTTTCCACACATTCTGACTGAGGGAGTGAGTATAGTTATGTCATAGAGACAGCACAGGGAAATGGTACTGCATGTTGTCTGGAGCATGCTGAGGGTATGTGCTTTTGGTGGAGTAGTGGCAAATATTGAGTGGTTTTATAAGATTAATGCTGGATTGATGATTTCATCAGAGAAGCTGAGACTTGGTTGCATTAATTGGGTCTTAGTGCAGCTGAAGCTTTTTCTAAGCACAACAATATTTATCTATGACAGAAAAATAAACACCCAAGTTTTTTAACCAGTGCTATCTAAAACTTTTGGGATGTGATAATTCCTAATTAACGTGGCTGCATGAAATGCATGTGGTATAATGATCCTATTAAACAGAAGCAAAGAATGTGATATGAAAAAGCAAAAAGGGCTACCTCCCCTCAATAAACTGCTTTATATGACATTCTGTGCATTTCAGATATAGTTACCAAAGCCAGCAGCTTTCATGGTACCCATCCAACGGGATATTGTAATCAGAGTGCCAGTAATTCTGGGAAGCATTAAAAAAAACACATTTCAGAGGATGTTTAGTCAGAAGAAAATCACAGCAGAGGCAAATCTGAACCATTTGAGCAAAAGGAAAATTTCCTGCTGAACTGTAGAACAAATTCTGCAAATAATTGCACCTACTGGAGAAGTTAGATAAGGATGCAGTACACACTTTAAAATAGTAATCTTGAAACTGCATATGTTGCTGTAGAGTGCATATGGGTGCAACTTGCTATAAGTAATATCTTTATATTGCATGTGAGTTGCTCATTTGAGTTTACCTTTAAAGACACTGTTTTTCTTATTAGATCGAGGATTAGAATGAAGAGAATGTTAACAACATACAGCAACAATTTCCCTAAAAAGAATACATTAAGAAACTTTTCATCCAGGAGTGTAATTCTCTTAAGGTCCATAAATCCTACAGGGACCCAAATATTCAGATTGGTCTAGACCATACTGTAACCTCCTCAATTGGGCTTCAAAATGGAATAATACTTAATTGTGCTTAATGTCAATAATTTGGTGTGTACATGTATATCACAGTAAGCCAAATGAATGCGGGGGGGGTGGGAAGGTGTCTCGATTTTTCAACTCTGTTACTTCAAATTGAGTCATAGCTTTGTGCTTTATAAAGCAACAAGGCTCTGATTAAGCACTTAAGCATGTGCTTAAGGTTAAGCATGTGATTAAGTGCTTTGCTGACCTAGGGCTTAAGTACCCTGTAAAGCATTGGAAAACTGAATAAATCAAATTTAGGTCAAATCCATCCCTGTGCTACATACCTATGGTAATAGCAAAGCAGAAGGTAGGAAGCTTTGCTTTCAGAGGCTCGAAACAGCAGGGCAGGATTACAGACTGACATTCAGGGGAGCTCTGGGGAGGGGGAGCAAGTGCCTGTGACAGCCCCTGCTCTGGGAGGGCACGATCTGCCAGCCGGAGGCCTCGGCCAGGTCCTCAGCTGGCTGTTACACACACTTCACTCTGCAGCAAGCAGGAGCCTGTGGCGAGCATGGCTGCTTTTCAAAGAGCAGAGTTTATCTGGGTGTCCAGTGGTGTGGCTGTATGGCTGCCCCACTGGGATGGCCCTTGTTTTGTGAGGATGCTCAGTGCTACTCCTCTCTTCTGTTTTCTGCCTCCCTTCATACCCTGGGCAGGACACACTACAGGAGTTGGCCTTTCCCTTAGGGATAAGCACCGAGGACATCTTGCATAACTTGATGTGGAATTTGGATGCCCAGTATAGATGTTAGTGCTGGAGGCTCCTCTCTGCAGCTTCCTGCCTATGGGACAGTTTCACCTGCCTCAGGAATGCTCCAAACTGCAGCACAGGTCCTTCTTAGATGGTTAATGATGAGAAATAAGAATGCTTGGAAAATGGGAACTATAGTGATGGACAATGGAGAAGACATTTAAAGAAAGGAAGGTGCTTGTGTTCCCAGAAGTACTGAATACTGATGTGATGCTGCCAAGGCTTTGGTGATCTGGAAACTTTCAAGACAAAAGATTTTTTGAGTCTTTGTTTTCTTGGTCAAAACCAATAGTTGCAGAGATATGCTTAAAAAATACCCAGCAATCCTGCTTTGGTAGTATCATCCACTGTGCTGGAGAGAGTAAGGCAAAAGGTGAGCTAAAAGGACTGAAGAGATAAGGATAAGGTGAAGTTTCAGGGGACATAGATCAAATATGCATCCTTAGAGGGCGAAACACCCCCTAAATTAAAAACAAATGCATAACACCACTAAGAGAGGTATTTGACGATTTAGAACATTTTCATTGTCTTTGCTCATATCCCCCTCTAAATTTCTGGGGAAAGTGGGGTGGAGGGATGTAGGGAAGGGAAAGCCTTTCAAACTCACAAACTTCCACGTAGTGGAAAAGAGGAACACATCATGTGCTGTCACTGCAGCCTTATCCTCTACAGTACCACCTACAGTGGAAGTCTAGCTGCAGGCTAGAGTTATACAATATCACAGAGAGATTAAGCATTACGTTTCTTGTGGTTGCTGGAAGGCGATATTATTGCTGTTTCACTGGAGAGATTTATAGCAATCCTTAATGAATGCTACTAGTTTTGTTATCAGTTGGTAACCATACACATGTTGTGCACGCGGAAATATTACATTAAGGTTTTATGAAAAAGCTTGGAAAAGTTGGATATTAGTGGCAAATTTGGCAGCATAATGGAGCTACGTTAGTACAATGGCATGGTATTGTTCGGTTGGGTATGTGCTGTTGGACAGAATGGAGGCAAAATGAGCCTTATCGGTTTGAGGCATTTTCTAAATGAAGAAATTCTTTGTGATCTATCCTTAGGAATGTGCAGATTGTTACAGTTATCAGTCTCAGTCTATTTATGAAAATATCATAGGTCAGAAGCAGTTCAGAAACTAAATGCAAATTAAAAAAAATACGAAGCTTTTAATGATATTTTCCATTTCAGCTCTATTTGAATCATAGCTGTATGTGAGTCATCAGCAAAATAGGAACTATTAAGATGGATCAGAAAGATGTGAAACATAGGAGTTCCTGGAAAAAAAAATCATATTCAAATTTTGTTGTAATCATGCTGATCTTCTGACATCTACTCCCAGTTTTAATGTACAGACAGCCCTAATGAGAAATTGAAAGGTAGCAGTCAGAGCAAAGAATTGACTTTTCTCTTCCCCAGAATCTTTACTTAGAAGCACTAAAGACTGAGAATCTGAGAAAAAAAACTGCCAGAAGGATCTTATTTGAATGCTTTTTAGATAGAATACCTATTCTAGGCTCTGACTGGGTGCATTAATATTATCATGCATAGATAGCTGTATGGTAAATATATATTTATGCATTGAGCTGGAGTGAAGTTTTCATTAACGCTGATCACAGTCAAATTATTAGGCTTAGAAGCAGCTCTTTATACCACAGTATAACATATCTAAGTTCATGAGTGCTATCAAGAGTCATTCACTTGCATTCTTGTAGGTGCAGCTTTTTTTCCTTCAGGAAGGGAGATTTATTACAAGATCCTGCTATTGAAGCCTCAGTCAAGATTAGGTGTAAAGACAACAGAACACAGAATAGGTAAATAGTGTCTGGGGTACTCGCCATCAAAGGATGTGATAGAGTATTCTCAGATGGAACAGACAGGTCTGATATTGCATATTAGTGGAGTTAAAGTATAGGTGGTATTGAAAATATTCATGCCTCTGCAATGATGGAGAAAAGGCAGAAGCTTTTGGTTGGATGTTTTAGATAATTAAGAGCAACAAAAGATTATCTCAGAAGCAGATTTGCTGCAGATAGATAGTATATTCTTGCTAGAGAAATGGGATATCGAGTGTAGTGGTCTGATGGCCCCTTTTCTTCTCTTTTTTAAAAGGAGAGAGCACTTCTATCTCCTAACTGCATTGTAGGATGCATAATCAGACTGGAGGCAAATAATGAAATGACTTTTCCTCTAATAATATTTTATTGCAGAATTTATCAGGATTTTGCAACAGTACTTGCAGTTTGAGATAACTATTACACAGATGCATGCTGAAATTTGGAGAAAAGAAACCTACTGTATCATGAAATCATGAAAAAGAATTTGCATATGTAAATTAATTGAAGTAGTGTTGAATAAAAGCATCTCATTTTATTGAACTTCCATCACCTTTTTCTAAATGGCAGTGAACTGGTAATTAAAAATGATCACATTTTATTTTACTACGTATTATTTTAAAGTGTACATTTGTTAGTCATTTCCAGATTAGTTTTCTGATGTACGTGTTTTTCTGTCTGCCGTTTAGTGCATAAACTCTCTGCTTGGATTGACATTCGAGGAGTGAAAGTCTGGGGCTGCATGGTGAAGGTGCCTGAGAATGGGGATTGTAAAACCTACTTCTGTAAGTTTTTTACTTACCTCTTTTTCTGCATTTTATTTCATTTCTTGGCAACTGCTCACAGCTACATCCCAGAGCGATGTTTTCCAGCTGTGATTTGTAGACCTTTCCTGCTCTGTGCAGTTATGCTATGCAGTTGTTGCATGGATTATACTAGTTCCCAGGGATAAGGTGATCTCACTGAGTGAAAACACTAGGGCCTCTCTCTGGGGAGAAGACCAAGAGCACCAAAGACATCACATAGAATGGGAAAAGTTCTTCTTTTGCCAAAACCTGCATAAAAACCTCCAAGAATTGTTGAGGACTGGGATTTATTCACTGGGCAAAGACATGGAAACACAGTAAAAACTCAAACATGATTATCTGTTTGCTTTAAAATAAAACAGCAAAAAGAAACTAAAATCCCAAGCTACAATTCTACAGGGGTCTCCTGCACCTGTAAATGACTGCAAAGTCTCCTGTGCCATAAGGAGCCCAGCAGGCTACCTAAGGAGCACTTTTACTCAAGCTAGGATAAGCTAAGGTGCCTCACAGAGGTCTCTGCAAGGTCTGCACACAGTGTGAGCGCTGGAGGGCATGACATGGTACACCTGTTGGTAACTGTCATCACTCAGAGCTACTCCACCTTGAACTGTGTAGCAGACCTGCCCTTAGAGGAGCTCACGACTGGCCATGACTGATCTATCAACGAAAGCATTGCCAAAGGTTTTCCTGATAAAAATCCCAGAAAACACCATCACTCCCTCATGACCAGTTCAGAGCTAGGTTAGGGTAAGGATATACCAAGCATACAGGAGGAAAGGTTAGATATACTTTAAGGATATATAGTTTAGCTCTTAGGAAACATTGCTGTATTTTAGAAATAAATCAGTACCAGACTGGACTTTTAAAAACTACACCACTATGCGTGGCAAATACGGAGACATTTTTTAGTGTTTAATTACTAAAGATGCAAATTGTTTGTCTAAGTAATAAAATATTTAAGGTTAGAATTTATCTTATTAATTAAAATTTTCCCAAGGCAAGGAAGAAGGCTGCAACATGGCTTGATTTGCTGATACTCGTGTAATGTGTTTTTTATAACATTGATGGTGACAGGCAAAGTCGGGTTTGTGCCACTTTCGAGTCGTCTGTTATTAATACTTTTGTATCGGTGATGAGAGGAGCAGCAGTAACTATTGCAGTCGATGAGCCACAGTAAATAGCAGCAAATGCATTCTAACCTCTGACTCTGTGACAAACAGGGGTGGGTACTATCTGCAGCTCCGGTTTTAATTTCAATGGCATCAAAGGGAAACTCAAGAGCTTCAGAAAATAACTCTGGCACCATGGCTCAGATAAAATAAAATGCTTACCCACAGACATAAATTAGCATGGGAATAAAAAGACTGCATCGAAATTACATAGTTTCATAATGCTCTTAAATCAAAGTCTAGAGGACAGTGAGCACAGCTCACAAATTGCAACAGTCACGCTGCTTTTCGAGTGGCTTTTTTTGGCACTAACTAACCTAACAGGTTTCCTCAAGAAGTGGTACTTGATGGCATCTACTCAGATTGTGTGGGGAAATTCAGGGGGACTACACTCCCATTTCATGAAAATTAATTCCCAGCACACGTTAGGAAATGTATTTTCACAGCTCAGGCTGCAGCGTTGCATGGCATGCACACGTGTTCCTGTAAACACGATACTTTGTTGGACTTTCTTTGCCACTGAACTCATTGAATTTGAAGCTGCATGTAATTACTTTAAGGCATAGTAAATCCTGCTCACCTTACTAGTGATGGTACTCCAAGAGTTACTGTATTTGCAGTCAAAGCCAAGAGAACATTGCAACAAGCGGCGAAGTCCTGGCCAAAGTGTTTTGTGGGAGGAGGCACTCATCCCAGACCAATTTCAGCCTGCTTGTGAGATGCTGCAGACCAGATGACCACATAAATCCTCCTGAATCCACCTATGGAAACTGTGCTTTTAAGTCTCTCCTAATCCCTGACTCTGTATTCTTGCTGCAGCAGCATCATAATCATCTCCTCTAGAGTTACTAATACTGCTATCTGTAAGTTCCTCGCTCTTTATTCTCACCTCAGTTTATAGTTTTTTTATCTAGTCTAGGAGGCTTGGCAAGCTGGACAGACTAAGAACTAGTTCTGCTTGTTTGAGTGAGTGAGAAACAGGTTACATCACTGCAATTGTGAATAGTCTTCCATTGCCTTCCTCTGATTCCCCTTGTGCCTAGAAATTTTCTACAGCTCTCTGGGGGAAAAGATCATAGAGACTTACAATTCCTGTAAGATGAAGCAGATGTGTTCCAGAACTTCTGGTGCTGTTGACAAGAAATCGGTGCAAGGATAGAGGCAACAATTTAGATGTAGCCACTGTGTTTTGACTTCTACAATTTGCTACATGTTGGCATTAGACCAAGCACTGATCACCAAGATAGTCACCACAGTTCAGACCATACTTTTCCATACTTGAATGAGAGAGGGGGCAAAAAAATTTAATTATATTTTCCTGTATTAATACTTAATGACAGGTGTTAATGAACCACGTTGACCTCTAATAAAATCCCTTATGCATCACTGCAGAAGCAATTGGGTTGCTTCCACTCTGCTCCATATCCCATTTGTTGTGGTACCTGTAGTCATGTTTCAGCTTGGCTTCCCATGAGAGTTTAACATTCCAGCACAGGTCTTTATTGTGTTTAAATCCCACTGACACACAAGTAAGCCATTTGCCTATTATTCTTGTTATTTGTAAGCTTGCTAATTACCCATTTCAGTTTTGTAAACTTCTATGCAAAACTCCTCAGCTGTAACATGATGGAGTTGGTCCATGCTGCAGTCTCAAGCTGAGCTGCTCAAGCTTCCAATGATCCAGTGGCTCAAAAGAGAATTTGATTACTGTGAATCAAACAACTCTGTTATCTCATTCCAGGGGATTTTAAATACCTGATAGCCACAGACTACATAGAAATCAGTTTTCTGTTGGAGTCATAAAAATCATCCTGGTTGCCAGATGCACTTAAAAGGGAGTGATCAGTGAACCTGTTTTTTTTCACTCTTGGAAGGTTCTTTGGCAGGTTTTCACTGCAACTTCCACAGACGGAGTCTTTACACAGAGGAACAAAAACCTCATGAATTTAAGTTCATCTTTTGGGCTTCTTTTAAGAAGTAAGGAGTCTTGGTACCATTTTTTTTTATCTCAGGGGAAAAAAAAAAGTCTTTTGTTTGATCTTTTTCTTTCCTTCAAAAAGATGTGTTTGGGAGAAGAATAGGGAAGGACAAAAGAGGAAAAAAATAAACCTGTCACTCTTTTCTTCAGTCAAAGAAGAGTACCCTGTTTTGAGCACTGCACCTGAAACAAAGTTCCTGCTCAAAACACTGGATAAAATGGACATCTTTTATTTTGAGCTATAGAAAAACTAGTTTCCACTGGAAAGTTGTTAAATGCGTTTACTTGAGAGAAATTCTTGTCAGAAAAGTCTGTAGTGGGTAGGAAAAAAAGGGAACAGATCACATCATTTCAGATTTTTGGCTAGATCCTGAGATACAGGTGGTTTTTAAAAAGCACAGGTCAAGTGCGAGGCCATATGAAAGCTCATCTTTGCACTCCTGTCCTCTTAAAAAAACTCTCTCGTGTCAAGCTGGAAGATGGCTCTAACTTCTACCAACATCAAATAGCACCTGGATCATTCTGTCTATGCCTGCTGCTCCCCATAGGCCATC
Organism: Upupa epops; assembly: GCA_013397515.1. Lineage (NCBI taxonomy): Eukaryota > Metazoa > Chordata > Aves > Bucerotiformes > Upupidae > Upupa > Upupa epops. Next base: position 223,765 of record VZRI01006365.1, on the reverse strand, counting down.
TGTGATCTGCATGCCACCCTTCACGATTGTTGATACAATGAATAATTACTTCTGATGGTAGATACAACTACAACTTTCCATTAAAAAGAAAAGATGCAGATGAGGCATCCTCTCAGGAATTCTTACTGCCAGAAGTAGAAATAACCTGGAGGGTCAAAGGGTATCCAGGTTGACACATGCTGCATTCAGTCAAGAGACTTTCCTTGTCCTCACTTCAGGCTCAGGACACTTTTTACAAGAGTGCTTTTGATCTAAAAGGCTGATGAAAAGAACCTGAGCGATACCCATCCTCTGGTGTTCCTGACTCCAAGCCACACTAGTCAGCAGAATCACAGAATCATTAGGGATCGGAAAGGACCTCGAAAGATCATCTAGTCCAATCTCCCTGCCACAGCAGAATACACTTTTCCAACAAATGAGGAAAAATTGTGTCTTTGTCTCTCATAAGTAGGAATTGCTGACTACTTCTTAGTATTTTTTCCTAACTGTGATGCTTGTGTGGAAGTGTTTTCCGTAAAAACATTTTACTGTACTCTGTTTCCCCTTGATTATGTATAATGCTGACTGTGTCTCTTGCTGTCTAGTGGAGTAGGTCTTTAAGCTAATGCTGAACTCTCGCTTTATTGCTTTAGATACTAGAGAGCACTACCTCTAAGCATTATACCCGTCTAAAGTATGTGACCCACACCATCTAGGGATTTCAAAGTTACAATTAATTTGTTTTGAAAACAAGCAAATGCCAAATTGAGAAACTGTTTCTCCCAGTTCCTGTTTAGGAAGGTGAAGCCCAGTAGCTTTTTTAAAATGCTTTGTGGTAGCAACCTGGAGAAAAAGTGTGTCCGTAGTAGTTAGTTTTTGTAGTTTCCTCAGAGCTGCCTAGGGGTTAGTTTCTGACTCTGTGGTTGTACCAGCAGTTTCCCTCTAGCTTGCCTGCCCTGCTGTTATGGTCAACAAAACCTACAAGGCTGCTATTGTGAGGTTTCTATCACAATGATATATGGGATTATAGACACTATGAAATCCAGCTGACATGCCAGAATGGGAAAACTTTGCCAGAAAACGAATGACAGTGGTAGAGCTCCTGGCCACCTTCACTCTTGAGGTCCATCAGCTCAGGTTATGGAAGGTTTTGCCAAAGAGACCGAGTAATTAATAGGTCATACAGAATTGCATGAGCCTCCCAAGCTCCAGGCTGGAACAGTAATATTTCTATCATGTAAAACTTGATTGACTCCTATGGATTTACACTAATATGAGCAGGAAACAAGTAGGATAATTAATTTCAGATTTGCAAGTGTCTAGTGAAATCTTGAATGTGTGATTACTAATCTAAAAATCTACAATAATTACGTATAGCCCTTTTTACCAGGCTGTGCACCTCGCTTCTCAGTCTTATGTTGACTCCAAAGGCAAAATTCATTGTCTGATTGGTCAAAGTGCTGCTCTGGGCCCATTGCTTACTTAGCAGAATAGATGTGGGTTAAACGAAGGATGAGGAGCGATACCTATGTGGGTTGAGTTTTTATTATTTTAAAATTTAAATAAGAGTCTGAATCACCATAATATAAAGAGACCAAAATCAAACAACCATGGTTCATTCCTGTGCTTTGATTTTTATACCAATGCGTGTTTTTAAAAAAAAAAAAACAACCAAGGAAAACCAAACATGTGTGCTGCCTTTTAATAAAGATCATATTAAAAATTCAATAAATAGCAATATCTCTGATCTCTTAACAAAAGCGTCTGGTGTACAGGAAATTAAATGAAAAAGAAAAAAACCCACCCTTGTTAATCCTTTTTGATTTCTGTACATGGTAGCTGGAAGCAGAATTCTTTAACTCATAGGATTCTCTTTTTGTCCTCCCTCTTTTGCATTTCTTCTCCTTTTTCCTTTTTTTTTTTAATCTTCGCCAGCACAAACGTTGTCTGGGTAACCTNTCTCTTTTTGTCCTCCCTCTTTTCCATTTCTTCTCCTTTTTCCTTTTTTTTTTTTAATCTTTGCCAGCACAAATGTTGTCTGGGTAACCCCGGTGTAAATGCAGTCTGTTTCTCTGATCCATTTAAAAATAAATAATAAAATAATAATAATATTAAAAAAAAAGCCCCGCCGTGTCATTGTCTCATCCCCGTGGCCTTGCTGTGAGGGATCCGTCTCGAACCAGGTGATAACCTGATAGACTTTATCTTGTCTTTTCTGGGCCTCCCTGAAGCCTGCCAACACTTCGGCTGGCTGTTAGGCATTTTAAATATCCCCCATGAGCCCTAACCTTACCCCTTTTCTCTTCTTGTCAGCTGGAATGTCTCAGAGCTGTCAGAGGCTTGTTGCTTATTGATGTTTCCGTGTGTTTTATGTCTTTTCTGAGATATGACAGCCCCTGACACAGTGCTGATTTCAATCAGCCGGCTTCTGGAGAGGACCAAGATTTTGTCCTCGCGCGGTCCCTGCCGCCAGCGCACTTCAGAGGCCTCCATCTAATGAAAATGTTTCAGTAGGCTGAATAAAGGCCCCGCTGCTCAACAAACAACGGTTGATGAATTCACGAGATGGAAAAAAAAAAGAGGGGAAAGAAAAAAAAAAAAGATGAGGAAACCCTCCCCCCCAACCTTCTGCCTTTGTTATAAGAAAAGCAAGAAGAGAGAGTGACCTCCTGAGCCAAAGGTTCTGACACTGAATCAAATCCCTTTAGGCCTGAACTGGCAGGCTGGTCCAGGCTTTAGATTACTTTATCACATCTTAGAGCGATGCTTGCATGTACCTCAGGATACCCTATGTGTAACGAGTGGATATTTTACCCTCGTTGCTTATCAAGTCAAGTCTTGGTGGTTGGTAGGAAATGAAAGTCCATCTCATGGAGTGTTGAGAGGGGAGGAGATGTGTCCTTTCTAAACACAGGCAGTGAAATTATTTGCATGGAGAAACCTCTCTGAAAGAAAACAGCTCATGGACTTTGCCTGAAGTGGCTGTGAGAAGACAGATAATTTCATTTGTGATCAGCTGAAAACAAAAAAAAAAAACCACAGCGATTTCTTAGTGGGTTTTGAATGAGATTTTTCAATCAATACCAAGCTTCAGGGCTGTATGGAGGCACGTGCTCACCTGGGATGTGTCCCTGGCAAAACTGGGTACTGAGCTGCTTTCTGTACTGGCTCAGTACCTGGCCTTGGGTACTGGTGCTGCTACCAATGTTCCTGTCATCATTAGGAATGGGAAAAGCAAAGATAACTAACAACCATCATTTGTCTCCACCTGAGGACCATGTAGAGAAGCCTCCTGTAGGGCTGTCTTGCACTCTTTCAGGAACCTCCTGCCTTAAATTGTTGTCTGAAGCCACATTGATTCTCTAATCTTGATTTCAAGTGGAATTGCGTTACTGTGAGGCATCATTATCCAGGTTCTGAGGTGTGTGTCAGGGATCAGCCCCTACTATGACAGGTACTGCATGAGCAGAGAAGGAAAACAGCAGCATCTGCAATAACACCTTGAATTGTTAATACCAACACTGTGGTTCTTTTCTTTCAGGATGTACAGCTAGGGTGATGAACTTTATGTAGAGTAGTCTGCTGAGCTTGGGTTGTGGCATTAGGTTCATCACTGGGTGAGATCTGTTAAGGTTCATATTTACTTCTTTATTTACATGAGTTTCACTGCTTATTTTCTCTGTTTTATTTTTGCACATAGGGAAAACAACCCCTGTTCTCTAACTAAATAAACACAGCCCACCCCACTTTTGAACAACATCAGTGAAATCCATATCTGCAGTGACTCAGATGGTTTTGTTAATACGAGAACTCTCCGTGCAGCCTCATTCTGTCCTTCAGATGGGAGGCTTTAATCCTGAGTTTTATTTTGCACAGCATTCAGCTACTGGTTTTTGAGCAACAAATTACATCCATGCCTCCGAGCCAAACGTGCAGTGAAAATTTCTATTTAAAAGAAAGTGGAAATAATACTGTCCATCTACCTACAGTACAATTCCATTTTTAAAGTACTTTGATATTTTTAACAATATTAATATAATAACAGCAGCATGTGCCTATTGGGTTAGTCTGTATTTTATAACTTGGTATCCAATTTCTCCCTTGTTTCCTACAGGACTGTCACTATTAATTCCTACTCCCATTTTTTCCGTCAGTGTGAACATTGTCATTGGACTATTGTTTGTAAGTGATAAGCAGCCCCTAGTATTATTATTATTATTGTTATTTCACTCCTGCTTGTTGAGCATCAACAAATCGACCAAAAATATTAAAAATTTGGTGGAGGTTTAACTCTCTCTTTGCCAGATGTTTCCTCTTTCTTCTTCTCAAAGGACCGTACTTGCCTACTGTATTATCCAAGAATGAAAAAATAGGAAACTAGTAGAAAGGCAATCTGTCACAGGGAAAAAAATACCTCAGGGGGTAAAGAATGCCTTCACAGTATGGCTTTAAGGTTTTAATTCATATTGGTCCTGACTCATGACACAGCCAGAGCAAGCCCGGGCCTGGGAGTCAGGTCTCCCACTGACCCTTGCATAGACTGGTTGAGAGAGAGAGATGTCAGCTGAAAACTCCCAGGGATCATGGGGCTGCCAAGGACTGTGAAAATGACTGCCAATTTGGCCTAGTCTCAGCTGAACGCAAGCCCAAGAGGGAGGGAATGCCAGCAATGAAGCGGTTTAGAGGGGAAGGATGCTGCTTTTGAGCTCCTAAACCTTTCCAGCCTGTTAATATGACAATGCTGTTTGCATACATGCAAGCTTTCATAAAGATATGGATACGTGTGTACGTTTACCGCTTTCCAAAACAGGAGCAGTCTGCAAAGTAACAGATGAGCTTGATGTCCACTTCTAGTGTATCCATGGAGCCAATCAACCACTCAAATTTCAGAAGATAGTAACAATAAAAGGAATGAATTCCAGAACCTAAAACAAAACCAACTCAAATCCCTGCAGATGTTTAAGGAGTAAAACAGGTGAATACCAGTGACAACAAAAAGGCCGGCTCCTATTAAATGAAGGAAAAAGTTAGTGTCTCACATCATTGAATAATCAGAATAAAACTACAAAAATAAGCATTGTTGATACATAAAGTTTCTCCAAACTCAGGTAACAGATGAAAATATGGATTTCCATGTTTGTTTATTTTTCTCTTACTTGTAAGACTTCAAAGAAAGGAACAGATGTTCTATTCTTGTTAATGTGAATTGTTGTAAAAGAAACACAATTTTAAGTTGCATAGTGCTGAAATTAGTTTTTCTTTTGGTTTGTATTCCATTATGAAGTTTCAAGGTTAAGAAAGGGAAAAAAAACCCCAAAACCCAGCTTGACTGGGTTGGCTCAAATACTAGTAACTCTGCAGTTTATTCAAGCTTAATGCTATTTCTTTTACACATGTAAGTAGTTCCACTAGAGTAAATGGTATTACTCACCTGAGTGAAGGCTGCGAGATGATGCCTAATGTGAAGACGCAGGAAAGATAATAGAGTCAAGAATGAGGGAAAATATTGTATTAATCAGTGCTGCAGCACATTGCATAAAGCGTGCCAAAAGTAAGAAGCATTCAGTGCACATAACATGACAGTTAAGAATACCTAGATGAAAAAACACTCTCAACGATGAACGCAACACTGCTTGGCAAAGCACATTCATCTGCTGCAGCATCTGCCTCCAATATGCTTTATCCTCTCATAGATACGTTGGGGAACTGAAAGGTAACAAGAATTTATCAAAGGATTAGTAAGCACTGATGCTACCATTCACAACTGTTACAGATATATATTGTCATAATCATATTACTTGTTCTTGGGTTGATTTTTGCCAGGATGTACTCTAGGATTGGATGGATGATGACACAGCCAAAGTATTTTGCATTAGTCACCATGTAAAATGCTTCCAGCCATGTTCTGTTGGTATTTGTGGCTGTACTTGAATTGAAACTTGCAGATAACAGTTTCTCTACTACGTTTTTTCATTCCACTTAAAAGTTAAATCTTTTCTTTTAGAAGATTTAAAAGAAATTACTGGTGAGGAGGATGGCTTCAGTGTAAGTGACCCATAACCTGTGCCGTAGTCCCACGCTTATAATTGTATGCATGCAATGCTCAGGCAGTTTCAAAGCTGTACTTAGACTGGCAGAGAGCAGAGAGGTAACAAATACTTGGCTGTTACCAGTGAAACATGTTTACACTTGAAGAGTTTGCAGTTACTTGTTCCTTATGCAGAGAAGACTTGGTAAAGATTTACATCTTGAAGTAGCATGAAGATTCTTTTTACAGTTTAGAGCTGGAAGTGTTTGTACTGGTATCTCCAAAGGCTTGTGTTTATCAGTTTTGAGAACCAAAAGGGCTGAGAGTCAACTGCCATTAGCAGTCAAGGCAAACACAACTCTGTTATGCCAAATACCAGGGCAGATCAGTGAGAAGTCCAGACTCTTGCGGTAGTGCTTCTGCTGCTGAAGAGACCCCATCTCTGCAGAATTTGTCACTCAGTCTTGAAGTATATGCTAAGTGTGTGTATGCAGCAGTCTTTAAAACCCATAGGTTGTGCTCTGGCTTTCTTTATGCAGTCATACAGTGGAAAAATGGGAAATGCATAGGTGAAAAAATGAACCTTATTTAAATGATTATCTCAGGTGAAGTTAAGCCCCATCAATAACTGGCATGGGAAATTAAGTCCAGTGTTCCACAGTCCACAGCTGTGGCTATTACTAGTTGAGAACATGCATCAATCCCTTTGTATTGCTTTATTTTGAATGAAAAGTTATCTGAGTTTTTTCCTCTCTTACATTTGGGCCTTCATCCAACAGACCTCAGGCCAAATCTGTCTTTGCTGTGACTTGACTTACTTCATTTTGCATGCACCAGGGAAAGTTTAAACCTCAGGTGGCAAAATACCAAAGGATGAAACCCTGAAACACAATCTGGGATGAAGAAAACAAATGGACCTTCTGTTGTCTTTTGCTCATGGGAATGGTTTAGTGGAGGTAAGGAGTCATAGTTTAGCTCAACTCTGCTTTTAATTGTGTGTCTTACAGTTGTAGTAGGTTATCTTACACTGTTGGTGCCTGCCAAGTGGAGTTGATTTCTTGGAAGAAGAACAAAGATGAGTAAGAATAAATGAAAGCAAAGTTTGCCTACTTTTTATCTTTTCCAGTCAAGTTAATGTACTGTACGGTTTCCAAGTGTAAAGCAAGCACAGTTATGTCCACATGAGTTTATGACACCCAGCCAGAGAGCCGAGGGGAGTAGAACAATAACACTACAGGAACAGCGTGACAGCCAAAAGATGAGAAATTGTGGTCAAGGTAGCCAGTGGTGGAGAAAATGTCCAGTGAATGGCTGGGAGTGATTCACTGTGGTAGTAAATAGAGGATGAATTCTAGGGATATTAAGTAGCTGTGTATACTTACAGTCTTGTATCTTACATATTCTGTGTTCAGATTATACAGCATATAGGGCTTTGAAGTAACAGACTTGTGGAAAGCCTGTCTGAGAGAGGTAAATGGGAAAAGATAGAAAGACGTAAGGCAGGACCTTATTCTCCAGGCCTCATCTGGTATCTCATTTGCTGCTCCTAACACACTGAGAGACCTCTGAGCACTGTTACACTATTATTAATAATAGCTGTATCATGATTTCTTCTCAGCAGTAACAGCCTTAGGCAGTGCCTGCTCAGTGATCTGTGTGCAGTCGCTCTCCACCTCCTGTGATGCCAACAACAGGATGTTCTCCGCTTCCATTGTAGCACTTCTTGTTTTATTTGTTCCCTCGTCCACATCTCTGATCACTCGCAGCAAGTTCTCTTATCCTGATACTGAAGTTCTTCAATTTATTTCTATGCGGCTGCCTTTCTTCCTCTCTACCCAGGCTTTTTTTCAGTAGGACCAGAAGGCATATTTATACAATGTGTGCACACAATAAGCTTTGTGAGCAGAGATCAAAACTGCTCCACCACACAGTGTCTTTGTTAGAGGGAAAGAGGTGGTTGTGGTCATACTGAAACCTGCAGTGGCAGGTCTTGGCCAGGAACGAGACAAATGCATCCCCTGTGTGCCAAACACAACCCGTGGCTTGCACTGCAACGCAGAGGACTAGTTTCTAGGGAAAATTTAATAGTTTTCTAAAACAAAATTTCATTGTATGGGATTGTACATAATGTTATGAATAAAACAAGAAAGATAAAGATTTTGACAAGATAATCTGCAGGAATTTATAGTAACTTTTTCTAACTGCTGCAGTGATTTAATTTATTGCAGAGGAATGTGGGTTTTTTGAGTGATTAAAACCAACTTTCAACAATGCCAGATGAGAAGGGAAAGGTATCAGTCTGTAATTAGTAGCAATGTTTGTTGTGTGGGCTCAGTTCCTGAGGAAAATACAGAGTGTTTATCTTCAGCGTTTGGCTGTTAGGTGGTGCATTGATGAGCAGAGGAATGAAGCAGTTCTCATTGCTTTTTTGTCAGTTAGGAATAGCAGTTGCAGAAGAGAATACTCATCTCTCGTACCATATTCATCACCTTAGTATCTGAGTACCCTCTAGTAGTACATTAAGCATGACTAACATCTGTTCTGTGTTTGTTTTCTCACCTTCCCTCCAAAGGGAGTGTATATAAAACGAACTGCTCTGGTTTGTTTTGATATATATGTTATACTGCTAAATGTTTATGTCAGAAGACAAAGTCAAAGAAATCCTTTCTGAACTTATAGCACTGGCTCCATATGAAGCTTTCTATCTCTAAATCAAGGACAGCTAGTTGGTTTTTTCTCTTGTTTGTGCACTCAGAATGGCCAGAGGCAGTTATACTGGCTATTCGGCTGGATTTTTACAGAGGAAATAGTGCAAAGAGAAAACATATTTCTTATTTCAAAAATATAGTATTATGACTTGAATCAAGACCACATTTTGCTCTACTGACATCATGTCTTTGCATCTTAAATGATACAGGACACCAGTGACCCCAATGGTCTATTAAACTGATGTACCTAAGAAAGGTATTTGGAAGCCAAATGGTATCAGTGGCAACGTGCAACTAATCTGTCAGTGCAGAGGTGATGTAACTTGGCATTATCCCCTATCAATGAGCTCCAGAAACATATCTGGTACTTGAGTCTTTGAAGAAAGATCAATGTGGTCAGTCTACGTAGCAACTGGGAAGCAGCAATAAAGAGAGTAATGGATATTTTGTGCATCTGATCAAAAAGGTGGTGCCATCACCATTGATCACTATGAAAATGGTCACTGTAGAAATGAAGTGCTGAATCAGCCTGAAAGAGGATTGCTTGCAGTAATATTGAATTGGTTTAGGAGATGAGTTTTGAATAATCTGGTTGCAAAATGACTGAGCAGTAATGCCTTTATCTTTAAGAAGTAGATATGACTGCAAAATGATACGGCTATGAGCAGAATTGTTCTGGCAATTACATCTCTATTTATTTATTCAAGATTTGTGATGTCTTTTCAGCTCATAGGCTGGACTTGATGATCTTTAAGGTCTTTTCCAGCCTCAGTAATTCTGTGATTCATTAAAGACCAGACACAAACAGCACAAGCGTGGTAACATTTCTGCAGTTAGCCTTCCTCAATTTATGTAGTGATGGGCAGCTCCCAGATAAGGCAGGTCCTGCACTGTTGGCTATGGTCTGTCACTGCCATGTCTCCACAGTTAACATTTTCTAGAAATGCAGTGTGCTGTGTCGCTTGTTCTCAGTCCCTTTGCCTAGAGTGTGCAGCAGTTTGGTGTGTCAGATTCTACCTAACTACCCATCCCAAATGTGTGTAATTAGCAATTTTACCTACTGTTGGATACTGTCATCCTGTGCCTTTATAATTCTAGAGAACAACCTTTTCAGCATGATGAATGGAAACTTATTGTAAAGGAAAGCCTTTGTTGCCAACACTTCAGGTTAGCAAAGCAGTAAATGCTAACCAGCACAGCCACATGTCAGACTGTGCAGAAATGTCATACTTGCAGCCTCTACATATTTGGACAGATCTGTCAGTTCTTACCTACGGACTACGGATTGGCAGCATCTCTGCAGTAAAGCACACACTGGGAATCAACATTTGGAAAAGTGCTCGCCTTCTGCTCATAATGGGAAAAATTTTGCAACTCTAACATTTACGCTTAATAAAAGATAATCTCTTCCAATACTGCATAGTAGGGAGAATGCAAATCCTCTCTGGTGTCATATAGCTACAAGGAGAAGAGTTTCCCCATGACTCGGAGAGAAGCCTGCCATATCAATGTCTGCCTAGCAACTGAAAGGTGACACGTGGAGGCTCCTTTTCAACTCATTTCCTCTTGATGAGAGGAAGGGATCCTCCTGCGAGTTATTACCTGAAATAATACCATATGGTAAAATGTAAACAACATCTGCATATTCATGTAATAATTTCATCTGTTTAATTAGTTCCAGCAAAGCAGTTTACCCTCTGAGGCCCTCGCTGTCAGCTCCACGCTCATACATCCATGCCCTGCTGTCGAGCCTGACAGCCGTCTATTGTTCATTCACTGCTTCCACCTCACCACTTAATGTAAGTGAATCTTCTGAGGGGTGGAAAGCCTGTCCCCATTGATCCAGATGTAAGGGCTGGGGAGGTAGGAGAGTAAATATCTGTCAGCTTGGTACACGACTACTAAGAGCAAACTTGACAGATCAGGTGGCTTTGTGGGTTTTTTTTTGGGGGGGAGTAGGAGCCGACTGGCACCTGGCTTAAGCGATACTCACTGCACATCCTGCAGGCATGGCTTTGTAAAGTCTTTAGGTCTTGCTCCCAGGACAAGGCACAGTGCTTCCGAATCAGGTGAATACAGTCACAGAAGAGCAGCCCAGCTTTTACAGTCACTATATTTCAGTGCCAAAGCAGTGACAGCATGCCTACTGGTGCAGCAAAACACAGGACCCTGGAGGGTTGTATGGATTGGCCAAGCAGGTTTGCAGAAAGACATGTCAACAAACACTGCTCAGGACAAACTGAGAATGTAGAAGTGTTAAGTCTAACTGGAACAGTCCCTTGAATGTGTTTTCAGAGTCTCCTGGCTCATGTAAATAAATTGTATCGGGGGTCACATGTAACACTAAGCTATTCAACTCACCTTCAAGAGGAAATGTTTACATTATGAGAATATAAACACTTGACGGTAATACTACACCTAAGTAGAGGAAAGTACTGCAGTTCAATGTGGCAAAGTCAATATCATCATAAGGTAATAATAATAATAATAACACTTAGTACTTATATGGCCTTTTACAGATTTGAGCAAACACTTGCTGATTAGTGCTCAGAACACCCTGGGGGAAATAGGTAAGTAAGAATTATTGCCTTATTGTAAAAATAAGCCATGTCTCATAACACACCCATCACCGCGGTGTCTATGCAGCCACCCTGACAGAGAGGATTCTGTCTGTTGCTTTAGGATGCACTGAGGCGAGATTGCAAGATATAAGCTCAGCTACAGAGAGGTATCTTATGCTTTATTTTTAAAATAATCATATATGCATTAATGCCAATATTATGTTAAGGTTTCCACAGACTCAGACTGTCAGGAAAGGCATATGTCCCACTGCTTAGAGATCAGCTCTGCTGTCCCCAGGTGTCCTGCCTACATGTCAGGAAAGGGAGATGCACCTGGAATATTCAGGGTCCAGCTACTACAAAGCAGAGAAGAACTGATAAACTACATGATGCACTGGAGAGGTACACTGCACCAGAACAGTTTGTCCTCATCGTGCACTCACAATAGGTACTGCATGCATCCATGTACAACATAGGCCTCTTATTGTGTTCAGTGAAAGCTTTCAGACACAAGTGATAGGGGTTTAAATAAGAACTACTAGTGTGTTCATCTGCTTATGGAAGAAGGGGAGCACCTGGTTACTTAAAGGAGGTGATGGATTTCTTTCCTGCTGGTAAAAGAAAAACTGGGAGAACAGAAATTACTTGTATGCTGTTAGCTGGAGTGCTCCATGTTTCTCTCTTAGTAACTCAGAACAGTATGACATTTATGTTCTTAACCTGGAAAGTAAAAGAACAGTTTATAATAAACAGGTAGAAAAAAAAAAGGCCCTAAAAGTGACTTGTGTTGCCAAAGTCCCCATTACAAGCTAATGGTAGAAAAGGGTCATGAAACACAGAATTCACCTGCAGGAAGAGTTCTGTACCATGTTACCTTTGTTGTGGGCATGCCGTCCCTTCAACTTCTCTGAAATTGTTGTTTCCTCCTTAAGACTGCTTCATGCAGTCACAGCAGTAAAATGAAGTAACCTCCAGATCATGGAAGTTATAACAGATTACCTTTATGAAGTGAATGATTGACTGTTCTAATTGTTATGTTATGTACATTTTTATAAAGTTTCCATACATACTGCCATATAAAAATGAATCTCTGTAAGGTCTTAGAGAAGTTAATTCGCCATAAATTAAAATAATAGTAATTTAATAATACCAATAAAATGTCATTGAATTAATAATGAACTTTATGAAATAATATCAAATACAAGAAGAAATTAATATTGTGTTCATGACAGGTTCATCAGTCTAATAACGTGAGATTCTTTTTACAGGGAATGAATGAGTGTTTATTACCCATGAAATGGGAACAACACAATTCCTTATCCATATGATTCCAACCCTAAGTGAAAGAACTTTCAAATGACAGAGGTCTGTCTTGTCTTGGTGTCCATTATATCATTATTTTCTATGCTGAATCAGATTGGACTTATACAATAATAAGTGGATTTAATACCAACATAATGTTGGCAATATTGACTAGCATCAGACTAGTCACAATGCTTTGGGTGCCATTAGCCACCAGTTTATAAGAAACATTTTATCTGATGAGAAATAATATGGGTTTGATTTTCTTTTGGACCTGAAGCCTTTCGGTGTCCTATGTGATATTCTGCAAGTCAGTCATTCTGGACTTTCTCTGACTATAATGTTTCTTTCTCTATCTCACTGGCATTCTGAAACAAAAACTATTTCAGACAAGCCTATAAAGTAATAAAGCCCTGTACTGAATTTGAAGGCATGTTCTGTAAGTAATCTATTTATTAATATAAAGTACAAGGTAGTCCAATCATATATGAGTATTACCAGTGGTGTTACAGGAGTTCAGTTACAATGGGACCCTAACAATATCCCCTATAGCTCAAAAATAGTTATAATACTTCAGGACTTACCTAATAGTCTCTCAAGTCATGCAGAATTACTTCACAGGTAGCTGTATATTCTTGCACATTTCAGCAAAGCTAGGTTTCATTAATATTCTGGAAAGGAACCCTAAAACTAATGGATTCTCTCCTCTTTTCTGTTCTTTTAAGTGCAATAAAATTGTTCTTTGCCATTTTTTCTCCATTAAATAGCTTATATGAAGCAATTTCGAGCAGGCCTTAAAGTGCTTCCTAAATTAGAAGAAAAAAAGTCAATTATTTATAAGTCCATAATTGTTATGGTGTTTTTATGCACAGGTCCAAATAGTTTCTAATGGACATTTCAGGGTAGGAAAGATAATGTTGTATTAGTGAGGTGACACTGCTGGCCAAAGCAGGGTTAATTCATCAAAGTAATTTTCGGGGTAGTTGCCTAAAGAGTGTAACCTCCCAAATTTTCTTTATCTGGAAGATTTTGAACAGATCTATTACAAAACTAAGAGCATCCAGAATATTTTGGTATTTTATTTTTAATAAGGAAGTGAAATTATCTGGGTTATGCTCCCAAAACAGAACGCTTAATGACCTTTATTCTATATTTCTTTTCATAGATTATTGCGATAAGGAAACCCTCGTGTCGCGACCCACTGGCGTCTGGCTAATCCGATGGTATTCGTCGCCACATTGTCCGTGATCAATAACTAATTATCAAAGTGGCATTTCTTTTCAAGAGCTCCTTGTTAAAAAATGGCTTTTGGCTGAGAGTGGAGGAAAAAGGTCGCCACTTTGACATCGTTGCGAGTCTTTCAAAATCCAGTGGGCCGTCCGATTGAATTACTGTCCCAAACTAATTGATATAAATTTGAACAGAAGAATGCTTGTTACTACAGAATGTCATAATGATATCCTTGGCAAGAGCATGTCAGTGGGGAAAAAAAAAAGACCAGTGCTGGTCACAAAGCATCTACAAAGCATCTAGACAAGTTGTAGCAGAAGACTATTAACAAAATTAACAGGCCCAAAACTCTTCACCAGTTTCTTCTTCCCAGCCATTCTGATCAGACATTCAAGAAAGCATGAATATTTTCTTTTGAACCTCCTCCTTTTATTTGAAAACAGGCTTTCAAAAAATGTACCGGAAAACAATTGTCAATGTACAAAGGACTGAAACTTGATGATCATTTGCAGAAGACTCATTGACTCTTCCTCAAACGTGCGTAAGTATCCACTGGAGTTCAGCTTCAGTCGTAAAGCAAAGTTTGGCAGACAGACATAGGGAAAGTTTCTAAGAAGCCTTAAATCTGCCTTCTCTAAAGAATGCTGCACTGCGTAAGCCACCTGCCTTTAAACTGGGAAACAACCCCAAACACTTAAGGTACAGTCAGACGAGCTATAAAAATGTGCTGAGAATAGAGAAAAGATCTCACACCTGAGATCTGATGTATTGTCTTGCCTGTCAAGTGGAGATTGGCTGCTGTAGAAATCTTAGAAGCATTCTGAATTTTCATTGTAAGGCAGCTGGCCTGGTGAAGGTTCTGGGGTTTTGTTATTTTAACTCTGTCTTCTGCTTCGTGTCCTACATTTCAATGAGCTGGGAACTGCCAAGGAGTGCAGGAGAAGGTTACATTGCAAAGGCATGGTCTGGAAAAGGGGCATTGCGGAAGCCTTTATGTGGGGACATGGCAACTGGGGTTAACTCATGAAAGAAAATAAGCTGAATCTACCAGATATCTGGTCAAAAAAACTACAGTACTTTGCCAAACTGTGTCATTTTAGCCACATTCAGAGCAAGTCAAGGAAGAGAGAAGAGAAAGACATTTGTGCCTAATTGGAAACAGTGAGTTTATGTGCTTTTTAATCCTTGATCTTGAAAGGCCCCAGCTGGGGTCTGGTAATGAATATCTTTCCTGCAAACTTACTGCTTAACATTTGCTAATGATAAAGAGAAGGTGGCTAATGAATTGACACAGGGACTTTCATCTCTGCGGTAGATTTGGAGATTCTATTCAAACCGTAGCACTCTGCAAAGTGAAGTTTTTAGTATCTGATATCTTGTCAGTAGCCTGTGTGAAATGAGTAGCCTCATGGTCAAACCCCAGTGTCAATCCTGTGCAGTAGATTTTCTGCAGATTCAGCGTAGGGACTCAGGAACAAATTAATTGGTGAAACCAAGCATTTTACTGGTAGCAGTCCTCTAGTTTGGACTGTGTTGTGGTAGATAACTGGTTCTGAAAATGGGTCAGGATACATAAATGAGATATACTAGAAGTCTGACAGATTGTTGAGTGTGACAGATTCATTTTTTGGATAATAAGGCCATCAAGCCACATTATCCTACTGTGTCACAGCCACAGAACAAAGTGGGAAGCCACAAGGGTTTGAAGATTCAGATTCATATGGTTCTGGTTACAAAGGGGAAAGTCTACTTTTGCTGTTGAAGGATCTCTGGTAGTGAAGTTCACTACATGCAGCTCTCTTTCTGCTTTCCATATATGACTTTATGACTGTCCTCCCGTGCTGGGGGCAGGAAATGCCTTGTGATGGCAAATAGCTGAGCCATCTCTGACAGGCTTACATCATCACAGAGTCACTAGGGAACCCTCTTCTTGTCTTCCATGGCTGCTTTAAAGACACTTTGTGAGGCTTTCTTCTTTAGCAGACCAGAGAATTCAGCCTGAAAGTCTGTCGGGCAGGTCAACCAATGTCTAGGTCAGCCAGTCTTGCCCCTTAATTATTCCCTCTGGCATTACATTCACAGGGTGATGGAAATAGAGGCTAAATATATACCCTCTATATATAGGCTCTCCCTATATCAGGCAAATATAAAACCACATGTCAATACTGTTATTATTGGCACGTACGTTTGCATCATTGCATAATCTGCAGGAAGAGTTGTAATGTGTGTGACAGCACTGAAAAGAAAGTAGTCTACACTTCTGAGAATGAATTTCAGGTCCAGCTGAAGCCACGGTACTGTCGGGGCAGACTTATAATAAACATCTTAGAATTTATACCAATTCCAACTGCTAAAAGTAGTTGCTCCGAGGAATGAAAACATTGTGACTCATTTGACACTGCATAGATTCCTTATGAAAATTGAAAAAAAAATCATCACTCGCTGGCGTATTTTAATCACCACAGATCTGAATGTAGCCCAGAGTTAGCATTTTGGAGAAAATATAAACCTCTAAACATAATTTGCATATGTTCATTTGTAAATAACAGGAGGAATATATATAGTTTTATAGAAATTACATTGCAAATATAAATACAAAGTATTCATCTCAGAACAAGTATGTAAATTACACTTATAAGCTTGGAGAAAGGATAAACTCTGGAAAAGACCAAGGGTCAGAGTAGTTACAGTGGAACACGTGAGTTAATACAAGAGGGTAAGTGAAATTGGTGGATGTACAAGAAAATGGAAATAAAACAATCAAAACCATTTAAAAGGGTTCTGAAAAAAGAGATGCAACAGGTTTGTTTCATCTTCCAAATGAGAAGCACATCAGAGTTTGCTTCATTTGTCTGACAGAAACCCAGGAGTTTATGCAGTTTGCAAGACAGTTCTAATTACTAACTAGAAGAGCTTTTTCCTATAGTTTAAAACCCAGTGTGATTTAAGCTAATAAAAGCTAAAGCAGAAAAAGTCAGCCTTGGAATAAAGCAGTTCTGCCAATTCTTCATTATTTACTCCTACATTATTAAGAGAAAAGTGACAAACTATTCATAAAGCATTTGAAATTCTTTTTATCCCTGTATCTCATCTCTTAGTAGCATCAGTGGTAATGTTTTGGATAAATGACTGACAGTCTTCTTTATTAATTTTGTAACCTCTTTTACTAAAGTAAATACTTACCTGAATTTTAATTATGTAGTAAAATGTGTAATTCTGAATCCAGCTAATTGTCCCAACGTAGTTAATATATAAATAGCTCTGAACACCTCACACCTACTGCTGCCATTTAATACTTCCTGTGTTTCTCTGCTTTCTCTAGCACAGACCCAGAGCAAAGGGCCATATGTAGCTAGATCAAAGCAGAAATCTGTCCAGAAAGGAGTTGTGACTCATGAGTCATAACTAATCCCTTGATTACCCTCAGATGGTACATTTTATTTCCTTTCTTGTATCTGGACAGCTGTTGCTCCTACTGCTGATCCTGCTGCTGTTTTACTGCTTTTATTGGTACTGCTGATGCCTTTCCACTGAAGTAAGGATCCACGAGAGTAGCTGTGCTCCACCCAGAGCATTCGTGGCTGAGTAGCTGAAGTGAGATTGGCAGGAGTGTCCCCTTTCTTCCTTTCTACAACTCTTAAAAGCGCCTTGAAGTTTTACTGTGGCAGTTATCACCTTAATATCTGAACAGCTCTCAGGTTAAGGAGTAATGAGCAGGATTGTTAGTGGTGGTGTTTACATCATCGTTGTGATGGGAAGATCTCAGTACTTTCTCTAAATTCAATTGTTTAAAATTATTTAAAACAACTAATTTCTCTGTATACTGCTTACTCACAGCTGTAATGTTCCTTTCATTTGCAATCCATTGCGTCCTAAGTTGGAAACCTGGCTTAAAGTCATTATTTTCAACCTGTGGTTGAAGGAAAAATTGGCAACAAATCAGGCCCAGCAAAACTAATTTAAAATATTTCTACGTGCAGACACCCAGCTCTAGCAGTCTCAGAGGCTGAAAATCTGTGATGAAAACAACTGCAAAAGTTTCTAACATTAAGCACTTTAAAGAGAATAGAGCTAGACTTACCCATCTTTATAATAATCTTGCAGCTATTTCTGTACTAGGCACAGACACACAGCCAGATAGGTTTTCCAGTTTTTTAAGCAAGCAGCAAATCAGCTAAGGTAGCCCCAGCCCAGTGAACATTTCTGTACGTTATTGATCTAAGGCGCGTTTTTCCATCTAAGCCAAAGTGACAAAAACTTCTCCAAAGTGAAACAAGTTCAAGTACTTTCAGCCTGGTTCCCATTAAACATCGTAAGAACCTTGTGATTTGACATTTATCTGGCAGCCTTAAATGCGAAAGACCAGCACAGCTAGTACACAGAGACTGGAAAGGCCTCTCTGGTACCACTGGGGATGCTTTTACCAGGTTAGGGTCAGGTGTGATGACAGCAGAGTGGAAGGAGGCAGTCTCACTTCACTGCAGACTTGAACTATGTTTGACCTCCAGGATACCAGTGACTTACTTGGCAATTGCAAGAATGCTGTATTGCCCTTTTTAGGATTATCATTCCTTGTAATTAAAAAAACAACCCCAAACCCCAGCTAATTAAGTATACCTTATCTGATATAAGCCTCATCTAAACAGAATCAAGGATCATCCTTTTGCCGTTCTAGGAAAATGTAACTGTCGGGAAACAATGGCATTGGTGGCTGAGATGTGAATGTAGACCTTAAAGACTCATGATTCCAAACTTCTTGGTGCCCTTTCCCTATCAATCAAAAAGAATCATATAAAATAATTATTAGGCTATGTAATTATTTTACAAAATAGAAGGTGTTTTTACTTCACATTTCCATTTTAGTACCAATCATTACTTCTCTGAATACTAATAACAGCGTTAAGCATTAATAGCATGTTTTAAGGTAAAGGGTCAATAGTCTAAGACCTACGAAGGAACTCTGAGCATTTGCAATGTAAAAGAAACCTTTCACAGAAAAGTGTTAAATAATAAATGCGTTTCTGGAGGAAATATTATATTGTGGTCCATTCAGAGAGAATTGACAATTTATGGGACATCACTCAGCTGTCTCTATTTAAAATACCTTTAGTAATGCTATGGCTTGGCACTTAAGACAGAGGTTCACAGAAAGCTTGCAGCTCTCTTCAGAGGTCAGTAAGGATTATACTCACTGAGGGGAAACTGAGGCACATGATGAGTCAATGCACTATTAAAAGAAAAAGGATCTGAACTGGTGGCTCAGTCCTCTAAGTGCAAGAAAATGGTGCCTTTTCTTTATTTCCAACTAGCAAGACATCTTCTAATAGTTCTTTTGAAAGTATAATATTCACACAGGGGATGGCAAACTGATTCAGAAAAGGTAAAGGTGCCTGAAACTCATCTCAAGCCAATTTAATCTGAACAATTTGAGGAACATGGAGGGAAGGGTTAGAAATCCTTGATATCGATTTGAGTTTCTTTTTTATATTCTCATATACGCATTGACATTTTCAAGGATCAGAAGAACTGAAGCCTCAAGAAAGAGACAGATCAACTCTAAAAACTCCTTGCCCCATTGAAGTAAATGAACAGTCTTCCTCAAGCAATCATCTCTCTGTGGCATTACATAAATGCCCCTGTTCACTCCTTTTCGGGTTTACTCCAATTGCTTTTTAAGAAATAAATGGGGTATGACTAATTAAGGCCCCAATAAGCTAACACTTTTCTTCATTAACTTTTTGTCTCCTTATCCTGCAAGTGTACTCCAGCTAGAACACTAATGAAAGTGAGCTACCTCTTGCTTTTCTTAAGAGCCTTTCACACAGGTAAGGTATTGTAATCCTGCCCAATAGGCTGCAGCTCTGCAACAATTAACATAGCTCCTGCTTCTGTTATGGGCTGTTCCTGCATGTTTCTGATCTTGCACTAGGATAAATTTTAGCCCACTTCAAAGATTTCCGTGTCATGTGAATGAAACAAGTGATTCTAAGACAAATTAATGGATATAGTTGCTGCACGATGTACGTTTGAGGTCCCTTTCCTTGGCTGGATTCATCTTCTGTGGTATTGCAAGACATCTCAAGTAAGGAACTTAGCATGCTGAGCAATGGGACAGCTGAACTGATGGCTGTGGAAACAGACATGGCTGCGATTGAAATACCCTGAGAAGATGAAATTACCCACAGCCACTTTGTATTCATAACCCTGAAAAGCTAAATACCCAAGTCCTACCTCAGAAACACTAGGAAGGATTCATTGATGCAAACAAGCTGAAGAACCACAATTTTTATTTACTGACCTGTGAATAGCTGCTGAGGAAATGGGTAATCTGAGTCCCATTGTAAAGGATCCAAGTGAGCAACAGAGATAAAAACAGGTGGTGACATGGTGCTTCCTCACGTGCAATATGGGCGGGCATGGAGGGGGTTATTTTGTGTTTTTCAATCTCTCATGTATTTAGGTTTTTTGTTGGGTGGGTATTGTTGGACTTGGTGATCTAGGAGGTCCTTTCCAACCATGATTATTCTATGATTCTGTGGTTGTCATGTGCAGGCTCAATACATAGGACACTGTGTCTTAAGCTTAGATTCCCACTTGAAAACATAATTGTTTATTTAATAAAAGCCGTATGTAAAATGCCCATCTAAATCTCCTTTAATCTTCGTTCAGATTAATCTTTACGATTTCTATTTCTCTTTAATGCCTCACTAGACAATCAAAACTTATTTCTTACATACGAAATTACGCAAAATCAATAAATACTTTCCCAGTGGAGCTAACTCTTTTCCCAGCACCCTCTATGGATAAACAAGTTTCAAGCAAAACCAAGACCATTTAGGATTCCTGCTGGTTCAGGTTAATCTTACTGGTCTGCCCATGTTTTCATTGGGCACCACTTCTCCCACCTGAGTCAGGTATTACCCATCACCAGTTGTTAGTGGGTAGCTAAACATTATCATCTCTTGTTGTTGAAGAGAGTTCTAACTGCTTGCTCCCAGACACGGAGGTTGAGTGATGGGTTGTCTGTATCAAAGCTGTCCCATATTCCACTGCCTCTGAGTGTTTTTTCATGTGTTCATGACCAGAACTTAGGAAATACTGTTAGTAAAACAGTCAGCCTTGTGCCTGCTCTTCTGCTCACTAACAATAATTAGTTTATAATGCTATAGAATACAAATCTGACTGTTAAAGAGTTAAAGAAAAAATGAATCCTGTAAAAAATCAGGCCATCGTATAATGCCTCCTCATTGCTATAATGATATCAGTTGCAACAAGTCCAATGGCTGACCTCATTACAAGGGTTTAATTGCATTGTTACACAGTTTCACTTCTTCTCTCTGGCCTCTTTCTCTTTATGACAGCTTTAGAAAGGAATTTCAGCTTGAGGTCAAAGGAAATTAATTACTGCTTTCTTAATCTGTGCTCATCTACATTTAGAAAACTTGGGGCTTTTCACTAACATATTTGTGTCTCATTTCTGTGTAGACCCAAAGTTATAAGACTTTTGTCCTTTGTCAAAGAGCATAAATAGCCTTTTTCATATCAGAGGCCAGATTTTTTTTCATGTCATTTACAGTTGTGCACATATGGACCAATGCCAATGGAACCAATGGAATGTCTCTGGATATACATTCACTGCAACTGAGGTAAGGCACTTTTTGTGTAACTTTAATTCACCCTAAAGATTCCAGACACATTCCAGGTGTAAAAAAACCAAACCCATTAACAAAAAAAACCCAGCCCAAACTCAAAAGAAAATCCAAGGAATTATACTTTGGATAAACGTCACAAAAAGGATATTCAAAATTAATGGTAGCTGCTTCTGCTGAGAAAAGGATGGAATAGATGTGTCTGTATGACTCTAGTGTTCACCTGCTGCGTATCTCCTGTTTTTACTAAACACATCATTGGTTAGTTAAAGGATATCCAGCTTATGCTTCAAAGAACTTGAAGTCCAAATAGCACATGACCCCGTGTGCTGGCATCAAAACAGTAAGGAAGGGCACAAAGATAGGGACACCATAACAATAGTCCTCAGTTGAAAAGAAAAAGCATGGGCAAAACATGGTGAAAAGCTGTTGTAGCATGAAAAGTAAAAATCAAAACTTCTCATAAATTAGGGACCCGATCCTGTAATTAGGTCGTTGATCCTTGCCTCTTCCATGAACTCTGTATCAAGAAGAACCAAACTCTTCACAAAGAAGCAAATAGTTTTGTTAAGTCTCTTCTTGAGGGAGCTGCTTTGTAAGGGAAAATAGAATGAGAGATGCCTCTGGGATGATTTCACAAATCAAAAGTGAGAGAGCATGACATGTAGCAAAGATAATCTGCAGTACAACCATGATCTAGTAGTTTAAATCTGTAAGAAAGCATATACTATGTATGTGTAAAATGCCAATATGAGAAATACATTTTTCTGCAGTACACAAGTATTTCTTAGGTCTACTTTGTGATTCTGATTAAAAGTCATGGAAATGTTGACTAACATGAAAAATTTGTAAGTTTCGAGCTTTCTGACACAACGTTTAAAGTTCCACAAACCTGTTTTTCATATTTTCTCAGCTTTACCACTCTAAATTCCTGTGCTCTTAGTTTATTAGTCACTACCTCATTCCCTCCTTGCAAGCAAGTAAGACTGGCAATAAGAAATTACGGCTGCAAAGCAAAGCCAGGCCATTGAATATTGTAGGTTTCATCTGTCTTGACTGAAAATCAGCTTATTTATAAATGCCTGTAGAAAGAGCAAGGTTTCATGTAAGTCACTAGCAAGCCCTTAACACGAGACCTACTTGCATTAGAGGAAGTTAAGTTTTCTTGGCTGCTGCATATGTAAAACAGGCTGTATGGACCTTGTGATGTTGCCACAAAGCTTTGTGGGGTAGAAGCTGAAAGTCTGAAGTCGATAATAACTATGACTATGATACATATCCATGATGCTGGTTGGAACAACATGATAGGAGCCACATGTTGGGGATAGGCTGATTTTGAATCTATTCACAGTACTGTTGACCTTCTTCCAAGCCCATGCCTGATTTCAGACTTTGGTTTCATCATTGTGCATATAAGGCAAGTTGGGCCTTAACCAAGAGTTCTGGCCCAAGCAGAAGAAACAATCCATGTGTAATATGAAGGTCACCAAAATCTAGTGGCCGTGATGAAAGGAGATCCTGAACAATGCTAAACTTTGTGCACTGTCTGCAGCCATAAAGAAGTGTGATGCTGCAGACAGATGTATTGGTACTAAATTAAACCCGAGTAGTTTGGATAGCGAATGGAATGGAGTAACAGCTGCACAAACTTTCATTATGCAGTAGCTACTCGGGAGGATAGACAGGGCTATATGGTCTTGTACTCAGCCTTTCCTAAAGCCTCTACAGAGAATACACTACTATTGATACTTAAGGAACTTAGATCAAAGGTAGCCCTAATGACGCTGTAATCACATGTTTAATTTTGTAACAGACCTCCCCTTGGAGGATGTGGACCGAGTCACTACGCAGCAGCAGTCTATGAATTATTTCACTCCTTGAGACCAAGAGTTTTGGTGCATCGATTGTCCAAGATGAATGTCACATTGAGGTGTGAAAGGATTAAGTTGAAAGGCCTAGTTAACACAGACATGGCACTGGTGACAGAATTAAGTGCTAATGATATATAACAATATGCTATTACATGAAATAGGATCTTTTTCACCCAGTTTTTCGATTTTGTCTGATAGGACTAGTAGAACAAAATGAACAACTATTCATCAATCAGAGGTCTCACGAGGTCAGACACCTTGGTCAAGCAATGTGAGTAATTCCACCTACCTGCACAATAATTTATTGCAAAATTAATGTGGTAACATGCAAAGCCATTGTCAGATAAAAGTCACTCTTAACTACAGGGGAAAAAAAACAACCTTCCTCTCTTTCTTGCTTTCTTCCCTTCCTCCCTCCCTTCCTTCCTTCCTTCCCTCCCTCCCTCTTTCTTTTTCACTTTCTCCCTTCCTTCCCTCCTTCCTTCCTCCATACCTTCCTTTTTTTTAGTTTTCCACTAACCTGACAATACTAAACCTTTTTAATCAGTGGGGGTTTAAAGGCTGATTCACTTCTAATGATTGAAAAGTAGACTTTGAGCTGAGTTTGATGGACTTTCTCAATCACTGCCTAAACCAAGGTGTACTAAAAATGGGAACAAAAGTGAGTGCAAGGTATTAATTTTTGTTAGTTTGTCTGCTTCATTGCAATGGTACGAAATCAAATCTTGGTGGGAAGAACAAGCTTTTATTTACTTTCTGTGACAGTTTTCTGGACAGTTTATTCTTAACCAGATTAAAATACAACAAATTACTAATTCATTGTCTTAATTGCACTGTTATGAGCTGGGGAGATTAATGGCATATTCTTATTTCCAAAATGTTTAAAATGATGGTTTGTTATAAAACGGATCACTTATGTCTGCTGTTTGATTGGCCTTGATTGCTTTGGAAAATTGAATTGTTACATTAGCTGTGAAGTGATTTGTAGTTTCTAAAGTCCTTCTAAGGTTTTCATTAAGTACTATACGTGGCTACAGGAGGGACCAGAAACTGTATGGTAACATGCTAAACACGTCCAGAACTCATAGCAGACACTCATGATGCTCTCCTGTGAACCTTATTGTATTCATTGCCCATTGGGAGAAAATAAGGAGTGCAGAAAGGCTCTTTATTCCTTCCAACACTCTGTTCTGGAGTGTGGAAAATTCTGCCATGCAGCGTGAAGAGGAGCAAAATCTTAGGAAAGTCTAAGGAATGAGAAAAGGAAAGGGCATCTCTCCATGTATCCATCACTCTTTTGGGTATGCCTCACGCATAGTTTGAAGGATGTTGAAACATGAGATTATTTACCTGCTCTCTACTCCACCACTTAATTCCTCCTTCTCTTTTTCATACATATTGTGAGACTGATACCAGCAGTTGAAGGTGGGATAACAGGAGGAGGTAGAGTGCTTTGTGGTAGAGGATTTACCAGTGTTGTATGCTGTTTCTTTGGGATTGCCTGGATGAGAATAGATTTTGAAGATGGAATCTGAGTAGAATGAATCTGAATAAGAAGCAAAATATACGGAGCAATTGCCTTAACTATAAAAGCAGCTCCAGATGTGCTTCTGCACATCCAGGATTTCAATTTTTTTTCCTTAGAGACTTATTTAATCTGTAAGGTTTTCAGACACTATAGGAAAATAGAATGCTTATTTTGTTTTTGTCATTAATGTAAAACGATCTAAGGGGGAAAAGAGATATACTTAAGGCTGGGACCTAAATCAGGAGTGTTGTTATAATTGTCAGAATAGTTTCCAGGATAAAATGCAATAAATACAGATTGCAGCATGGAACTAATCAAGTTGGAAATAATTTGTGATTGTTTTCCATTTCAATGCAGACGAGGCAACCATAAACAGTAGTGATGCAATTTATATCTGGAATAGTATCTTATAAAAAACCCCAAACCTATAAAATGGAAAGATTATTGTGAGGATATTGTCATTGACAAGTCTTCCTTTCCTGTATTGTTTCTTCTGAAACTTACACTCAAGGGTTGCAGACTGCAATATCTGGTGACCTGCATAAACTTGTATAGCAGCTAGTGTAGTGGTGTGATTCTATTATCTAGACTTCACATCCTACCTGCTGGGAACTTTCAAGAAATGATGTTACAGTACAAGTAATCTAGTTTTTCTTTTTGTTGTGGATTTCCTATAAATATTATAGTGGAGATCTTCAGGCACAGAGTCTTCACCTGTACACATGGGATTACACCTGAAATTTGGTACCTGCAAACACCTGCAAAACTAGGAATAGTCTTCATTTTATCTAACTACCTTTATATCATCTAACACCCACATGCTGACTGCAGTTCAGGTTAGTTGCCCTAAAACCTCATCTGGAACCCTTTATGAAGATGAGAGCAGAAGACTTTGAATTGCTTTGCTGAACTTTGCAGAGTCTGAACAGAATTTTCAGCAAGACTACTTTAATAGCCTCTCATGGTTATTATATTCAGTGGTTTAAGGGTCATGAGCAAATCTCACCTGTTTTTGTCAGTGTAGTGTTGTGGTGCAGACCTCACCGATTTTGTTGGTGTGGTATCGCAATGCAGGTTTTGTGTTGCCTCACAGTGAATCACTGATGGGAAGTCTTTCCCAGATTTCCTAGGGTAGTTTTAGAAAAGGTGTAAAATACACCCTGTGCTGCCCCCAGCAGGCAGGTAAAAGTACAGGTGTAGAAAACACCTCTCGATGTGCCATGCCAAGTGCCATTCACAGCGCTCAAAAGGATCTTAACTACGGTCTTTTGCAAGAACCTTCACCCAAGCAGTCCCTATTGCAGAGTAAGCTTTGTGCTTTTAGGCAATGCCTATCTCACCCGCTGTAAAGACACACATGGGAAAAGGGCTGGCATTAGCCACATATCCATAAAAGCCTAGCAACCAAGAGTATTATCTTTATTCAGAAGAAGTACAGCGCTTTTAAGGTTCAGAAACATATATAAAAATTGGGTTCTGAATTGGTCATTTTTCCCCTCTGCTATGCCATTATAGCGATCAGCCAAGCTTCTGCAAGGTAAATACTTTTGGAAAATAAGTGGAAATTTGCTGCAAATCAGTCCCTTTTGTGCATGGCCACAGGAGCATGTTGAAATGTTTGGACACTAATACCCATTCATTTTCTTGGCTCCATAAATAAAAGCCGCCAGCTATGTGGCGGCCGTGAAATGGTATTCTTCAGGCCCCAGCAGGAAGCCCCATCCTTATTACCACTGCAGGGGGCAGGACAGGCCCAAAATAGCAAGACAACTAAATCAAGACATTTTCAATGTCTAACAAAATGACTGTGGTTTAGAGAGAAGCAAAAGGTTGGAAAAAAATTGGGCAGCTTTTATACTTACGTAGTACCTTTGTTAGAAGAGTTCAGATAAGAAAATAAGATCTTAAAAGAAAAGCATAAGCATATTTTTGAATATAATTTAAAATATGTAAAGATCTTATGGAATCATAAGGATGTTGCTATCCGAGGGGACAAGTCATATTTTCCAAATGGTAGCCCATGGTTAAATGGAAAATAATGTCTTCTAGTAATACTCTTGTGTTTCTTGGCTTCTGATGGAACCAAGAGGTTTGAAAAGAGTCCTTGGAAATTTGTCAGAAAACATTCAAAGTCTTTTTTTGGTCAACTAAAAATTACAAAAAACCAAAGATTGTTTATAAAGAGAAATGGTTTTGAATGGAACCTTCTATTTTTCTACAGGCTTATTTAATTTTTATGGGCTTTATACGCCAAGCAATATGATCCTAGATTTTGGCATAACAAGATCTTGAAGGGGCTCAGTCAAAACAAGACCTCTGGTAACGCAGCTTGCTGTTTTACATAGCTAAACCATGTTTATCTGAGAAAAGATTCAAGTAGTTCTAAAACCTATGCTTCAAGTAAATGGAGTATTTTAAGTGCACAAAGAACAATTCAACAAGTTACCTTGCTTAAGGCAAAATGTTGGACTGATGAAGTTTACATGAACTTGCAGTTCATTGCTGTACTCCAGTGTGTCATACTATTACACCACGAAATTACACAGAGCGGAAATCTTAACTTTACATTACCTTTATTCAGATTACAAATCTGCTTTCAAAAGTTGAAGTAAGGGTATGCTGTACATACTAACTTTTTGGTGAAGCATCTATTTGGGTTTACCTACAAACAGATGTACACATATAAGTGTGCACATATTTGGGGAAACTGGAACGGTTATTCAGAATGCCTCATTGTAGAAATGAGACAATACAGACATCTGGGCTTTAGTTTCAAGGGTAAAGAATTATTTTAACTGAACACTAAGTTTACTTGCACTGCAAAGGAGAAATTGCTGAGGTACAGCATGTCAGAAAAAAATTCACTCTGTTACTGAGTATTGTTGTCTCGACTAACAAGGGCTTTCACCAACAAAAATGAAGTCTGAAAATGGAAAGGGGGAAATGATGGTTCAAGTTTGGTGCTGTCATCTTCTCCACATTAGCCTGTGACTTGGGGCTGCCATCAGGCTCAAACTCTTAGCAAAGTTTTGAACAGTCATTGGTGGCTGTCCTAGCTCCACTCCAGCGTAAGACAGATTGTGCAGAGAAATCTGTGCATGTAACAGGAGTGGCTCATATTCAAGTTCTTCCCTTACAGGCAGAACAGAGAGCTGTTTGGCTCACAAAACTTAAGTCTAAGGAGTAAAACATCACATCCATGTCCATGCAACCAGGCATGCTGCATGGTGATGTGCAACAGATTCAGGGAAACCACTTGCCTTACTCTTAGACACATGTGCATACTTTACAAATAAGGACCCCCCAAAACTGTAAAAAATTAAGCCTAATTGTTCGTTGTCTTTTCTACAATAATTGAAAAAAACATTAAGGGAACAAGCAGTAAAAATGCAGTTTGATTCCAAGGATTAAGGGGACAACCAGTAAAGACACAGTTTGATTCCAAGGCTGTCATTATGTATGTGAGACCCAGTGTAGTCCACATCCATCCTATAAAGATATCTGACTCACTTTGTTTCACCTCCTGCCTGCATGGCACAGGTTTTACAGAAAGGGCAAGTTGTGCATCCAGACTGGTGGTAACCATAAACCTAATCCTCATGCATATGAGCACAGGCAGCCTTCCGTTTCCCATTACATGAGTAACTTAAGATACACCTTTGGGGCACTGACAGTGACCCAGATACATAAGGCTGCTTGCTGCCCAGCTGTACAGCTCACCTTCCTGACCTCTTAGTTTAAAAAAAGCAAAGGATCAACCAGGCTACAAAAGAAAGTGTAGCAAAGGATACACTGGTGTCAGGACTATCATTATCATAATTGACGCTACCGAGGTAATTCAGACATTAAGCCTGTAATCTGCTGTTTGTATCTGCTTCATTTAAAAGTTACAAGGCCAAAATTCATTGAAACCAGTGAAGTTTCGCCCCCTTACTCATTTACATTTGGCCCGCTGAGTGCACGAAATAATCTTGTCACATCCTTTGAAAGCTTGTATTTGCAATATGACTTTCAAAATAATTAACCCTGCAAGTAGGATTTAACAAACTTAAGTTTGATACGTGGAAAGAATAATACCTGAAACATCTTTCTCCTGCTCAGCCTTTTATGACTCAGACTTTAATGACTGCAATAAACATTAGCTTACCTAATAAAAACTCCAGTATTTCAGAGCTGGTGCACAGTATGTTAACTGCATCTGGTGTCAACTGGAGCTAATTAATATTTTTATAGGTGTCTTCTACCCACTGTAGTTTAAACGGAGATATTGAGGGGTGCTTACATCAAAGCTGGGGGCAATTGAGAGCCACTGCTTGCTCTCCAGGATGAACTGAGCACAAGCAGACCAATTTTTGTAGGATTGTCAAAGCTAAATGTGGCTACGACTCATGCAGAGAAGAAGCACTTTTCCCTGTAGCTCTCACAATTCATCACTAATGCCGGTGGCTTGTTTGCTGCGAGGTAGCTGGCGAGATAGATGGAGGGACGGCGGACAGATAAACTGGCAAATAGCTATGCCGATACTTAGACAAAGCACACAGTGACCCAGACAAACCACACTTCTTTTTTTTCCCCCCTTCTTCTAAAGACTTTAAAAATGTGCTCTATCAAGCATTTACTTGGGGCGCAGATAAGATTTATCTAACAAGACTGGGCTAAAATTAAAAAGAAAGATGAAATAGCACAAGTGGTGCTAATACGTGTTTTGAAGCGTACCAATCGGCCTAGTGCAATGTCACAGCCCTGGGCTACATTTGCAAGTGGTCGAGCATCTCCTTTTTAAAAGGTTAACCTACAAAGAGCACACAAGCCCCTCTCTATGAATATGGGCAAACACCCAGGGAGCTCCACAACAATAAGAAAATAATGACATCAACCTGACCATGCTTAAGTACATAACATGCTGAAGGTTCACGGTTGTGTGGCCTGGAACAATAAAGGAAAAATAAAGAAGCCTGCTTGGTAGGCCCCAGCTGTTATTAGCCATGCTGTGAGATCAAGGGAAGGTATGATATGGGCTGCCATTTCAATTGAGACCAGGTTAATCTCTCAATTTGTGGAAAAGAAAAACTAAAAAAAAAATAAAAAAAACCTTAAAAAAAAATAGGGAAGGAGAGAAAGCAGTCTTTGCTCCATAGTGCTACATACGGGACAAATAACAATATCCCTATTTACATAATCTGTCTTTAACCCTTTCTTAATAGAGACTTAATTTCCTAAAAGTCACAAACTGCAGATTTCATTTTCCTGCCCACCAAAATCAAAATCAAACCGCCTCTCCTCGGTGCTGCAGACGTTTGCAGCTGAAATCAAATGCTGACCATGCTCTCCCAGCCGGGATCGCTGGTTAGTGTGGAGGGATCAGAAATGAATATAAAGAGCTATAGATGCCGCTGTCTTTCTGTCACCAGTTTATTTCTAGCACTGGGCAAATGATCTGGAATTCATGGTGTCATTTACAGATGTGAACTATGGCAAATAACAGCGAGAACTTTCACCAATATTCTCAGTTAATTTATTGCATTTTTGGAGTGAAGTGCTCTGTAGGTGAAAAATAGCCCTATTTTGTGATATTATTTTGTGGAGGCAATGTAGTGACCTGATCTCATGACTAGTTTTGATGTGAAAGAGTCTGTACAGATGAGAGCAGTAAGGAAAGTCCAGGCTCCTCACGGGTCACCCACAAGCATTGCTCAGACTCTTGGCCAAGGTAGATTTTCCAGGCCTGTTGTGGTAAGCTGGAAAATTAAACTGGTATTTCTGGAAGGCTAGCATTTATGATATAATAGCCTAGAGGTACTGGATTTTACTATACCTGTTTTATTTCTAGTTTCCTATGTGTAACCCAGTACATCGGCACAGCCTGTGAGGCTCCCTCAGGGACATGATTATCATCTCCTGACTGCTCTCCTCAGCACCAGCCCTCTGGAATATGGGGAGATAACTCCTTCCCCAAGAGCATCTGAGTATGATCACAGAAGATGAGGCAAGGGAAAAGGAACCCTGAAGCAAAGGCTAAGGCTGAGATGCTACTGAGAGCAGGGAATAGACAGGACCAGGCTTCATGTGGAGGCAGGGGACAGTGTGCAACTTGTCAAAATTGAGAAAGTCACTGAGCCGCTGATCTGAGAGCAAGCCTGAGGGAAAGGAGCCACCTTGTAAAGACACAGGAGACAGGGAGAGAATTTTGCCAAATGTTTAATTCCCTTTTTTGCCATACTTAATTTTTTGAGGTTGCTTTCACTGAAAAAGTCCACTGTTCTATCTGGTTTAAGAAAAGCTGTCTCTGGCATTTACAAACATAGCATGTGCTCTGAGTGTGCTCCCTTTAGAGAGAAAGATGCAGGCAGGGTCATCAAACAGCTCTGCTGACTCAGCATCACAAGTACTAAAACTGATTAGAAACTGGTGCTTTATTTTCCAGGTACCACTTTGATTGGAATGAGTTAAATTATCTATATGACTCCGAACCAGAGTGAGGATGCAAATAGGAAGGATGTGGCAAGACAGAAAATAATGTCCCTAAAAATTCAGGTGAGCACAACAGCCATTATACAATCACTTGTTATTCTTCTGTATCCTTTACCGTCCTCGAAAGGCTGATCCAGCAGCAATAGGTGTAATTCTTACTTTGTTCTCACTGTAGGGCTTTTCTTTCAGGTGTGTTTATACCTCAGGTTCCAAGACTTAACATTTAATTTTTAGCTCATGACCTAATCAGACTTTTAACTATTTTATCAAAAAATAAATTAACTTCTCTGCATTCAGATTTCACCGATTTTGTTTAAAAGCTTAAATAAAACGGTGTTTAAAGAAAAAGACTAGATCACCCAGTCCAACCATCCCCACACCAAGGAAAAAACTACTTGATAGATTGAAAAACACAAAGTAACCCCCTTCATGCTGCCACTGTAGCAGGTCGCGAAGCACCATAACTATGGGTTTCTTAAATACCTCCAAGGATGGTGACTCGATCACCTCCTTAAGAAGGCCATTCCAGTGCCTCACCACTCCTTCTGTAGAGAATTTCTTCCTGAGATCCAAACCTCCCCTGCCTCAACTTCAGACCATTGCCCTGGTTCTGTCATCAGTCACCAAGGAGTCCAACACCCACCCCTCCACAACCTCCCTTCAGGTAATTGTGAAGGGCATTGTGGTCCCCCTTCAGCCTCCTCCTCTCTAAACTAAACTTGCCCAGCTCCCTCAGCCTCTCCTCATACGACTGGTTCTCTAAACCCCTGGTGAGCTTGGTAGCTCTCCTCTGGACCCATTCCAGCTTCCTCGTGCCTTTGAGGGGCCCAGAACTGAACACAGTACTGGAGATTACACCTCACAAGGGCCAAGTACAAGGGCACAAGAACTTCCTTTTTCCTGTTGATCACGCTATTTCTGACACAATCCATGAACAACACAGTGTAAGGTATAATGCAGAAAGCACTATGTGATCGATACTTAAAGACTAACACATGTCCCTCCCAGGCAAAGGGAAACACCATAAATTCTAGTACTAGATAAATCCCATTCCATTAATTATTTTGTTTGCGTATACATGGTGCTTTGTGTGTATGTACATCCTAAATACAGGTATGTCATGATAGTTTGTAGAAAGGCTTGTAAGCAAGATGTAAATATAAAAGATCCTAAGAAAACCCTCAATTTCATACCAATCTATTTACTTTTGTTCTATAAATCAACTTCTTACATTTGTTTATGAAAGGAAATACCTTGTAGTCCTGCAGAGGTTTTGCTTAAGAATGGCAGCAGAGGAAACACTAACCCCAGAACTCATTCTGAACATTAACTCAGACACAAATGTGCCTGTTGAACAAGGAGGAATATCAAAACTGTTTCCTGCAGGATATATAGACGGGGTTAGTTGAATGCTTTTAGTATAACCACCATGCTTGAATTGCTCCTATTTTAAAGACTAAACCTTTTGAGAAAATCCTATTGGTACCATGAAGTAAAAATTAAAGGGTGATTTTACAGTATTGATAGACTTGTAAAGTTCTTTACACTTTCTAACTGTAATAATATTTTTTTAATAATGAATATTATTCTGTTACATAGTGGAGCATTAATGGTGGCTGTCTCCTCTGCATGTGAGTTTTTCATAGAGGTTCTTTAGCATATCCATTTTGCCAGAGCTGAGGAACTACATGGAAACCCTATATCTTTGTGCTATATTCATTGAGAAGTTTCCCGTTCTGTACTTTTTCTGCTGCATTAAGTGTTTTTGTAAATAAATAACAAAGTGCAAAGGCCTTTAAAGCAGCTTTTTTGTTCCATTTTTTCTTCAGCTTTAGATTAATTCATTAAAAATATTTTCTTGAAATTTTAAGGCCAAAGTGGTCAAATATTTGAGATTCATGAAAAACAAAATCCTTTCCTTAGGCTCCCAAGTAGTCCTTTTTCTGAACTATTCAACTTGTGTCCTGGACCTTCTTTCTCCAGTAAATATTCTAGTCTTCTCTGTGGGCTCAGCAGCTCACATCTTCACTGAATTCACAGAACCAGCTTAATCAGTGCTGGATTTATGGAGCACCTTGAGGAAAGTCTGTGCTTATATCTATTGAGAGGGAGGTTGTCTGTGACTACTTTCCCTCTGGTACCCATTTTGATTCTTCAATACTTTAAATTCAGCACTTTCACATTATAGTGAAAACATTCCAGATGTAGAGTCTACATTTTCATTACACATGTTATCAGCAGGGAACCTCATGAAATTCTAGTGCTTGAATGAGTGCTATGTGTTACCTATAAGGTAAAAGAATTGTAGTAGGGGGGACGTGACATCCCAATTACCCATTATATTCTTGCACAGATAAAAACAAATCTATAACCTACTTTTTTCCTACTCACTAACACTTGCTGCAGCAAGAAGTAGTCCCATATACTGTTCTTGGATAAGCTGTCATTGGAACATATGACAGACCTTCCTTTGCCTTTCTGATGTATGGAGTGGGTTCTGAACCTTTATTACAACTCATTAGAAAGCATTTCTTTTCTGTTTTTGGCAGATAGTTGCAATGCTAAGTTACATCTTATTTTATTCACACAGTACTTAACAGCAGTGCAGCCAGGTGTTAAATAATAATAGAGTTACATCAAATGGTTTGGCAGTTCAGCTGGGAGAAGCATCCAAAAGTTCAGATCCTTATCTGGAACCCACCCAAACCATGCTGGAATGGAAAAGGAACTGGAACAAAAAAAAAAAATCACTAAAAAGCTGCTTTGTAGGGCAACATTTTTTTTCCCCCCTGTTTTGGAAGATACCTTAAGGTTTAGAGGTTGTATGTACCTGCAAGAAATTATATAATGTGTTATTTAGTCAAAGGAATAGCATCCAGGACTTGCCTAGTTCTGGTAGTAAGTTTTTCCTGTTCCCGTGATGGTCAGAAGTACCAAGGGGAAAATAATCAGCAAAATAGCCTTAAAAAAATCTACCCGAAACTAAGAAAACATGTCCTGTTGCTTTTGAGTAGTTTCCTAAACTTGTTCTAACTTTGATAAATTGTTTTTTATATTTTTTATGAATCCAAGCTACTCCTGTATGCAAATGCATGATTTGAGAGGACAGTAAGATCTGAGTAAATCAAATTTTGCTAAGCACAGTGTTTTATTGAGAGCAACAAACAGGCTTTTAGCTGTCATTTCTTTACCTAGGAAGCTTTTGTCTCAAATTGAAGACAACAGTTCCAGCTTTTCTGAACTTTCAGGTTCTGTCAGTAGGACACCCCAAATACTTCCTCACTGCTGAAATTCATCACTAAAGATAGCAGATGTCCAGAAGAGCATTCAGGGCAAAACTCACAACTACCAAGCGCTGACTATGTGGTCTTCAGTCTGCATTTTCCTGTGATGAAGTGGTGTTCACAAGTGATAGTGATACAGAATTACTGAGGCTGGAAAAGACCTCTGAGATCATCAAGCTCAGCCTATGCCCTAACATCATCACAACAAGCTAGACCGTGACACTAAGTGCCACGTCCACTCTGTTCTTAAACACCTGCAGGGATGAGGAGTACACCACTGTCCTAGGAAGTCTATTCCAGGCTCTGATCACCCTTTCTATGAGGAAGGGCTTCCTAACAGCCAGCCTAGCCCTCCCCTGGGGCACCTTCAGGGCCTGTCTTCTCATCCTATCATTAGTTGCCTGGGAGAAGAGCCTGTCCCCCAGTTGTCTATAAGTTCCCTTCAGGTAGTTCTAGCACATGATAAAACCACACTGAAATCTTCAGCCTATGGCTTTTAAGGAGAAAAATCTCCTGGTGTGAGTTTTCAATCTAAACCACCCTGTTTATGTAATAATGTCGCTGCATTTGTTCCCAGAATAATTGATATATTTCTAATTTCCTTGTGGGAAAGAGTATTATTGTAGAAGTGAGAACATAGGGATCATTTCTAACCCCCCACATCATCCTAACCCCATTTTCTCTTTGGACTTTATGTAAAAATAAGATACAGATAGTGCCGTTGGATGAGTGTTAGACCACCAGTTAATTTTGCATAGCCCACTGAACAGTTAGATGGGGATTGCTCTTCAGGGTGTTCTTTTTGACAATAAACAGAAGCCTCAAGTCTGTGCTTGGCTGCAGTTCAAAAAAAATTACTAAGGAATCCTACACACTTATGTATATGAATACAAGGAATTGCACATTCCCATACAGTAAGCTTGCAACCACAGTTATTAACATTTTAAAATGAGTAAATGCAAATAAAATGACTGAGTAATGCATGTTATGTTAAGATCAGCTATATGAAAAGGAAAAAGGATTAAAAGTTAATTTCATCCTTTTTAATTCAAGGGACATATAAATGGCATTCTGGGTAGAGTCAACTCCTCTTTTATCAGTCCTTTGATGCTGCTTTCTCACTGATTCAGTTGTTCAAATGCTACCTACATAATAAAATCCTGAGTTAATTTACTAAGATTTTACACCAGTGCAAATGAAAGAAGGGAAAGTGCTAAACAAGGCAATTAGCACTCTGTTTAGTGCACTCCCAAAATAAATGTAGGCAATTTACAATTTGGCAAATGGCACTCTATCTGGATCCAAGTCATTTCAGCCTAAGGGGTTGGTGCAGTTCATTAGGGGTGAAGGGAGAGGGTCTTTGTTTTGCCTTGCTTTTTAACTATACCTATATATACACACACACATACAAATACACACGTTGCTATTAGAGTCCACCCTGTTTTAAAAGTACAGCAACAGATGTGACCCCTCCTGGGGTTATTAGGACTTCTGATGGAAAAATGTCAAGTTCTGTGCTCATGCTGTCCACAGAAATGACCCTATTGATGGGGTAGTGCTCTTTCCAAAGTGAGGGTTTCCAAAACTGGCAATTCACCGATAACCTTTGTGGTTTTCTTGCCATGATGGTTTTTTTGTGTACTTACATGTTTATTATCGCTGGAGCTGTTCAGATCAGATCCATGAACCTGCATATGTCCTGAGTGAAATGATAAGATAAACCACTCTGCAACTACAACTGACTCTTTTTTTAATTGACAGGAAGACTGCACTACGACTTCCATGTTTATTCTTGTAAGCTCCTTATTAATGCAAAAATAATAGCTGTTATTAATGCAGAATCACAGCCGGCATTAATATTTAAGATGTAAGAATGAAGGAGGTTAAATACGTGTTTATATTAGTTTTAAACAGAGAGCTTTGCAAAACAGTTAAGGCAAGTAATGATGACCATATTCACAGAGGGTGCATGTGATGTGAAATACCTGCTATGTTCTGGGGTTTACAGAGGTATTCTTAGTGGCATAAAGGTCTTTGACTAGTCTCCTGTGTGGTCATGCCATTGTCTCTCTGAATTGCTATTGCTTCTTGCAAAAGAGAATACAGATTAAGATTCTAAACAAAATATGCAATATATTATGATATTAGCACTGATTTCTTTTTTGTTTATTCAGTCTGTAGAGCTCTTTTATATTATAGATCATAAGGTAAAAGCATTCTTTTGTGCCCTCTAGCTGCTGGTTGCACAAATGAAAGAAAGAGGGAGAAAACAACCCTGTGATTATTAAATTCTCCTCATCTTTAGGGTTAAGTACCTTGGCTAATAAAGATCTCTCATGAGGATAAAGTTTCTTTCTTGGCAATGTCACATCCATTTAAGCAAAAATCATTTGGATGCTTTCAGGATTCAAGCTGTTACCTTTATATAAAGCATCTACACCAATTCTTTGTATTGTTTTTATCTTCTGAGGAAGCCTGACATTGCATTTCTTGGTTAAGCAAACCTCCCACTGAGGGTAGGCACTGGGACTGGGCCCTTTTGTGCTATAGAAATCTCTTATTTCACAACAAGGAAAGAAATGCCTTATATGTTCATGTAAAAATGCAAGAACTGTTTCATATCATTAAACATGCTACTTCAGACTGTGACAATTCAGCCTGATCTTGTACTGAGCCATCAATGAGTCCTTTGATTTCAGGCTCGGTTTTGTTAGCATCACATTTGCTGCTGATCTTTGCACCTTCATATTCCAAATGGTTTCATTCTCTTTGCTAGGTTACTCTACTAATACATTTCTGAAGGCAAATAATTAAGTTTGAGCATTTTTTTCAGATTATGTATAATGTCTGTAGTTATAAAAAATTGTTCTCAGAACATCATCATCTAACACCTATTGCATAGGCATCGAGTCTTTGGAGAAGATTATGGCTCAAAACACTACGGGTCTTCTTTCTGGATTTCATTTGGACATGTGCAAATTTGGGTTTATTCAGGCTTAATTAATAACAAAAAAGGAGCTCTAGTTGAGACAATAAGAACTTAATAACTTGTAGGCACGGTTAAGCAGCCGCATGGTTTGCCAAGGGACGTGTAGAGTCTCTGCTGCTGGAGGTTTTCAGACAGGGGTCGGACAAATCTGTGTCAGGAATAGTTCAGGTATGTGATCCTGCCTTAAGGCAGGAATGCAGTGTAGATGATCTCTCAGAGTCCTTTTCAACCCTGTATTTTTATGATTCAGTGCTCCTGCACTTTGCAGGTAAAACTATGTGAATGCTTGCCATGGGTAGAACTGTTCCTTCCCCTGAAGGCTGTTCCTACTTTTTGAAGACAGCGAATGACACTGATGCCCATCCATTCCCACTCTGTGGAAGAGAAGGAAGTTCGCCAGCCTCCGGGCTGTCTGTCAGCA
Source organism: Upupa epops (assembly GCA_013397515.1). Lineage (NCBI taxonomy): Eukaryota > Metazoa > Chordata > Aves > Bucerotiformes > Upupidae > Upupa > Upupa epops. Next base: position 185,744 of record VZRI01006365.1, on the reverse strand, counting down.
GGCTCGGCTCATCAGCCATAAGTTTAGTGTATCTCTTCACCCCTGCACATGGTTTATTTAGGTGACATTTTTCTTCTCAAAAACAAGCCTTACATAATAAAAAATAATGAAGCAGTCTTTGCTGAACTGTATGAAATACAACAACATTGAAACCAACTCTGAAGCTTACTGACATCTCAGAAATTGAAAGTGGAAATCTCTTTTTCTTGGCATCAAATATGAGCTGTTATTTTCTGTTACATCCTTGTTAATTCATCAGATTTGAGACTGTAGGGGGAATACCTGAGATCTGTCTTGGTCATACATGTTTTCTATTCCTGTATACAGATTGAATAACACTAGAAAAGGGCTGTGTGAGACAAAGAGGAGGAGCATAGCTTCTGAATAAATTGCTTTGCTCTGGATTTGTTTTGAATATTTCTATTTTTTTCCATTAAGGGAAGAAGTAGTCTATTCCAAGCCAGTCTTGTGTTACAGCTTCTTTACCTTTGCCTAACTCAGCTGGTATTTAATTGGTCAGCAATGGGAGGAAAGTCTCCTTTGAGGTAATGAATATTGACTGTTTATGTTGAAATGTCACTCTGAAAAGAAAGCCCAGCACCAAAGAGGCGGAACTCAGTGTGAGAGTTTCAGACACAAAGGAGACACCAGCAAAGCACAGGCATTGAGAAGCAAAGCAGCTGAAATTCAAAGAAAAGATGAAACAGAAATGGTCTACATGTGTGGGAATTTTAAGCTGTTGGTTGACAGGTGAAAAAGTCATTATTCCACCTGTTAGGACTAAGTGTAATTGCCTGTTTTTCCTACAATAACACAGAGGCCCCAACTCATACATTTTTTTAATTGAAAATTCATTTCAAGTTATTTGCAAATACTTTAGTTTCTCTTTTAGGGTAAGTGGATTAAACTCATTAGGTAATTTCTCTATGTCAGACATGTGAGGAAGAATGCAGTGCATTTTCTGTGGTGTACTGGGTATTACATAATCAAATCTTACATTCAACCACCTTTCTTTTCGTAAAGCAACTTGAACAGCAGCTTTGGAGTCCCACATGCAAGTTTACAGCGCTCATTGATTTGGAATGAATAAAGGCTGTTCTCCAGCAAACAATCTGAGCATCAATCTGCTGCATGATGTATGGCCTGGAAGTTTTTGCTGTCGCATAAAAGCAGTTCTTTGTTTCCAGTTGCGTAATAAGGAATTACATTGCTTGTATGAGCTTCTGATATAGTTTAAGTCATTTCATGGCAAGGAGAAGCCATGGACTTCATAATTTAGTTTTGATTCTTGAACCCACTGTTCTTTCACCTCTGTCGGGTTTTTTTTTCTGGTGACCTCTAGGGAACTTTGCTGAATAGTTTTTGTAAAGTTGACCCTCTGCTAGGGATCATAACCCCTAGTTGTTCCATTTTTTCCATCTGAGCCCTTTGGTATTAAGATTTGCTGCACAATGAATTTTTTATTTTTAACGTAAACACTAACTTCATTGTTTTGAGTAGAATTTACTGTGATGTAGTTTATTTAGTTTCTTCCATCTACAGATACTCATGGATACCAATCGCGGAATGGGCTCATCATATTTAGTCAGATATATAGTTTTTGAAAGAATTCTTTTTTTATGTTCCCTCAATTTGATTTTGATATTCCATACTAGTAAATTCCACTGACTATCTTAAGGAAAGCTAGTGTAAATAAGTAAAAGCTTTTATAAATCAGGGTATGTAAAACAAAATATATTGTAAGCACATCCTTCTTTGTCGATAGAAAAACTCCTCAAATCCTTAAATCAAGCCATCTCAAATGTCCGTGTATCTTAGAAGTTTCAGGGTTATTACAAGCAGACAGGAAGATTGGCTGATCGGTGCAAACATTCCTTCGAAAATCTGAGCCTTTATTTTCAAATCTCCATTTTAGATTTGGCACTTAAAATATTCATGTGGTGTTTTTTAAATGTTCCCTGAATCAGACAAGCATTTGAATCCAGTAGGCTTTTGTTTTTTATTTTCTCTTGGTGAATCATTGAACAATTTCTGCATTAGCTTCAATCTGGGCCCATTCGCACAACATGCCCATCTGAGACATCCTGTAATCCTGCAAACAGTGAGCTGCTTTAAAAAGAAGAGTATTAGCAAGACCTGCACTATAAACCAGACATTTATTAAATGAATTAAACACGTAAGAAACATCTGCAAAGAGGTGAGACGAATTTTGCTACCACCAGCATTTTTAGACAGTCAGCAAAGGCTTTGAAAGTCAGTGCTTCCTGCAGATAGTCAAACTCCTCAGCACCAGGGCTGCAAACTCCAATAAGAGTCCAGATGAGCAGGCAGTGCAGGTGAGGCTGCTCGAAGTTTGCAATGGAGATCTGAATGTGTTCAGTACTTATGTATGTGTTAGGCTTTGGTTTTTATCCCAGAAGCTTCCTATGGCTTCAGGATATGTTCTGCATGTCTAAAGAGCAAGTTGCTCTCCACTTGCACTGAAAAGCTCCATTGTACTACCAGAGCCTCCTACCTGGCTTTCTTGTGCTTTAAAAACATGTCCGTATATATGTCAGGGTTTATTCAACTTAGCGGCAAAAATATTCTTACCATGTGAAATGCTGTAGCTAAATAAACTACATACATTTGCATTAATTCTAAAGCTTGAAGAAATGAATGGGCTATACTAGCATCAATTATGTTCCCTTTGCTGTTTATTGCTTCCTCTTTTTTTTTTAGACATATTCTTACACATTTCCTGTCATGGTTTTTAATATATTTGATCTTTTCCTGATTAAGGTCCTTGAAATGCTGACCTCTCTAGCACAGCTTTATATCATATCTTGCTGAGTAGTTCCCAAATACTTACATTTAGACTTACATTACTTTGTTTTGATTGCATATCTACACAAATAGAAGATAACATCTTTAGTCACAATTCTGTGTTATGCTTGAACTCTAACCTGTGACATTCACCTAGCTCGATCTAACAAGCTTTGTGCTCCCTGTCCAGATGAAGAGTGATACTTCTTCATTAGCAAGATCAGTTTCACCTTTAAAAACCCTTTGCTTCCCGTTTGCATTAAGCCAGATTGAGATGTCTTGGGTCATGATGACATTTCGGGAGTATTCAGAAGCAAAAGAGGAAGTCATTACATCTACAGTTCACCTGCAAAGAAGATGTCATTAAAAGAGGAAGCAAAATGAACTCCTGTCAACTTGTTAGGGCCCAAAAGGTAATTCTACCATCATATAAGTAGCAGAATATGATACAGAATCCTATTATTACTGGCACCACATAACTTGCTGGTGTAAAAGGTTCTCTTTTCCAGAAAAGTTCAGGTGATACTAAATTTATTAAAGTGTCAGTTTGAGGAGACGTGATGTCATTTCTGTTGTCTGCAGGGATGGAAACTGGAGTGTCTTTGCTCCTGTCAACACAGTATCGTCTTAATTTCTCTTACTGTGCACCTTGTTGCCATCTGTGGAGGGGAGAGCAAGGAATGAGGGTGAAGTGTCAGGGGAGATGCCTTTTTAAAAAGAACTACTAATATTTGACATTTATTATTTTAACCTGCCTTTTTTCAAAACACATTTATTACATCAACATTTCTGATGAATGGTTTTAGATGAATTTCTGATGAATATAGATTTGCAGAATCAGGATTTTATTCTTCACAGAAAATGTACTGATTTGCTTCGTTTGCATTTGACAAAAAAGTCTAGCAATTGCATTCCAAGCCAGTGTAATTGGGAAGGTAGCTGAAATTCTCAGATTAAAAAGCTATGTGAAACAGTTATGCAGAAATGCTGATAGAATCACACCTCGTGTTACTAATTTACAGTGGGCAAAAGACTGAGTCATGTTCTTCTTTCAAATGACGTGGCTTTGTTTCTTTGAAACTAAAACTGTTCTTGAAATATCCCTGTTACAGTAGCAAGGTAAAATATTTGTTTGTAATGAAGAGGTGAACCACTTTTCATTTAGTATGGCACAAGAATACTTTCATCCTGAAGCATTTGGTATGCCTTCTGTACCGGGAGATACAGAACAGTTGAAGAAACTAATTTGAACATTTGAAATGACGACGGTGTTACTAAAAGGAAATATTTTCTAGGTGAAAAACACTTCATCTTGCCCACTGAATGCAATCTAGAGCTTTTGTATGAACACTGTAGTAACAGAAGTCATTTCTTTGCAGTTCCAAGGTGCCGTATGTTGATTCTGTGCAGCACATTTCAATACAGGTTATGTAACAACTCATCTGATACTGATCTTAATGGATTTTTGAACTGCTAATATTTCAGATTTGAACTGCATATACTTCAATTGATGATCTGAGCATTCCACAAATACCAGAGCTAGCATGTTTACTGCCCTGCCATTGATTGATATCTCCTAATGAAGAAAGCACCTGGAAAAATGATAAAGGAAATTTACTAATTGGTTTAACTTAGGTCAGCCACTTCATATTTTATAAATGAGGAAACTTTTAAGGAATTGCTGCTGGAAGCCATCTGCTAACTAAATAAAAATGAATGATAATCATCAGGTTCCACATGCCATTTACATAAAATATCATCAGAAAAAAATACAGCTGCTTGTTTCGAAGTAAGAGCAATGTGGGAACTCAAATCCAAAGCCCTTAATAATCACCTCCATAATATAAAGTGTTAATCAGCTTGGTATACACAAACCTGTCAGCAGTTCTGTATCCCTTCACTATGTATCAGAGACTGCTTGTGGTCACTTTTAAAGAGCTGCCAGTAGAATTTACAAGAGCAAATTATGATTTATTATTCCTTTCAGGACATCTGATATTTCTGTTCCCAACTCTGCTTCTCTCCCTGCCATCCTTTTTCCAGCTCAGACTGTATCAGGCTGGAAATGTCCAGGATGTGTGTATTTCTCTGGTATTGTGCATATTTTTGCAAGTCATTAAACTTTTGTTTCTTGTCTTTTCTAACCTTCTCAGTAACCTATTGAAACAACTCTCAAAGGAAAACGAGTCAATCAGGAAAGAGAAGCTGCAGTGCCAAAGCAAACAGCCACAGAAATAGAAATAAAATTTGAAAAGGGAAAACTTTTCACTGCAGGAATGCAAGTGTGAGTCCTGTAAAGACACACACTGTGGTTTATCTTATTTCTACTGCTGTGCAATTCTACTGAACCTGAAAGGCTACTTGTGCATAAATCTAAGCACAGAGAAGAATGTGGGAATACCTCAAGTTACATTTTAATATGAAGAACACTATATATTAACATGAGTTCCCTCTTAGTTTGTAAGTTCAAAAGGCCTGCAGAATATCTAAATACTGTTTAGTACAAGTAAATGCCAGAAACCACCTCTTCCCATAATTAGGGCCCATACTGTTTACCATGTTGTCATGGCAGTCCTGAGAAAATTAAATTTCCTTCATCAAAAAGACAGACTTTCTTCCTGTGTTAGGAGCAATGTGCTTGGTTGTATTACGTGCAGCCAGCATAATTTACGCTGGACCATTTAGCACCACTCAGTTTAAGCAATGCTGGGTGTTTTGTCAGGGTGACAAAGGGGAATTATGCTGCACCCATATATGGCAGACAATGCATGGACAACATGTAATATTCTCTGTGGGTAAAGTTCACTTCTGGGCAGAAAGCCAACAAAAGGCTCATGCAACACTTAAGTCCCACTTAAACCCTATTTTGAAGGCTTAATAGTACATAGGCCATGTTCTGGCCTCTTGCCCAGGAGTGAATTTTACCGCACTTGCATCTCCTGTCTCTGCATGCAAAGGAGGCGAAAGGGCAAAGTTTTGGGCTGGGCAGTGAACTGATTTCTGGAAGACAACACCAATCTCCTCTAAAGAAAGCAAGAAATCCATAGAACAGTATCTATCCCAGCTGATGGCTAATCCACCTTCCCTAGTGGAGTGAGAGGTTACCTTGTGCCAACAGTTCTGTCCTACAGAGTCAGGAATGTACCTAACGATTGACGCATCACTGGTGCTCTTCTATACTTTTCCAAGCTTGGATTAATTTTACCTCTGTGGTGACCATTATGAAAACTAGAAAAAGGTATCTGTCATTTTAAAGACTTCTGAGCTCACTGTGCTTGTCCAGCCTATAATCTAGAGGGGAAGCACAATGCTTTGATACATCTCCATGCCTGTTACCCATTTCAAGAGCTCTACCATACACAGCAATGTCCAAATGACTGTCACTGAACAGGAAGAGATGAACTATTGCAACAACTTGGTACCTGAATAATTTTCTCTGTTTTCTGCATTATTTCATGTTTAAATGTACAGTGTTACCAAGTGCAGTAAATTATTCCTAGAAAATAGTTCTTCATGATTGTAATTAGCTCATAACACAACCTCTAATTTAAAGGCTTCATGTAAAAGATAAACATGGTCATTCTGTCTTACAGCTTAGATTTTGTGTATGTTACTTTGCTTTTAATCAATGAAAGCTTAATATGCAGAAGTATTGTGACTTAATGATCTTGAAGGTGATGATCTTGATGATTGTATGATTCGATGTAGACTGGAAATCTAATTTCCTGATACTGTAGTTTAAAAGTGCATTTCCTTCTAACAAGAACATAGAACAGAGTAAGTATACAGCTCCATTTGATAGTTATTCTGTATTTGTTTTTAAAACAGAATATTTGAATGTTTTACTTGGAGTATCTCAGAGATCATTTAAAAGACAGAAGCTTATGCCCATTAAAATCAGAGCTCCTCTCTTAAACTGACTTTGTGTCACTGAACCACTTGTGAGGTTCTACAAATATTTTGACACATTTTATTTTCCAATCATTATAAAAGGGGGAGTTGTACATATTCTTATTGTGTCCTCATTTCCAGAATCAGTTTTAATTAAAAGAGAAGACTGTTTTGTTATAACTGATGACTTCAACCCACAAAATATCCTATTGTGCTTGCTATCAAAACAAACAGGTGCACACAGCAGCCTCCACCGTATGCAGCAGGACTGAGCAAACAATTTATGTGAAGATTTAAACTCATCTGAACAATGTGAGTTCAAGTGATATGAATTGAAGCCAAGGATTTCAGATGAAGTGCTCAGTTCTGAGGGGCTCTGGATGGAGCCCAGAACCTGTTGATCTTTGTGGGAATTGTGAGCACTTTACTGTGTAAGAGATGACAGCCTGTGTCAGGATTAGGTTCTCAGTTTGAAATACCTCTGAGTTTTTACTTGTAGCAGAGCTGCTTTTCTACTGAAACACCCCCCTCCCTCCAGCTGACATATGTTCAGCTGTTTGTAGAGAATTCATAAAATAGGAAGATATGAAAACTAAAATCCACTAAAAGTCAAAGACAAGGTGATTAGAAGTTAACTGAAGATATTGGTGAAGTTTCAGGATGTCTCTATTTTCTGTGAAGTTGGCCTCTATGTATGATAAAATCATGCCTTTAATTCCTGGATAATTGAGGTGACTGAGAAAAATTTTTTGTGAAGAAAGCACAGTTCACATGCTTTCACTTCTAATAGAGTCAGAGTTGGGAGGGTTGTGAAAACAAGGGGACAATGATAGAGTAAAATTCTCCTCACTAAAAGGCAACACAACTTGTCCTTTACTGACAGTGTGTTGTGTGGCCTTCTATGAATATTTCATTAATGCTGGGCTGGGGCCACTGATTCAGTTCAGACTCCCAATTAGCACTCTGCACCTAACTGTCTGTTGTTATCTCTTTTTACTCTGCTGTGATGTCTTTATTTATCTCAAGTGGATGGTTCCTTTATGTCTCACCCTTCCTACCCTTCTGCTCTCTTTCAAGATACTTCGACAGTTGCAAGTTCTTGTGTTCTCATCCTGGAGTGCAAGGAGCTGCTTTCCAGGAGACCCTGGGAACATTCTGGGGCAGGCGATCATTGTCCTGTTCTTACTGTTCCATGGACATCCTAGTCATACCAGCAGTACACATATCTCTAACTCAGCCTTTGATGTTACTTCTTTTACTTGCTGAACACCCTGATTTCTGAAACAGATGAGAAATTCCTCCATCAGCTTTATATCTCATCTAGACGAATAGTTACTGCATACTGTTCTGGGTTTAGTCTAGACTGATAACTCTTCTAGGTAAAATAGAGTCTTTATTTGTTCTGAAAGGTGTTATACATCTTCTACAACAAAATAATGGACACAGCAAAAAATTTCTGTCCTGGGGTCTGGAGGTACCGAATGAACCAAGAGGAGTTTGGTGTATGGTGACAGTAAGCAGCTTCATATATTTTTGATTTGAAATTGTTTGGCACTCTGAACTAAACTGAATTGTTTTGTTATTGCAAATATTTGAATCCCTGAAAGTCAGGATTGATTCAGCAAATACTCCTCCACCTTGAAGGGGAGTGGGAGAGAAGGCAAGAAATACATTTCCAGGACAAACTCCTAAGTAGACATTATAACGTTTCCAAACTAAGAGAATCTGGAAATCCCACAATTTCATATGTGAAACTGCTTGACTTTCAGAACATAGTTATTGACTCAAAGGTAGAATGCTTCTGATAGGAAGGCGACATCTCATTGTGTGTCAGCTGCCAACTCTGGATGTGCATTATAAAACTTTATCTACACATACATGGACAGGTACAGATTCTGGGAACAGTGCTTCAGTTTTGTTTCTACTTTCCTTAATTTCTCTTCTAGTATATGAAGTTTTTTTGCATTGTAAGATACATGTTTATTTAGACAGTATCACACGTATGTGCGTGTTGTGTGAGAATGATCTGTATCATCTTGATGGCTGCAATGAAGCTGTGTGAGAAAGAAGAATAGTTTTCTCTCCCTGTAGAGCTGTATTGGGAATGGCCAGCCTTATTAGATAAATTTAATCTTACAGACATTTTGTGAATAATTCTCCATGGGCTGGTTCCTTCTGGGTCCTTGCTTTTATTTCCAGTAGTTGAAGTATTAATAGGGTTAAAGGTGCTGGCATGGTGAATTTATGGTTGACATCTCACAGTCCGTTAAAGCAGGATCACTAATGGGTGACCTTGAGGTTCGACCATTCCAGACTCTGGAAGATCAAGTCTCAGACCCCTCCTGCAAGTGCTCTGACCTCTCCATTCTTCCCCTCTATGGCCTAACCTTTAACTCACTGATCTTTGACCAAATTATTAAGCAAACACCTGCTTAGGTCTCTGACCAAAGCCTGTAGACCAGTAGAGCTACCATAATTTCATGTGAATTAGCTTTAATAATAACAATACTAGCCTAAGGAGAAAATCAGAGGGTAGATTTACAGTAAATAATTGTGCTGTTACAGAGCACATACAGAATGGACCCTTCAACAGCTCTTACCTACAGTAAATCAATGTTAATCTATTTGACTGTGATAATAATGGCTCGTCAGCAGATAGTTTTTTTATTGGACTTGACTAGGACAATGACTAGGTAAAATTATTTCCTATTACTAAAGTAAGACAAAGACTAAAATTAATCCTTTGATACCAGGGATTTCCCGTTGATAATAATGCACAAACTGCATTAGTGTTCAACACAGTTGCTAAGAGAAACTGGAATGGAAAAAAGCTGAAAAATATCTGATGATGTCAAATATTAAGCCTGTGTAGTGTTATCTGAATGAAATTGAAAGAATGGTCTGAATTTCCCTAGATTCCCTTTTACTTTTTTCAGCTCTTGCGATGTGATTTTATAAACCTGTATCAGCTGAGATTAACTCAAACCTAAGTAGTTCTAGCAAATAGTTTCCTTCTAACTAAATCGGTTGTGATTTTTTGTTAATATTTTAATAATGAAAAGCAGTGGAACCTGCACTATTATACAGTAATAAGAGAGTAGTGTAAATGACTATATTGAGAGTTTCCACTTTCAAAGAACACAATTAGGAGAGCATGCTTACTCATAGCTGATCACACATGCTAAGCTGACAATGTATGTCTGTTCCTGGAGGCAATCTGTGTGGGGGAGCTAGGCATTAGCAAATGTAAGCGTAATGATTCTGCACAAAGTCCATCTTTTGCTTCTCATCTTAAAAAATAATTATTAAGAGTGTTTATTGTTGTAGAGGATAGTTTTGATGTTTAGTGTTGCCAATAGGACAGGAAAAATAGAGGAATGGGATGGTTTGGTTGTAGCATTAAGACCAGTTGAAGTGAGGTTGCTTGGGGTTAGAGAATGGTATCTGATAAAATTTCTGAAAGATGTACAACTTTAAATATGTGAACCAGTTATGTGTTACCTGTTTTGAAAGTCAAGCCCAACAGAGTTAAAGGATCTTTACTGACTGTCAGGATGTTGTGTGATGTCTGTCCCCATGTAAGCACAATGAGCACTGAAAATATTCCACCTCATTAACTTTAAATGTGTACTTACATGGTTTTTAACGATATGAAGAAGAAGTAAAATTAACAATGATCTAAATAATTTCAAAATTAAATAGTAACTGTGTTTATTTACTGTTGTTTTGAATGACTTTCTTTCTACACTAGTCTGTGCTCTTATCTGTTTTCCATCACATTATTTGTTCTTCCTGAAGATGGTTGTATTTTCATTAGTAGAATAAAATCTAGCTAACAAGATTGTGAATGAAATTAAAGGCAACTTAATATAAACCCATCTGCTGCCTGTAAAACAGTATTAAATGTTTGTTTGATCAATGCATAGTTTCCTGTGTATGGTGTTATTCAGATTGACTGTTCAAGTTTAAACTGATTTACATAGATTATTATTTTCCATTCCCTGACTAGATTAGTTGTAACATTAAACCTGGTTCAACTGGCTAGATAATGTCATGGAGTATGTGTACATATATCCTTGAAAACATACATACTTTGCTTACCAATAGGTATTCACATGCAGACTGGCCTACAGAGACTCTTCAGGAGGTCCAGAAAAATGCTACTGAAATAGTTATTGTGCTGCATACAGCTGGCACTAGCTAGTGCTATGTCCTTGAGCAAAATGGTGGCTTCTTTTCTGGAGAAAAGAGATGGAATTACTTCTGGTGAAGTATTGGTTTGAGAGAGGAGGTAAGTTAAAGATAATCAATATTGAGTAAAAAGTTACAAAGCAAGAACTGCAGAGAGTAAATGGATGTTAAAATGATGTTTATTTGAATGCTTATGCTTTATCCAGCCTTTAATTAGTGAAACACAAGACCAGATGATTACAGCACAACAGAGATGTTTAGTTAAACACATTGCCTACTTCTTTTCCTATCTGTCAGTAGACAAGGTCAAATCTTGCCCAGATTTACATAAATGTACTTTTAGTTCCTAGTTGTACATATTCTCCTGACACATAAAGTAGATAAATTTATAAAACCAGAACATTTTTTATGTCTGTGTAGGGATATGTGTTTAAAAAAAAAGGTTTTCTTACACCAAGAAAGGAAATTAAAAATTATTTTGCCTTTGTTCATACCTGCACCTTGTGGTTAATGGTTGCATCCTTTAACCTATAAGAATAGAAAACACTTTAAATACAACATTACAAACCAAGGAAATGTAACATGATTTTATTTGTAGAGTAATGAATTTTGTGTTTATTGATAATTTGAGCAAAGGATTGTTTTAAAATATCACTGCAGGTAACTTCAAAGGAAAATAGGTTCTCTGGCATATGTAAGACTGGAAAAAGAGGGTATTCCTGAAAGAGGAATGCACATCAGTCAAAGGCATCAATAAATAAAGCTCTTTTTCATATGTAAATGGGAATTTATAAAGTAAAGAAGGTATTGTTTTATAAATAGTGAGATAATATTCTTGAAAAAGGTTACCAGTGATTACAGAAGTTATCTCTTCCATAAAAAAATTTAGAGCTCATAGTTGCTCTTTTCATTAAAAAGGCTTTTCATCTAGTCTCATGCAGAAAGCCAGGCTCTGCATTTTAATTAGAGATAATAAATAATTATATCACTTAGGAAACTGAAACTATTAAAGTCTTTTTTGTCATGCTGTATAGCTATACATCTCTCTAAATATATAAGTGTATGCATTCAGCTTTTGATTCATAGATCACATTAAAGGAGATGATATCATATAATACTTAAATATGAACAATATTCAGGGCCTTCTGACAAAGGGCAAAACACCTTTATATGCTCAAAGTACAATAAAGCATCTTAAAATCTGACCAGCCTGGTCAAAATATTGAGTGGCCTCAGTATAGATGCAACTAAAGACTGTAACACCACCCCCCCCACACATCCCCCCATGGTATTATAGAAGTAGAGTAACACCAGGTGCCTGGATTGAAACAGGGAATATGCTCCCCTTGATGTTAACAGAGTTTGGATAAAGCCCTCCCGGAGCAAGTGTATGGTTTTGTATGTTAGCTCTAAAAGAAACACTGGAACTGTCTGTAAATTTGAGCTTCTCAGTGCAGGTTCCTCTTATTTTTTTTTTATTGTCACACATAGGGGCATCTTCTCTGCATGAAATTAGTTCACCAGAGTCAAGGGCAGGAAAAAACCGCAGAGACAGACTTCCCCAACTTATACACCCCACAGGGACCAGCTGACGTTGAAAAAGCAGAGAAGTGAGCCATTAAAGTACGGTTTGGGAATGACACTGACCTAGGCCTGCCATCCGGCATTGTCCTGCCATCTGCACAGACGTGAACTTTGCCTCTAAAATTTGGCTTCTCAATTAACATGTCCAGCTGGGGGAGAATTCCGTCATTTGCCTAATATCATTATTGCCACTGCTCTGACATATTAATATTAAAAATATATGTGAACAGATCAAGGATTTGCCTAAGCACTTCTCTTTTTATTTCACATAATAGGCAGGAGGTGAAAGAAGACACAATATAATTTGAGAAGCATAACCCTGATTAGGCAGTGATCGGTACACAGTTAGAGCTTACATTTAAAATCTCTTTCATTATTAGTGGGGCCTGTCAGATACAATAATGTATGTTTTTTTCCTGTTGTGTGAGTAGATGCAAGGTCATGTGATGTTTTGAGCTTTCAGTATACAGAAAATGAGTTATATCTTCCTAAGGTATTTACAGAAGAGACAATTTAAGGTGGTAATTTGGCCAACAGACATACTTTTTTAATTGGTGAGTTTGTAAAAGGTAGGCACAGGCTTCAGTGGCGGTGAAATCAGTGACTTCTCTAGAAACTGCATTAGGCTGTGTGATAATGAATGAGACTTTACGTATTGGGAGCTGGGTGACTTGAGAGAAAGCTTGGCATGATGCAGCAATTCCTAAGCCCTAAGTTGCTTTAAATGGATAACTAATAATAACATTATATTTATTTCCAGTCCCCACTGGAGAAAATAACAGATTTCTCATAGCGTCTGCAGTGTTATGCTGTATGCAGCATTGTGCTGCCTTCAAAAAAATGCTTCTAATACAAAAAAGTCACCTTGAAAATATCTGTATTCTGCCTGCCTTCAAGTCCTAGGTTGTTTTCAGCCTTGAGCCTATAAACATGTGTGTACTCACTTTTTATACCTCAGAGTAATCACACTGAACTCCCAACAACTTGTGAGTAAATCTAAATCTACCAATAACCGAGCACATCTCTGTAAAATCCACAAACAAAATCCTTTGCAAATTAGTCCCTTCACATGTTTGCAAAAGGTGGGAGTTTTCACAAACTTGCCAGTTGCTCAGGCATACAAACATCAGTGGTTTTTAATAACCCCCCATACTGCCTATTTCACATGGGCACAGCTGAAACCCCCACAAACTATCCTTTTTTCTTACAACACTGAGCTTTTCTCAGGTGTTTTCTCAGGATTTCTAAAGTAAAGGGTAATTCACTTCTCTGTTACAGTGAGGCCTTTTGGAGCTACATGAAGTGGCACAAGTTTCCAGATACTAATGAGTGTTATGAAATTAATTATCCCTGCTCTTGTCTTAAATCAGTATCAGTGCAAAACACAGGTGAGAACTGAGCCGTCCACTAACAAGAGCTTCTGAGGATGAAATAGTACCTAGAAATGTATCACATACTTTCGTCACAACAAAATAGGGCTGTACTGTTCCTTGTTAAAATATGCTCTTCTCTGATTTAATCTTAAATGAAAGAAATTCTTTGTCCCTAGCGGATGGCCTAACTTATGGCAACTCCTCTGTCTCTTAACCCTGAAACAGTGTAATAGTTCCCAAAGTTTAGTGACACTTCTCAGAGTCCTTTTAACCCCGTCTAATGCAAAGTATAAAGAGAAATAGAAAAAAACCCACCCCACCAAATAAAAGAATAGGAGCAGGAAGGAAATGTCTTTTAGATATTGGCTGTAGAGAGCATAAGTACAGTATTGCTGCTTCTGCAAACTAACTGCAAGCTCTTGGAAGTTCTGAGTGCTGCTAAGCACATCAGATCAGAGGCTGTGAGGAGATGAGGACAGCTGATAAGCATGTGGCACTTTCCCAGCAAGGCAGTTTGTATCTCCAGGGTGTTTGCGTGGCCTTTTGTGACTTGAAATGCTATGAGCATTTCATGCTACTTTTAAATCTTGCCTTAAACACATTGGATTTGCTGTTGGCTTGTCCCACCAAAGTTGTTAGGTGGACAAGTGGTAAAATGATGGAAGGATCTGATGCTGGCAGGGAGGCAGCTCTGAGAGGTAGATACTGATTTTTTTCGGGCATCTACAGGCTGGGGATGTCCTCAGACACTGCCATCATCCCCTCATGATTTCTTTTCCCTTCTCAGCAAGAACAAATTTACCAGAAATGCCTCAGGCTCGGTTTTACAGCATTTGCGGCATTTTTCTCCCTCCAGTGTTGTTTTTCTTTGGGAGGTAGATGATTTCCCTCTGTTGTTTGGTTTATTTCCCCTTGTGAAAAATAAATCTGTTTTCAGAAATGCTTAAAATACTTTCCTGTGAGCAATTCTGTCTTCTGTCTTATGCCCCAAAGGCACTCTGAGCTGAGCTGATTTAAGGATTTTGAAGGAGGACACTGGAAACGTTGATATACAGTATAACTCTAAGGCATCTTCTTAAGCATATGCTAAAAATGGATTATGGCTTTTATTCTTTTCTCAAACTTCATCTGTCCAAACGGCCAATTATAATTTTCATCTGTTTCTTTCAACATCATGCAGTGGGCAAGAAAAAGAAATGTTCATCCTGTTTTTGCTCCTGCTTTCTGCTACTTGCTGCAAGCATACAATCAAGGTTCACACTTCAGAACTATCCAGGAATCAGTCTGGGTATTGGGACTGACACTGACACACACAATCTGCTTCTTGGAAGGTTTGTGCATCTGTTAATGCACCTGAAGTTGAGTGAGCCCAGGACTTCTAAAAGTATTTTCATCTCTGTAATAAAATTAAAGCCAAACCAACTGGAAACTTTGTATGTTCCTGCCATTCCCATTTGTCATTGCCAAAGAAGGATCTCAAGTAACTTTATCAGCATAGGTGAATTTGGCTTAAAGTATTATTAGAAAAGTATTTAGGATGACTGAGCAGCTTCATACTTTGTCTTACTATATTCTTAGATCACAGGGCATAGAAAAGTTTGGAGTATAAGTCACATCTTTACTTTTACATAAACTTTGGTTCCTAGTCATCAAGGCAATTCTTGAATAAATCAGAGAGTTGCATTTGGACTTTTCAGCTATTTAAAAGTAAGGCCAGTATTACAGACCTTTGCAAAGAACACTGCAATTCTTCTTTCATAATATCCATTACAGAATGAATTATCAACTTTTTCTGTAGATAGTTGTGCAAAACCCTTTGGAATGTTTGTGGAAAAAGCAAAACAGTGACAACACCGTATCTTTAGAAGTGAGACCTCCAGAATTAACAGAAGGTATAAAAATTAAATGTTTAACTGAATTGTGTGGATCACAAGAGGAATTCTTAGTTTCACCAAGGTGCTTTGATATCCATGGAGTAGTTGTTGCTCTATGGCTGTGTCTAAAACCAGGGTTTTTTTCTTGATTCGTAATGTTTCCTATTATTTGTTATAGCTTAGCAACAATTAACATATCTTCTCACTTTCCTCATCACTACTTCCTCAAATAACACTTTTGACACTTTCCAAGGCTGTGACTTCATATATTTTTTTCTTTCTTTAGCACATGAACTTCTCAGCCTTGTTGGTATTGAATGGAAATGCTACCTAACTATTGCAAGGAGACTCAGTCTGAAACAGGACCAGAAACATTAACTAGCTCAAATGAGAAATACAATCTAAAAAGCTGTCTGTCCATTTTGGGAACATGCAGATAATGTGTATGTCACTTGAAATTCACATGCATTTGGGATCTGCAAGGAAAAGTAATATACAGCAATGATATCTTTGATCATCGAAAGAACTCAGAAACATAGGAACTGTGTCGAGTGTGGTTATCATCAACCCATTTTCTATTCCCAGTGCACAAATCACTTCATGCATTCTACAACCCAAGCCACGATGCTGGGCTTCAAAAGCAATTTCAGCAGCAAAATAAGGTGCTTTTCTTCAATTTTCAAGCCATTTGTACGAGGTTAGTGTTGTTTACCCACCTGGTACACTGATATTTACATACCCCTTTAAAGAAAATTGGTAGGTATGATTTATGGAGTACTGTAAGAGCACAATTTTCCATGTAGTGCACCTAATCTGAAAGGGCACTTGCAAAGGTCACTCTGGCCATACAAATACCAAGTCTTCTCTTTGGAATAAGTTAGGATATTCATTTTTCTTGGAAAATGTCAGCAGTACCCTACTCCAGGGGTTAGTTTATGCAAATAAATGCGTAAGCCTTTAATCTTAAGGCAAAAATACTCCACACAAATGTAAGAGAAGTCCATCTATCACTGTTAAGACCTGTAATTTGTTTTTATTTAAATCCCAAGCCAGGGCAGCCTGGGCAACAAAATTGTTAACATGGTAGCTCACATCTGAGCCAAGATTAAAGTATATAAACATACATCTGCTTTCAACCTGGGTGAACAATGCGCCATGTCTTCTGAAAGCCATAATCTGGATTTCAAGCATCTTCAATATCTGTTCTTGTAGTGCTACCGTGAAGCCTCAGAGTGCCTGACCCTAACATGTTAAATTGTTGTGTTTATTTATCATGTCTTTCCAACATTTTATCTCTCAATGTAGAACAGTGACAAATGTTTTTATAGTAAACACACCATAACTAAGAAAAAAAAAAAGATTCATTTTTCAACTTGGACAAAGAGGACGTAATGCTAAGAATTGCTTTAAATGATTCCAGGGCTATTTTTCTTATAAAATATTGATTTAATTTTTTTAATGTGGTGAATTCTTTATGGGGTTTATTCTATTTATAATGGCCTGTCTTAATCATTACTGGAAGTTGTTATTGACAACAAGAAACGGTTCCATCTTAGTTGTTAATCATATCCATGTGGGAAGCTGCTTTTATAGAGTTTTTCATGCCTTTCTTTAAATCGTGTTGCAGAATTTTTTATAATGAGGAGTCTCAGCTTTATTTCAGTTCTCTCAATAGTCAGAAACAAAGAATGTGATCTTAATGAGGTCTAGGAGATTTTAAAATGGAAATCATGATGAAGTGCTTTTTAAAAGTGATGTTTCAAATATCTGAACTAGAGAAACTAATACATACTTTTTTAGAAAAGGCTGATCAGCACTACAGAAATTTGTCAGGGTCTCTAGTATTCAATATCGCATAAAGGTGGTGGATATATTTGGTGGATCCAAGTCTATTGCTCTTGTCCTCCCAGTTATGGTTGTTTTCCTATTTAAACAGGGTGATGCAATATATAGTGCTTGTGCATCCTTATTTCATATGAACCATCTCAGAAAAGATCTATACATTGTGTAATTTATTGCAACAATAGCAAAGATGTGTGTTTCAAACAAGGTGAATCAATGTGTTAGGAAGATCTTCAGGGCTTGATGCAACAGAATGGTTTGTTTTGGAAGAATAATTCTCTTTCATGTGGTGTACAGTGTGCAAAACAGGACTTTAAAATGAAATTTTAATACACCTTTTTCTTAGCTATCTTGGGTTTTCTCCGATGTGCCTTTTACTATTCCTCTCTAAAGGTAAGACCATTTGCAAGGTAATTGTCTGCAAGGTAACATGCAGGAAAACCCAAGAAATGCATCTACCTGTAAGTCTAATCCTTTCAGGTCCTTAGTCACCTGATCTTCTGGTCCCTTAAAGTCAAGTCAGCATACACCTATGTATGAACACTGACATGTTGATGCTGTTGGATGTTTCTCAGTCTAGGGATTGACCAGTTAATAGGCTGAAACCCAGTACTAGTCTGAAAATTAATCTATGTAAGACACTTACACACTTTTAGTTGCAGAGAACAAGAGGTAATTTTTTTAATTCTAGATTTGTGGA
Source organism: Upupa epops (assembly GCA_013397515.1). NCBI lineage: Eukaryota > Metazoa > Chordata > Aves > Bucerotiformes > Upupidae > Upupa > Upupa epops. Next base: position 167,484 of record VZRI01006365.1, on the reverse strand, counting down.
TACTGTTGGGCACATCTTTCCTCTGGTGATTACTTTATCTATACACTGCTTCACTCAGAAGCAATGCACCTATGAAATGGACATTAGCTGCAGTACCCTAAGCTCAATAGCTTTGTTAGTGTGCACTCACCAAGGTTAATTAATTGTGAGGAAGCTCCGTTTTTTCTATAAGATGTACGGTTATATTGTGAGGAGAAAGAAGATCCATATATATATTCAGAAAATGTGTAGCCACCAGACAGAAACAATTTGGGGACTGAGGTGCAGGCAGCTTTGTTACCATCAATGGAGAGTAATGTGGAGTAGACATGAATCTGGGTGAAAGCTGTGTGTGAGGAAACTTACTCTGTACTGAAAGCTATGAGTGAACCAAAGAGCTGAAGTGGATGGAAATACCAGCTAAAAATCATTTGTTCATTTGAAACATTATAAAACTCCAGTAATGATCTTTTATAGGCCTTGAAAACATGACACTCCTCAGAGGGTGGGGTTTTTTTCAGATTGATCTGTTCTATTCTTTGCCTCATTAGAACCACCTCTATTACAGGGAAATGAAGTTCTTCCACTGGAGAGAGTAATGCTGGTTAAAACAAACAGTGTAATTTTCTTTTTGATGAAACCCTCTGAAAGTAGCATAAAAAATATGCACCTGTTAGAGAATCTAAAACTTTCACAATGGACCATGCTGAAATCTTCGGCAGCATTTCCATATTGCCATTAACAAAAGTAACACAAACCGGATGAGATTCCAAACAGGCGATTAGTTTCCCATTGAAGCATAACCAATGCCTCAACTAAAACAAGCAAACAAGCAGTTGAACATATTAACATAATTTTCTATCATTTCTTTTTGATGTGGATTGGACAGAAAAAATCTGGGATGCAAGCCATGATGTAGATGTTCAAAATTGATTAGCATTTTTGGACAGTGGCAGCAATTTCTGTGGTGGCGTAATTTATTTTAAGCTAAAATTGATTAGTGGTTTTGTTTTTTTTTTTAAATGTGTACCAAAATGGCTATGCAAATCAAGGTAAATGGAGCCGTGACATGATGGTAGAAACACAAACTATAGCAAAATGTTAGCTCAGTTTAGCAAGGGCCAGTCAATATTGATGGATATGAAAGATGACTGTGAAAAGTTTCCTTGGTTTTAGGTTACCAATTTAGCATTGTCAAACACTTCTTGAAATGTGTGAACCAGCGTATTTGTGGAAGAAAGGTTGTTTTATTCATTGTCACAATATTAATCATGGATAAATTGACTTTAATTCTAATGTGTCCATAACATATAATTCTATCTGAATTCCATTGTAGCTTAATGTTAGTGTCCACTTTAATGATTCAGTGACTTTAAGAACTGTCATTGCATATGTTCAGTCAATCCCAGCTGACTGCTAGTATAAATGGATTGTATTTTTACAGCTCTTTGACTTCATCTCTATTTCCAAAGCACAGAAACAATCTATACAGAAACTATGTTCTTTTGGTGTTATCAAACACAAACAGAAAGTTAAGGAGTGAGTCATACCAGGGCAATTCTCAAAAGAATGAGATCCTGCAAAGGTCAGCTTTTCTTGCTCGTCAATTGTTGACATTTAAGCATTTATTTCAGACGTTGCTGATAATGTTTTCTGAGATAGTGGCGAAGAATTGCTGTGGTGGTATGCAATTATGAGCATAATGAAATGCAAAAATGCAAATAAGGTGATACGTGCCAGTCCTTCTGAGTGCCTTTTGTCAGAATAGCAGGCACCAGGAGACTTTGATAGAAACCATGTCAGTACTCATTGCTCGAGCTGTGATATCTTATAAAGAAGCATCTCTAACATGCTATCACTGGATGGTAATTAGAAGTAACCTTTGAAGATGAAAAATCTGGAGGTCATATTTCATAAACTCTAAAAACCAGCATTGAACTAATTGTGTCAATATCATTACTGCACAAGCCAGCCTTACCCTTTTTTATGCCGCTTTTATACATCAACTCTGTAATGCGATACTTGGCATCCATTCTGTGCCACGGGTTTTTTCATGTGGCCATATTCTGTTCATGAACGGCCCTGCAGTTTTGGGGAAACCATGAAGATGTACTTTTGCATGTTTCTTAAAGAAATGTCAGTGCTATCCAAGGTCTTCATAACTCAGGATAGAGAAAAACAGTTGGACTGTATGCACATGATAAGTTACAAATACAATGCTGCTGAAAATCAGAAGAGCAAGTGGAGTAATGGAGCAATCAGGGTAAAACACTTTGGCAGTGTTACAATGGGATGGGAACTACTTTTAAATAATTTTTTTATCTTGTAGCTGCCTATAGTAACTAGGACCTGACTTTGTTGAAACGTCCTAGGTTCCTAAAAAGCACTGCACTTCACAGTCAAATACCATACATGCTGTGCCGTTAAAAAGGAAAGAAAACAAATATACGTCATACTTTAGACTGGAATGATTTTGGAGTTTGTCTCTGGTCTGATAATGCTAGTCTTACAAAGCAGATGCTTTAAATTCAGCATTTGGATCATTCCATTAATGTTGGCATCCACAACTGCACTTACTGGAATGACTCCCTAAAAAAGGGAGGCATTTTTAAAAGTTCTCTGCTGTTTTGGGGGCATTATTTCAGCCCATCAGAGAATCAGGCTCAAAAGCTTTTGTGGCTATTCCACTACAATGTAGGGTACAGAGAAAATTTTGCTTCTTTAGTAGTTTTACTGAGAATCTCATAGATAAAACAACTAACAAAGTCGTATGCATGAGTTCCACCTGTCAGAGAAGCAGGACTCAGGGAAGAGAAATGTTCAGATTTTGTTTGATTTCACCCACTGTGACTCACTGCTACAAATTCAGAACACATTCAAGTGTCAGATTCAGAGCAGGACTGCAGGTAAGTGTGAATAAGAACAGAAAACAAAAGGAGAAAATGCTTTAAAACAGGGGATAGGCTTGATGAGTCCTTATGCCAGTTAGCTCTTGTAATTCCCCTACAATCAAGCATGAAACCTGAAATGGTTTCTTCAAAAATTGTTTCTGTTGTCAAATGTTCCTGTGAATCTGTGAAGAAAATTCCAAAGGCAAACAGCGTTGTTCAACAGCCACTGGAAAAGGGGGCACAATGTGCTTAATTGCATGGAATAGCTACAGCTGCCAGTACTTTATTTGCTTTTGCAGTATCTAATGTATTCAGATTTTAAGTTTTTGACATGGAAACCTTAAAAGAATTAGAATAATTTCTCTGTTTGTGGGTTGTTTTGCATACAATATATATCAGCTTTGATCTTATTTCACTAGGGAGCCGGTTGTCAATCCCTGCATAGAGGTTTTTTTCCCAAACTTTTAATGTGGTTTTCTTTTATGATCCTCTCTCAGATATAAAGATACTGTACTTTGACTACCAACTTAATCAATCCTTATTATAATTATACTCAGCATATTATCAGCTTTGTATTGCACTCAAAATTACTCGCCTCTGGGGAATGATGCTAATAAGAATATGAAATAGATCTCAGGCAAAAAAATCTGTCTCACACGTTTCTCACAGATTTAATTTTTAGAGGGCTCTATCTTTGTCACTTTTGGAACAGAAGATGCTGCATTCAGGAAACTCCTTTTTTGCTCTTTTGCATTTGTCTGTGACAGATTCTAGTTATCAGCTAAGGCTCCCATGTGCTGCAATAATGAAAGTGATAATAATTTTTAGTGTTAGCAGAAGATTGTTTTGCCTCTGTCAGAAAAAGTTGTCTGTAATATAAAATCTCTATTATACCAGCACTCACTACATGAATTAAAGTGATGAGTGTACACCTGCTACTTCAGTCCTATTTCCTGCAGCACATCCGTAAATTTAGCTGGTAAAGTAAAAAAGTATGGGGTGCATATTCAATAACAAAAATCTACTCTCTACCCATGTTTGCAAAATTTATTTACAGTGGACTACATGAAAGTTAAGGAATTCAATTGTCTCTACTGTCATACCTTGCTGTATCCATTTTCCCTGTCAAATTATGACCACAGTGTGGTAACCCAGGTACTTAAGTGTAAGGATCACTGCTCTGTGCTATGCTCCAGAGAGGGATACTATGAACCAGGGCATCCTTGTGTTGGATCTGTTTCTCAATACTGTTTATTTCTAAATATGCCAGTTCAGTTCTGCTACTGGGTGTAGAGACACAAAGTCCAGCCTGCATCTCATTCTGCCAGTTTTATTTCTCATCCAGAAAAACAGGAGCATCTGCCAGGATAGGGTTCAATAAGGAGTGATTCAATTTTGGAACTTACTGCATTTATTTGTGGCTTAATGACATTGCAGCAAGTACAATTAATGCTTAAGCTTTAATTCAAGATCTAAGAACTAGATGACTATTTCTGGTGCAGGCACATGGTCTTTAGAAAACACAAAACACTCCATGAGGGTGCAATGCCTGTCTTCTGTGCTCTAGTAGTCTGTCTGCACAGATTTCCTCACACACTGCTTTAAGAAAGCTGCTGCTGATTGGTTTCCAATGAAACAGACTGATTTTAGATCTAATCCTCAGTTGATTTGACATTTTCATGTGGCAAATAGTTTGAAGGAAAACTGCACGAGTTGCAAATGGTTTGTCTTCTTCAGAAAGGTTTGTAACAGTATCATTCATTTTCCATGATTTCCACTAATGCTTAGATTTGTTTTTTTTCTCTTGCTGCTGCTGTCAGGATGCGATATGCATGAAATCTGGAGACAGAGTTGGTAGCCTACTCGTACCATGAAGTGGTTTGTTTCCTACTCTGCGCTCCTTCCAAATGTCAGCACAAGGGAAAACAACACTAGGAATCCATATTTTGATTCTCATTTACTCCTAAGTTTGTTTTTGAGAACAAAGTCATGTGGCTTCTGTAGCATTCACCTGTGCTACACTGACATTGTGGAATTCAGTGCTCTGAACAAACTCTGCTGAATCTGAATCAAGTCAAGATATATGTGGCTTAGCTTCCTGCCTGTTCAGACCAGCATATTTTTTTAAAGATGTGTTTATAATTCCCATCACCTGGAAAAGTTCTGATTTGCTTTTTAATTGAGAAAGAGCCCAGAATCCCACATACTCATACAAATACCTAAATTCCTTTACAATCTTGTTATTCAGTGTAATCCTTCCAAATGAAAGGGCTACCTCACAAACTACATTTCCCAGGATCCCACAGAGGTAGAAGTAGAGGGCACCACCTACTCTCATGTATATAAGCTCAGCTCTGAGGGCGTGTGTTTGGGATGGGGTGGTGTTACTGAATGGTTTTGGGGCTTTGGCACTCCTATGACTTTAGTGTGAAGATTACTTTCTGGCAATATATGTGTTTTTTCCCCAATGTCTAATTGCTTCCTTCAGTGTCCCCTTTACTTCTAATTGATGCTTTTGCTGTTATACTGGCTGTAAAAACAAGACTCTTAAGAGATCTCTTTCCTTTGTGCTCACTGCTCCATGTCTTGCTGTAAACTCTGGGTATGTTCTATGCTCTGCTAGGACAAAAGCAATGTCCTGCTGGCTCTAGTGTCACTGCTGGTTCTGATGGAGTTGTGAGTGCCTGTGTGTGCTTGCACTGGCAGTGACCTGTGGTTTGAGTGCCAGGTATTTCTTCCCCTTGGTCTAAGCAGTTAGTGAATGCTGTAATTACAGAAAGCTGTTGCATCCCAATAAATGTTAGGTTGTGAGCTAATTAGTCTCAGATGCTTCATGGAGGGAGAGACCCTTCTGTGCACAACTTGAAGTTGGTGGTGGCTTCAGGGATGTAAGAGTGCTGAGATCTAGTTCTTTAAAGAATTTGCTTTGTTACTCATTCCCCTTTCTTATTGTTGGGAGGGAATGAGAACACACCCTAGTCCATCCAGCTTGGATGTGGCCTGTCTGACCTGACTAATGCTGCTGGCACTGCATGAATTTCTACCTCTGGATTCTCCAGTGTAAGCAGCCAATTTATGGTCCCTTCTTCCACTGATGGGGGAAGCAGCTCTTTGTGCCCTTTATGCCCCACTCATAAAAGTCAGGACTTAATTTGGCCCATGTGAATTAGGCCTGTAAAAACAAAAGGCAGGTGATGTTTGCAACACCAGACTGACTGCATAAATCAGCTCTATTCTTTTTTCTTTTTTTAATATGTTAATGTGATACAGTGAGCCTAAAATAAAATCCTCATTAATGAAGGAAAAATAAAGCGCCTCATGAACTGTATGCCACAGCCATGCATGTGACACTCCTCCACTTTATTAGCCTGCTGCTGTACCTTGCCAGTGATCTCAGCCTGCTGAGCTGGGCTGCCCATTTGTTCCCAGGGATGGGAGGGTAATTAGTTCTCCATGCTGGCTGTGTCCTGGGCCTCTCCTGAGCAGAAGCTGACAGCCATGTGTAGCATTGTGATGTGGAATACTGGTCATTAGGGACAGAGCTGAGATTACCTATCTTATTTCCTTTCTGACCTTAGGTCAGAACTGAAGCACAGTCCCCGAGGTGAAGAGCTTTTGCTTTGTACCGAGCACTACCATACTAACTAGCTCCCTCAGAGCTGGCACCTTTGGGAGACAGCAAATCTAAAATAAACATCATAACTAACATGAGTAATGTGAATGAAATGGCCCTCTCCATGCTGAAACATACTTTGTCATTTATGGTCAGTGTTACCGGGGTGGCAATGAGAGACTTCAGTATGTGCGTTTTGACATTTCTTGTACTAGTTGTAGTCTTGAGCCCATATTCCTCAGGCTGGTTTCATGGTGTTGTTCCAGAAGAGGAAAAAAATCCTCACTCCAAATACATGCTCAAGTCAGACTGCTTAATTTCTGGTGTAAAATGACTATAACCGTAACTGGCATTTCCCCACTGCAGTTAGACAGGATCCTGTTTGAAGGAAAAAGGTGGTGTGGAGCGGGATTCCTGGTGGTAGCATCACTGTGCTATGGCTATACTAGATGGAAGTCAGGATCACTGACTCCTACCTGAAAACCTTTCCCTATTCTGTACAGCTGTTGAGAGGCTCTATAAGGAGTAAAGCAGGTGATGGAGTGAGGAAATAGCATCAGGGAACTGATGGAGAGGAAGGAAAAGGACAGTAAGTCACATTTCTGGAAACAGTGGCCCAGTGTATCACTGCGCCTGGACTGAAGTGAGATGGCTCTCTGCAGTAGCAATTCTTGGCTCCTTTTAGTACTCATGGCTCACAAGGAAGTCCTAACTAAACCGTTATCAAGTGATAGACATTATCAGGCAGATCATCCCAATAACACCGCTCTAATTTTAATACTTCAGAATTAAACAATAACATGTAAGGAAATAATCTTTTTTTCCTCTTTAATTTTGCTCACTGTTCCATTACTGAATCTACACAATTGTTATGTTCTGAGTATGGCAGAAATGTGCATAAACGTATGCGTATAAATTATAAGATCACCTCTTAAATCTCCTACAGCTATAATTAAAAACATATTTGCTTTATTGAAATTTAAATTCAAGAATTCCTTATACAACATACGATTTTTAAATTTCTGTTAACTATAGTATTTATTTAATACAATGTACTTGATATAGCCAATATTACTTTAAATTCTTCTTGGTATTCACTGATTTCATAGTGGTGACTATTTTGTCACAATTCAGTATGTTATTTTACAGCTGGCTTCTACCACTGCTGGTAGGTAACTATGTGATATATAACTTGCAAGCAGTCCTGCTGTTTGTTACTGGCAATTAATTTCTCTGGTGCCTTTCTTCCATTCAGGCCAGGCCTTTATGTTCTAAATCCAGCTATTCTAATACTCCCCACTTCTGCTGTGTAGAAAAGACTCAGACTGACAGATTATCGCAGGGCAGTTAAGCATGTAATTGCTCAAATGAGTTAAAATCCCTTCAAATATCTGTCTTTGTACCTCATCACACCACTTCATGGACTCAAATATTTGACAATTGATGAAGATAAACTAAAAGGATCTTCATTAGCTACCAACCAGCGTGACAAGCTTCTTTCAGCTAAAGGCTGGTGAAGTTTGGGACTTATTATCTACTTAAAAACTGCAGGAAAGCAGAAAAATACTTTAGAAGTGTACTTTAAACTAGAGAAAACTAGAAGCTTACATGGCAGCTGGGGTCAAACAAAACTGTGGTTTGCTAATCTAAGAGCTATACTTGTTACAAAATTACCCATGGAATCTTACAGGATAAAAACAGAAAGGAAATATTTCAAGCATCTGATAGCAGCAATCATCACAACCTCCCAGCTAATGGCAAATGCAGGGATCTGGTGCATTACAATGTGTGTTTAGCAGAAATCCTTCTGTCAGATGATGCCCTTCTGTTTCTTTTATCACATAGCCATTTCACTGGTGGGAATGAAAACTTTTAACTTTTCAGAAAGCCCTGGATAGGGTGAGCTGGGCAGACTCTGTGCTCACATACAAGGCATTTGATGATGCCCCAAGTCATCTCACATTTTAAAGACCTAAATTTTATGATGACTAGAAATCTTAAAATCAGCTGATCATAGTGTCAAAGAGGGCTGCTGAAGCAGTGCCAGAATTACCAGGTGAAGTAACCACACAGAGTAAGAGGGGGGCTGTTGTGCTGTTTATCATTGTAAAATGCTCTATCAGTGTGTTTATATGCATGTTCCTATATGTGCACATCACATACACATGCTTTATTTTTGCTGTTCTGCTTAGCAAACAACAGGTTTTGGAAGTGTAAAAAGGTAGGTACATGATCTAACACAAGGTGAAGCCACAAGAACACTCAGTATGTGTTCAGTGTAAAGCCTGCTGAGATGCAGCTGCATTTCAGGTTTCTCTGAGCACACTGTAATGGGCAGATGGGGTTTACACCAGTGCAATACTTTCCATCACAGGAGTGGCAAAGCTTTTGGCTAACTCAGATGTTCTGACATAGAGGCCCACAGCAGTATAGTATAAGAGAATAGGGATGGGTGTGTTTAGTAGGTATTTTAGGAAGTTGTGTTTTGTTTAGAATTAGACCCATATAGCAAAAACACAAACCATGGGATCTTGGTGTAAATCAAAACCAGTAAAGATGTTTTCTTAAGACCCTTAGAAAAGTACATTATGCTTTTCTATGTCATACCTATTTTCTGATAAAGTATCAGTATTTTCTGATAAAGACATGGACTGTTGTCCTTCAAATACTATTGCAGCAGCTTTAAATGTAGATTGTGCAGTCCCACATCTTATGCACAGCCTGCAATTAACAGTTGCATTAATTCATAGTCTGTACCATGTAGAAGGATGTTTATAAAACATGCTTGTTCTAGTTTTCCTTGAAACCCAGTAATTCTAGGTGGGCTGCTGACATTACAAGGTGTCTTTCCTCAGTGATGACCCTGTACTGTCATGGATTTCTCATGGTTTGTGGTTCCTCTTGAGCCAATAAACCCCTCAGACATCTTGTACCTTGTTCGCTGCCCCAGCTCTCCCTCTTTTTCCCCCAAAGGTGCCTCTTGCTCTGTTCCGTCAGGTGCCTCCCAAGCCCTTCCATCCTGGTGCCCTGAGGGACCTTTTCCCGCCTTTTTGCGCCCCACCCTCAGCTTCCGCCTGGAACCGTCTGGAACCGGCTCGGGCCAGCGATGCAGGGAGCTGCTCTGTGGGCACTGCCCTGGCTCACACAGCTCTCTTAGGCCCAGCTTTTTCATCAGCCTTGTCATGGGTTTTGTACGTATAAAGTGGGAAATGGCTCCTGTGGGACAGGATGCCTGCAAAGCACCTCTGGTTTCTTCAAAATGAGGCGGCTCTGACAGACTGTTTGCTGCCACTAAGCTACGGCCAGAGACATGGAAGGGCCTGCCTGTAGTAGGGTGTTGGACTTTTTTTTGCATTTTTGTCTACAGTCTGAAGTTAAAACGGAGTTTTCTCATTACAAATGTGTTTCAAAAGGTACAATGCCTAAAACTTCATTGCTGACTTTTCAGCCATTGGGCAGTCCTTCGTGATCTTATTCACCGCATTTGCAAAAGCAGAGAAACCAAACCATGGCTCTGATATTTTTTTATTTCCTAGATCCAGCCACTTGCTAATGATCTGAGTGACCAATGTAAAACCCACCACTCATTTAATTTCCTCGCACTGAGGTGAAGCTTGAAGTGCTCTGCAAAGGCAGAACAGTGCTCGATTCCCTCTGCTCATAGTAAGTTGAACTTTAAGCTTTCTATTGAAGTTAATCACACTTGCTCTCATGAGTAAAAATGTTTTTAACATGAAACAATACTCCTCTGAGGTTTCACAAACTATGTTTTAATTGTAATTGATTTGTACCAAAAGATAAAATGAGTTAATTAGGGCATGCTATCAGAATTAGTGGCAAGGGAAATACTCTGTACAGCTGGCAGGTAGGGGGTAGGAGATTAGAGATTTTTGAAGGGAATAGGACACTGGCATTTTTAACCTCCTAGTGTTGAACCAAGTAATGAAAATATTCTACTTCTGGCTTCTGCACAGACTGAGCATGTAGACTTCCTGTAGTATAGAGTTTAGGTAGAGGTTGAATGCAATCCAAAGAGATTTAATTGGATCTGTCTTACTGATACTCCTTTGTATGATGTGGACAGTGTGATTTTGTTCCATCAATATACAAAATGTGTCTTTGGTCTCATTGTTTCTGGGTGATGTAAAGCTAGGTACTGGTTCTCCAAGGCTGTCAAACTGAGCAGGTACTACCCAATAGAAAAAAATAGTCCCTTAGTTATTGGTAATGTTTCTAGTCATATTGACAAGTGCCATTTCAAGCTGTTATAAGCAGGTGTCACTTTATGTTGTTTGGCAGTGGTGTGCAGTGTGTCATCATTATGGTTGTAATTTGGTCATGGAAAGCTTAGCAAAAATCCAGTTATCATGGTGGAGGCATTACAAGGGGTTATCTTGTTATGATCAAAAATGTGTCTTGTGCAGGCTTGTCATTGCAAAGGCATAAGTCAGGGGAGGTGCTAAAAATTAGACGTGTGTTTGGCTTACATATGCTCTTCAGAGGGATGTGCTGTGTGGGTAGGGCTTTGTCAGCAATCTAAGGTAAACACTTTTTCCAACATAATAATAATTGCTATTGTGTGAAGTGACGTATAAGTATGTTGTACAAAATGAAGCTTACTTTTACTTGAAAAATACTTTTGTTCCAGTTTTATGTGGAATTATTTTCAAAGTAGGTTGGGGGTTAATAATTACAGTTGTTCCTCTGGTGTCAGAACATTCAAAACACAAGAAGTTGTATGATATTTAAGCCAAATGTAATTCTGTGCCTAGAAGATCTGAGCCTCGAAAAACTGCAATTTAGAATGTCAGTCCTATGTGATGATAATCTCTTCTATAAGGTATCTCTAGGAGATGTTTTGCTCCTGAGAAACCATGTATGTGAACCGTGTGTAACAGTCCCGGAAGAGCACTATTTCCTGTCCCATAGTTCTCACAAATAATTTATATACTTTTTCTCATATATAGTTGCATATTGTGGTTTAATATTGCAAGGCTAGAATTTGATGTAAAAGAAATGGGGAAATTATATGTCTTATTTCAGTGTTTATGAGCTGATTGAATTTACTATCCTTATGGGACTCTGTCAGAAATGCCATTGTCATTTTATCCTTACAAGATTCAGGTAATCCAGGTTCTGCTATTCTAATATCTAAAATAAAGTAATTATTTATGAATGTTGGTGACAGCATGGACTCTACAGTTATGGAAGTATTTTCATATGATATTACTATCCTTAGCAAAGGCTTAAAATCTACAGATGTTGATTTTGCAAATGAATCTGGGCCATCTGCATATTCCTGTTTGGTGATTTGAGGTGCCTTGAGACCCTGTAGCACCAAAAGAACTAGCTAATTTGGCATATTTTTGAGGAGATATCTCATGGCAAAATTACAGACTACTTAGAATCACAAAATGTTGAGTTAGAAAAAACACAGGACAACAACAGAGAAAGGATTTGTTGAAAAATTTAGCGCAGCCCTCTGCATTTCACCTTTGTCCTTCTCATCCTTTTGTGGAATTCTTTCCCCTGTTACTGTTCTCCTCCTGTGTGACAGGTGAGGTCGGATGTGAGACAGTCAATAAAGTCTCTCATGTATTTTTCAAAGAAGAGCAGTCAATTAACCTTGAGAGAGTTGGACGTTCTCTTGTCTATAGCAATAGGCCAATACGCTAAACGCAATCAGGCTATGGGGACATATGGAAAGAGCTTAAGTCACTCACATGCAAATAAGTCATACTCTTCCCACTTTTGAAAGCACTAAAAAAGAATCTTGCCATGAAATGCTCTGAATTTGTAGCAGAATTTCTCAGTGTGTTAGGGCATTATTATTATTGTTTTGATAATGTCATATTAAACAAATCTCTGAGTCTGAAGACAGACAGAGTCATTGATCTGCGTGTGTCCCAACTAAACTTGATCAAAGATGCAACAAGACAAATTGTCAGTGGTGTGAGGAAGTCGGATGGATAATCATTCAAAAATGATTAGGTAGGTATAGAAGTAAAGAACACTTCTATAGTATAAATAGCAAAACCCTCTACTATTAACTTTGCCTTAAATTAAAGATGCAGATAAAATTAGAGTAGGATATATTAGTCTTTAGGAAATAGTCCTCTCAGGTGAGTAGACACGTGTGTATGTGAAAGGCATTTTATATGCAGAAAGAATCACACAAAAGTAGCAGAATGGAAATTACTTTCTCATATCTGTTAGAAAGAAACCCCTGTAGACACTGATATCCTTGCAAGGACTCATCTTCACCTTCTATAAGGACTGGACTCATCTAGTTATTTTAAATTGGTTTCAAAATACAATTATACATAAAGAAACACAGTAAAGAGCTCTATCAAATGCACTAGAGCAGTAAATACTGTTTTCAATTAAACACTAATCTAACGGATATCATTTCACTGTCCGAGACCTCTCTGGATTATTTTTTTTTTTTAAACAAACATGTTTTAATTACAGAATTTCATTTGCTGGCTCTGAAAGTTTGTCCTTTTAATGAAGCAGGTATTTCAAAATTACTCACTACACTTACTTGCAGAAGGCCTCAATCTGAATTTCATGAAGCAAATAAAAATCCTTTTGAAGTGTTCTTTTTTCAGTGAAGAAAATATCAGACCCAGAGTTGTGATGCTACTGAAAAAGTGTGGGTCATAGTCTGATATTGGGCAAATCAGTACGTCTCTGTTAATTTACATAAAGCTATGTTAATTTACTTCAGATGGGACTCTGAACAACTCTTTTAACATCTAAAGATGTAGCACAGGTATTGTAAAAGCAAGTAAACATGCATTTTCAGTGTCTGAATTTTGGTGCAAATAAGGTAGTCACAAAATATGGAACAGGCTCCTGCCATTCGCAGATCCATTTGTGTCGTAGTGTATCTATATAGCTGCAGTACTAATTATACTGTATTTTTTAGAGTTGATTAAACAATTATACAATAATGAGATTCAACTGTAAAGTACCATAGGAAAAACTCCAGGTAATTAGTACTCTGTTCTCACCTCAGTTCAACAACATGAGCAAACACCCCTTTCGCTTTGGGATAGCACTAAACAATACACTGTTACTTGGGTACGTGGTTTGTGTGACGCTGAATCTGCTGGGATTTGCCATACAAAGCAGCAGTGAGGTTTGGTTTTCAGGAGGTGTGTGCGCAAGGGATGGCAACAAAAAATCAAGTCTTTTGGAAAGTTGTTCTGTTCATTTCTATCCAAATCTTAAATTCACGTGATTGGTGTTTATATGGCAAGTAATCCATATACACACTGACTTTGTTAATACTAAAGAGTAATCAATAATCACTGAATTCAATAGTAATAGGTAACTTCTTGGGCCCCGATAGTGGCAGTAGTTAATACTGAGTCCAGAAAAGAAGCTTTCCTATTGTCTGTCGTCTTCCTGTGGATAAGAAGTTCGTGAGCCAGGCAAGAATTTCTCTGCATATCACTGAGAGTTTCTGGGGACTTTTTTGTTTATTTTGAATTGTTTAGGAATGAGGACTGTTCAAATGTTTAGTTGTAGGAATTGTGATTGTGATTAGGAGCCTTACCTATTCCTGAGCTTGCACTTTGGCATTACACAATTCTGCATAGCCACCTGGGTGCACCAGTGCCATTTGTTTAGAGATTCGTTATAGGGAGAATGTAGGATGGGAATGGTGTTAGCTTACTGTTACTCACAAATAGAAATAAATTTTCTTGCTTTATTTCTAAAATAGAGATGCATGTTTGTCCTTGAAACAGTTCTCTTCATGTTTATGCTTATGCTTACCATTGTTCCAAATAGCATTGGGATTTCCAAACACCTCTGGAATAGGTGTCCTAATTCCACTAGAGGTCAAAAAGGCTTTATATGCCTAAACCCCTTGGAGCTGTCTGAAAATCCCACTTGGAGGAGAACATCAGTAGCTTAAACTGTTCCAGGACACTTCACTCATTTGTTAGAGGGACCCTTCAGATTTCTTTGATCTCTTCCTGAGAAGCTCCCAGTGGTTTTGAAGGTGTAACTGCTTGTTTAGGAGGCATAAAGCCACCACACAAGCTGTGGTTTAACTATTGCATCATTTAACTGCTGTGAAGTGGCTGTGTTTAAACCTATAGTTGATAGTTGTAGTCCAGGTAGCACCTTTACCATTTTAATAACCAAATAATGTCCAATCGCTTTGGTTTTGAAATTGTTTCTATCTCTGCTTGTTGTATCATAGAGGATTATGACCTCAGGAACACTACTGCTCCACATTAAAGATTACTAGAGTAAAATTAAAACATGTAAGAAAGTTGTTAACTGTTGTCAGGGTTTATAATTTAAAACTGCTATCGTATTAGATATTGGAATAGCACAAAAGGTAAGTCGTGCAAAGGTTGTAACCTCTGGCCCGCTCAATACCAATTAAAGTATAAAGTATAATGAAATTTTAATCTCATATAATTAAACACAGTATTAATTTTGTAAAACTAGAAAGGCTTTTTAACCTGCATTAATCTTCCTTTTTGAAGAAAATAAGTATTTCTTGCAAGTTGTATTGTTTCCTTTTAATTAAAGGAAAGAATTAAATTTCTTAGTACAACTTCATAAAATATTTTTGACTTTTTAGTTAAATATCAAAAGCAAGTTGTTTGGGGTTTTTATTAAAAAAAGGATTGTTGAATGTCTCAGTTTCCTCAGTATAAGGTAATAAATGACACTGATTTTAATTAATCAAGAACATATTTATACTGTAAATTTTCCAATATATCATTAAATCCTTTCCCCCTTTTTTGCCACAGAATATCTCTGCTTAGAAGATATTAACATCTTCATGTCTTAATGAAGTGTAATTTATTAGTCTTATTTTATATAAAATTATTTTATCTTATGTGCATACACACACAAATACATTTCCTTTGTAAACATTGTTGTTGGGCATGACTTAAATGACCAGTCTTCCAATGACTGATACCAGAGTATGCACTTATATTATGGAAATAGCATTGTAATGCAAGATTACTAGTAAAATGTCTGAAAAAGGGTGTAAGGAAATAGCTGTAGTCATAACTGCTTTCTTTAAAAGTTAAACAAAAAGCATGTGCAGCTGGAAAAGATTCTGGAGGTTTTGAGGAGGAAGCATATGGTATCTAGTACTCAAAAAGCATTAAAAACTCCAGCATAAGTAGTTGGTATATAATGGATAATTTGGACTCATTACTGATGACATCTTGGTGTATCATCTCTGTGGCCTTGGCAGTGTAAGCCTTAAAGCAAATTAAGTGCAGATCTGTTTTGCATGGGTAAGTGTCATATTAAGGCACTTGGGGGTGCCTGCACTAATTCAGTAAAAAAGAATGTGGGTGAAGGCACGTCAGAGTTTCTTAACACACCTACAGGAAACCAGTGCCCTAGGTCTCTTTTGTCCAGTGCCTCTGTGTGATTATGCAAAAATTGAGGAAATGGTGACATGTTTGTCCTTTGTATTTTATCCCTCCTTTGCTCACCCTTTTCCTAAGATGGATGACTACAGTAATGGAACAGCAATGGGAGATGCAGTCCCAAATAGTTCTACACCAGCTTTTGTCTGATGGTAACTTACATAGTCAATCACTATGATACCTTTTCTCTAAATTGCTTCTAGAATCTTTTAAAATGCTTTTTTTTCCTCCTCAGAAAAAAAATAGTATCGAAAGACTTTTTAAATAACAGGATCTTCCTGGAAATATTACCCAAATTTCCAAATAGGCATCCTGCTTGATGAGCAGCATGACATTTTAGTAATGTTCTTTCCTTTCTATTTAAAACAAAAGATAGCATAAAGCATCAGAAATCTTAGGGTACCAAAGGAAGAGAATCTTTGGCTTTTATAGATACATTCTCTAGACTGTCAAATGATGATGGATAGCAGGCAACTAAGATAAATTAGCATCCTGTCAGCCTTGAATAGCAGGGCAAACTAGCATTCATCCAGGTCTGCATTACTTTCCTCTGTATGGTGCAACTGGGTGTAATCCATTTGGAGATACCAAGGCAAGCCTTTCATGTGTCCAAATTATAGCATTCTATGATTTCTAGTGCAGACAACAGTTAGTAAATCTCATCACAAGAGTTTACCGACAGTATGAAAAATCCTAACTCTTGATGGAATGAGTGTCTTGAGGTTTGGTGAGGTCCATTATTACAGAATTGGGGTTATTATAGGACTCTGGAAGTACAAGCAGTAAAAATAGCTGTGTTTGCAAGTTATGAAGGAACTGTGAAGCTGTTTATGAATGGATGTATCTTCAATAGACAGAAACAGGATTAGAACTAATGCAAGGTGTTCATGGTTTTTTTTATGAGTTTGGCTGAAAATTTAGCATTGCCTTTCTGTGTGTACAGAGAACTCCACCCATCTGCCAACCTATGGACCTAGTCATGCTACCATGGGGGTCAGTAAACTAATAATTAGGCACCCACAGGATGAAGAATATGGTCTTCTGTAGGTAATACAAAGCTTCTAACTCTAATGTCAGCACGTTAGCTCATATGGATGTACCCCACTCAGAATCTGTTGTTTCCTCTGAGAGGTTCTTAGCTAGTAGAATATTTGCATGTAATTAAGAAAAAAAGTAGGGTTTAAAAAGAAGTCTCATGCTCAGGAGACTCTCAAAACCAGCATAAGCTTATTTTAAGAGAGCAGAGGTATTGGGAAAGATGGAAGCTAAAATAATAAAAATCAAAATAAGACAATGGAAGGAGGGGGAAAATTCAATAATATTAAAATAAAAAGACTCTGCACTGGGCAAGTTTTCCCCAGATTACCTGGCTTTAATATTAAATTACTGTTTTCTGGCAGGATCATCTGCAAAACTCTGATTTTGTTTCTTCTTCTGTTCATAGTCTGATAATTGAGGCTGAATTCCCTTGTCTTTAATATGCCATATATTCTCCACCTGGCAAAGGACTCAGACAGATACAGATAAATACCCTGTAGACATACAGACAGAGAAACTGCTGTAATTGCTTTCATAATGACTCTCAGACATCAAAGGAAGGCAAATAATGGTATTTAACACTGTTTCCATTCTTTAGCTGAAATGTAATTTTATAGCGTTATTGTCAGGCAGTACAGTGAATGTACAAGTGCAACTGTCATAGTCACCTCATATTAATTAGCTGCCCACAAGAGGTCCACGATAGTAATGGCAAAGTTCTCATCATTTCAGATGGTCTGATATTCAGGCAGAACCATAAGTACAATGGCTTGATTAACATAGTTGCTTAGATCAGGTTTTCCCTAGGAGTATGTCAATTGGCATTTTGAAGAATCAATTAATTAGCACTCCAAATAATCCATTCTTGGGTTAATGAAAGTATTTTGTACAGCTGCAAAACTTAGATGATATAAAATCCAAGCCTTTCCAAAGCGCTGAGGTGGAAGACTTGTAATTTGGAAAATGCTCTGTACTCCATGGACAAACTCGTAATAAAACGTTATTACAAGAAAGTCAGTTGATCAGAGATTATACAACAGTTGAACTTGTTCTGATTTGTTTGTTTGTGTTCCACAGGAGAAGGGTATTTCAGGGCATATAACAGTGGAATAGAAATGAGAACTTTACTGTGGAGTAATATGATTAAAATACAAGGTTAATTAGGGTAACCAAATATCAGTGCTTTGCCTAATATTGCTTACCACTCACAGAAGTTAGATCTAAGATAATTTAGTTGGTTTAGGTTCTGCAAAGCTTTAGTCATATAAATAATGTCTAAGCCCATGTGATTACTTTCACTGAGGTCACTGAAATTTTCTGGGTAGCCCAGAATGCTTTGAAATTAATGGAAGTGTTTACCTAAGCAAAATTCTTCGTGTAAAGGTACCTTCAGAAATAGCCTTCTACTTTCAACTCCCCTGGTGTTGAGGTTTGAATCCTGTACAGATGAAAATTGCAAATTGGAGGGAAGTTTTTTTTTTTTAAATTGCATCTCTAAAAACATTTTCTGAAAGACTTGACCTCTTTTGCAAGATTTGTGTTACTTTTGAACTCCTAAGTTTTCAGTATTTTCTGTTGCATACACTTTTCTGGTTTTTTTGAAAGTCATTTATCACTTTTTGCTCTTGATGTTCTTTTTAGTGATGTGCCAAGATAGAGCACTTGTGTGAAAATGCAGCTTGTTCTCTGTCAGTCTGGTTCAGACTCAACCCAAGTATTGTGCCTTCTGAAAATCAAGGCATACTGCCATGTCAGAAAGCATTGATATAATATTTAGTAACTTCTGTAGTTTGGAATAAAAGCTTTAAATCTCAAAACTGAGATTTTTCCAGATGGAGTAAGTAGTTCTCTAACAGGCTGCTCAGAGAGGCTATGGAGTCCCCTTCTCTTAGGGACTTTCAAGACCAGGCTGGACCTGTTCCTATATGGTCTGCTCCAAGTGGTTCTGCATTGGTGGGGAGGCTGGACAAGATGTTCACCAGAAGTCCCTACCGGCCCCTACCATTCTGTGAAAAACAAACTGGTGTCCTAGCTCTTCTGTGCTGTGCTCTGGTTGCTGTACTAATTTCAGAGTCCTACAGAATACAGCCTTGAACACAAAGCATTGGTGCTGGTGTAAATGCTATGGTGAGGCCTATGATCTGAAGAACAGGGTGTTCAGCTTTTGTAGCCTCCAGAATTGGGTGCATTTCAGCCAAAAGCAATGCTTACTGCATAGAAAAAAATGTAGAGATTAAATTCCAATGTGATCATTCCTCTGTTACCAATGGAGTGTATTTTGTCACATCTTCACTTTGTTTAGGCTCTACAGTTTGCTAAATTGTTGTGTTTAATCTTTGTCATTTAAGCACATTCAGTGAAAACATCATTTGGCATTATTTCACTATATCAAAACCCCAACATACAATAAATCTCTAATTAAAAATTAAAACTTAGTGTTGCAGTGATCTGAAATAGAAGGTGGCAGTGTGGGAAAAGGTGATGGACTTAGCTGAGTTGGATTAATTTCTGATGTGCCAGAGGTCATTTGAATGCACCACTATGACTCAGTTTACTACTTTTTAAAATAAAAATAAATCTTTTTAGTGTTTCTCTCTGTTTAAAGCCTGGCATTTTCTACAAGGACAATTTATAGTAAATAAATGTAGAGCATCCAGTATATGTTACTGTGGTGCTTTAGAGGCATGGATATATAAAACCCAGAATTTTTGAGGTTCAGCTAATTTTACCAAGGGAAAGAACACCAGTAGTCTGCCAAAAATTTAGCTGTATACAAAACAAAGTTAAATGTAATATCATTTTACTTATAAATTCACTTCCCTGTCCATGGATGGACAATTACTTGAAAAGAGACTTACAAGCAGTAAAAATAATTCCAAGAATTTCCAACATGTATTATCCCTGTCAGAAATATTGCTTGGTTTCCAGATTCTGGAAAGGCTGTTACGTTACTGGTGTTCTGAATCTTCCTTTTACTATAGCCAGCGCTTAGAAAACTGGTTAAGGTCTATTTAGTCTGGGTTTGTAGGTCCCTTTTGTTTCAAATGTCTAACTCTAAAGTTAGTTGTCAGAGCTTATTATGGACTTACGCCAGAAGTGAGATCTTCCTTATTTTGCTAATCAGCTTCCTCCATATCTGCATGCTCATTTTCTGATATCTGATGAGGCGACAAGGTCATTGGACGTACAAGTACTTATTTAAAAACCGACATGAGAGTGAGATAGAGGTTAGTTGGGTCTATCAGAGCTGTCAATCAATTAATGAAAATTATTGAGCAAGGACACCGTGGGGGAAGCGAACAGAAGGAATGAAAATGACCATGGAGATGCAACATAGGGAATATGACAGAACTGACTAAACGTGCTCACGTGAGTACAAAAAGCAGACATCCTCACATGGCAAATGAAAGACGGCACCGGGAGACACCAGGGCTAGAATATATGACATTATATGGACCAAAAGGCTGACAGATTACTTAAGCCTTTTGTCCAGAAGCACACTGAATGCTGCTTTGGCTAAGGGAAAAATAAAGTTGAGCAGTCCCCGATGTGCATTGAATGTCTTTTGTTAAGGTTCCATAGGCTTGCTGAAAATTTATAGCATGTAAAAAATAAATTGTTTTAAATCTAAAAAAATGTCTAGGGCTAGACTTGAGTTTACTGTTGTGGTCTGGAATTCGAAATTAGTCGAGAGGATATAGAATAGATTCCTACCTGTAAATAAGCTGCAGATATAAATAGCAAAATAGGGCAGCACTGACAGAGCCTCACAAAAGCTCACTTAAAAGCTGCACTATCACTACAGTACACGGTGTACTGGCACAAGACAAGAGTATACTGTTTATCAGTACAAAAAAGAAATAATTTATAACTTGATCCTTGGGGGGAAAAATGGAGAAATAAAAAAATAGACAAAAAAGGAAACACAAGAGGAGAAAAATTGCCAATATGTTTGTGTGAATGAAAGATAGTGAGGGGAAAAATGAAAAGGGAGCGAAGTCAGAAGCAGGGAGATACTGACACCAAATCTCTGCAAAGCGTTCAAAATTCTCCAGCTGCCACGCTTTTAATTTGCTACCATTCTAATTAAAATGCAAATTAAATTTATAATTAGCATCAGCGCTTTCTAAAGAAACCTCCTTGTGTGCAGCACAAACATATGGGACGATGGTATAGTGTAAAGTTTGTAAAAACAGAAGGAGAGACACAAATGGAAGGACAGAAATGTTGCTACCAAATAAGTTCCTGAGTAGGAGGGGGTAGTGCAGAAAATGGGGAGACCTAGTAGATTTTAAGGGATGGAATTGGGTAAGTGTCCCAGTGTAACAAAGAGATTGCTGAATATGAAAGATCTGTCTGGGAGTTACTTTTTGTTGAATCAGGTGTCAGAGGTCATGCTGCATGTCATTGGTGTTGTATAGAGCATGCCAAAAAGGCATAAAGGGTCACAGCTTCTAATCAAAAAGTCTATGACCAAAAATGAACCGCTGCTTGCTTCCAGATAATTAATTTAAAAATTGATGGGAAACAAAGTACTAAAATCACATCATGATTCGAACATATATACCGGTTTAAAGCTTGCCACTTCCCATGTGAGGCTCAAACCGGAAAACCTAGAGTCAACGACAAGGAATATGCATATATGTAAGTCTGGTGAACTTTCATGGGAGGAGCTTTTATCTTCTTTAAGAGTTATTAATTTTGTTTTACTGCTAAAGTGGAAGGGAAGTTGGAAACAATTAGAAAATATTCAAACACTTTGATGTTGAAATGTAAAGTTCTGGTTAAGCATATGTCTAGAATTTACAGACTGAGTTTCAGTGGGATGACCAGCTGTGTTCACCAGCATTTGCAATTGTCCTTAAAAACTGTGCGCCATGAATACCTTTGCAACACCCAATCCAAGAGAAAAGTGATGTCATGTGATATACCGGACACATCACCACTGAGACCCTGTCCCAAATGGAAACGTTAATTAGAATAAAATGTGACATACTAGCTAGATTTTTTTGGTGACTATTACTATTATTCCATTTGTAGAAAGCTTGCGGCTATTTTGTGAGTATCAAAAGCAGCTGCGCTAATCTGATAAATGATTTGTTGCAACTTTTCCTTCATCTCTAGTGAGAATGCAGTTGGGTGCTAGTGCTGTTCTGTTGCTACTTTAACTGTATATTAAGCAGCTAATGTGGTATTAAAGGTTTGATAATACTACTAAGGACAAAATTGGCTTCATTAAAATAATGCTTGGTTGTAGGGGTGTCTTTGAGTTCCCAGGGGAAGGGAGGGGAATAAACCAAGTCTGATCTCAAAAGCAGCAATTTGTTTATTTTTCCACTAAGGGTCCTTGCAAAAGCCTGAGTGCTTTTAATATTCTGAGAACTCTGTTTTATTTATTCGCCAGGCTCTCCATCAGATATTTTAAGATTTAAAATTTGAATGTAACAGGAATGAATATTTCATGGCTGCATGTTAAAAAGTTACAAAGCTGATGTAAAGCAGGACTGTAGGAACATTTTTATAAGTCATAAAGTCAATTAAAAATTATAAGCCCTATAATATTGTCACTGAGATAGTACAAGAGCTCATTTTGCATATGCTGTCTTGGGCATGCAGACAAACTGTGACAAACAATTTTTGCTGTTGAGATTCACAAGAATGGGTTTTGTTTATTTTTTGTGGGGGGTATGAGAAAGAAGTACTCTGTTCCAATGCGTAAGCTGGTGCATGCTGGCAGTGGTCTGTTTACATTAGCGCACCAAATTCCACTAGATGTTAGTCTTATCTTTTAATAAAGATTAAGAAACCACACAGTATACCACTTATTTTCAATCAATATTTAAAAGCATATCTAAGTTCAAGCATGCCTTTGTTCTGCAAAATGTAATGTTCACCGTGGGAGCAAATGTACAGCAGCTCCATTCTTTAGTCACTGTCAGTGCAAGTTTTGAAAGTTCTAAACACTTGCAATTCCAACTGACTTCTCAGGAAGTCTTACTGATTTGCTCTAAAAATCTGGCTGTGGATCCCAGTGCCCATATGGATGGTATCATTATGTCCTCTTCCGTATCAACATATGTCTATCAAAAGTGCTAAGGAATTATGATCAACTGAAATAAGGGGGAGGGCAGAATGGAGAATACAGATGAGAGAGAATTTCATAGTGGTGTGAAGCTTCTAGGAGAAAAAGTTACTTGGGACTTTATGGATTACATGGAGCATACGGAAACTTGGACATGCTCTAAATACAGATTGTTTTAAGCTTCTTTTTCAGAAATAGAAATAGACAATTCTGGACCACTCTACAACTACTTTGTGGCACTGAATGTATGCATCATTGTTACTACAGTCTGCAGAGTATTGAGAATGTGATCGTTAGCCTAACTGCTGTTTCTGTGTGTAGCCAGAATGACTACAGGGGAACTGCTTGTGAAGAGAGGGTGAAGTTGGGTATTTGAAAGGTACCTGCAGACTTAGCCAAACTAATTTGTCCAAGCATGGAGACTGAACTCAGGGTAGTGAACAGTTGCCCTTTAGTCTAAATTTAAGCAATTAATTGAGATATTTTGTAGCATGATCACTGGCTGGGGAGAAACCTTTAGAGAGAAGCTCTGCATACCAAGAAGGTGAATCGTGGCAATACTTTCTTTCAGAGTGGGAATCTAACTTCAGTTAAGTGGGTTTCAAGACATGATGGTTTAGCAGTCCTGTGCTTAACAAAAAACTACGCTTTGGGATGAACTTTGCAAAATTGTACAATGAGGATAAACAGACTTCTAAATAATTCACAGGTTTTATAAAAAGTGACAAACATGAAATTGAAGTGGTTTGTAACAGCAAAATAATTCTATGAGCACCATGATTTGGGAAGCTTTGTCTTCTGCACAGAGTTTGAGTTCCGGGCGTTTAAGAAGGGAGGCAATGAGCCTAAGTAAAGTCTTCTGTTCAACAGACAAAGGGTGAAAACCAAAAAGGCATAAAAGGATTGCTTTGTGTAATTTTTAATTGTTGTCCTTTCTTATTCAGTAAATGAAGTCACCTTTGTAGTGGTTTCATGAACCGCTGGGTAATCAAAATTATTATGCTGCCACCTGTTGTCCGTTAATTATTCTGAGAAGATACTCATAAATCATAACACTGGACAATAAATCAAACTGTCAGGACCCAGGTCAAAGGTTATGCATGAAAAGTTATAGGTCACCAACAGGGTGTGAAAGATCAGGGTTGTGGAGCATCACTCATTGTCAAGTAATGTTGGGAGAAGTGCCACTGGAACAAAAGCAAAACTAAAGTACAGAAGAATTCAGGCCCAAAGATAGGCTCCGAGCTCATGCACAAAAGGAATCAAATTGACATGTCATTACACTGCAGATCTGACAACCAGCAAGATTGTCTAGCAATGCCCTGACTCAAATACTTTTGTCTCGACTGATCCGTGTTGCAAGTCAAGGCTTCTTTTGAAATGTTTCATGTATCTGGGCCAGATTCTACTCCAGCCAGAAGTCAATGAGTGTCTTGGCCTCTGTGTATTTGGAATTTAAAGCAGTGTTAACTTTTTTGCACTCATTGAAAAAGCATGAGAGAGTCTCTGTTTTGTCAGGGCTAAAATTCACAAGGCCCTTATAGAATCTGAATGACTGGGTGCCCAGGTCTTATCCTATTTGGAATTAATTAATTCCCTAGCAGAAAAGTAAATCCAACATTATAAAGGAGTTTGTTCTTCAACCTGCAGTCAGGCCTATGTACCTCTCTGAGGAGGCTTAAGAAGGTAGGCTCCATCTCCCTTTCCTTAAGCTGAACTGATGGACTTGACACTGGCTCTGTTGCAGTTTCAACAGGAGAAGTAGTATCAGGGTCACCTCTACTGCTGTATTTGAGCTCATGTCAGGAGATTGGCTTTCTCAGAAAAGATAAAGGAATACTTACCGTCTGTTGGAGCTTCCCTGCACTAATTCTTCTCTTGCTCTTTCTTCCCATTCCCCCAGCCCTGCTGATCCAAGAAGACTGCCCATTCCCCATGTTAGGGATCACAGAGATGCACCTTGGACTGAAGTGGCAGGGACTAAGCAGGCAGTGCACCTGTTCTGCTCCTTCTTTTGCTTCACCACAGGTTTAGCAGGTGTTTGAAATGCCCAGACATATCAGCCTAAACCTGTGCTCATCACAGCATTACCTTCAGGAGGGATAGAGTTCACGTCCTTCCTGTGAGGATAGGTGGGATAGCAGTAGGAGGGTCAAGATGGTCTGTTGTTTCCTACTTAATAGAAACAGGTTTTTCTGAAGGAACAGTATTATTGGAGGACTTGGATTGGATTCTGGAACAGTGGGTGAGTTCAGTCATTTTTTTATGCTTCAAAGTGAAAGGTTTCAGCAAAGTTACCTATAGTGTGCTGTTGTGCTCTGAGGATGTGTCCTGTGGTTTGTGTTTGCTCTTAAAATCTTCAGCTTCAGTTCATATCCTTCACCTTGCTTATATTGAATTGCATGTATTTAAAATGGAATAATTGCTTGAAAGCAAATGTGCACTGACAGGAAATCACTGATTTAAAATCTGGCTCAAGATAAATTGCTTTTGATGTAGAAGAGGTGACTTTAGGGAGGGAAATAACAAACCAAACACAAGACCCCACCCCATAACAAAAAGGCTGATATGCTAGCAATGTGGTGTCCTGCCTGCTGTTTGAGTTACCTTGCAGCTAGTTTCACATAATTTAAAAACATGATTTATTTCCAGGAAGTATTATGATTTTGGTTTATTTTAATTGGGTGGGGTTTGCTTTGATAGCCTTGTGTTTTGCTGCTTAATTAAAAAAATAATTTAATTCAAGACCAACAGTGCTGTTGATTGGCTTCAGCATTGACTTGGTTGTGCTTTGAGTTCAAACTTGGACAAATCTCTTCCTTGTCATTCTGGAGAGGTCACTGAAGAATTGAGACATGGGTCTTGCTTAAACAGAAGAAAACTTGCTTGTAAATTAGAAGCAATTGAGGTTTTGATTAGATCTGTTCATTTCCCTTTGGTCCTGGTTCCTCAACATTTGCATAAGTGGAGTTCAAAGAAATGGCCATGAGCGGTAATTTTTATTTTTAATTTTTTTAAAAGCCTTTTAGATGGATGCAGGATTCATTGATGATGAATAAATTTGTGATGTAGAGCTTCAGAGCCATTAAAATCACTTGGGGCTCTGCCTTTGTGTTTCACCCTGCATTTTTATTTGTGGGCAAGAGTAAAATAATATGATTTTAAATATTGTGCAAGAAGCATTTTTTTTCCTCCTTAAACATAGAAGAAGCTTGATTTTTACAAGGGCTACTGAAACTTTTTATGTTAGATGTACTCGTAGTGGACAGCAGCATGAGAAAAGCTGAATGAAAACTTTATTTGCATTGAAGGAGAGAGATTTTGTTTGCCATTCAGAGAGAAGAATATTAGTAACTTACTAGTAACAGTAAATGTAACAGTTCACCTACAAACTTTATTGCTCAGTACCTGCCATGAATACTATGAGGAACAGCTAATGTAGCATCAGCTAGCATATCTATTTGATCTCCAATTAAATTGTTAAAACCTATTGTATGTACCTATGTATTGCACAAAAATGGGGTCTTAGACAGTGCTCAGTAAGTTCTTTGTGACTATTTTAATGTCTTGAAGATCTAAGCACTGTATGTATACAGGAACTATTTAAAGCCTGTCAGCTCTCAGTCTGTGCAGGTGCATGTGCACTCTCTTTCAGCTTTATTCACCATCATGTTTACCTGGGAATCTTCTATGCATTACATAAGGGTCTGGCTGTGGGAGTTTCCTACAAGCCTAACTGTTCTAACAGCATGTAGAATATCTGCTAAATCATATTCCCATCTTCTAATGAGTGGAAACAACTCTGAAATGTTAGGTGATTCTTCTTGTGTTATCACTTTGTCAGGATTCTGAATATCATGTAATGAATTTTCATATGTGTTACTGATGGAAAACAGTCGGTGAATAATGTTGTGTTTATAGGAAACTAGCTCTCTGCTGATAGGTGCAAAACTCTGCAGACAAACTTCTAGGCAGCTTTACAGAAGGACAGACTACAACCTCTTTTTGTGGAGGATCTGGAAGAGGTCAGATCAAACTCCAAAGTGTGGGCAGCATATCAGGAACATATATATTGACCATACCCTGGTATCTAGTTGATAGCATCGTAGTGGCACCTCTCAGCCTGTGAATTTCTCCATGCTTAGATTTCCCAGGGTGCACAGGACCACCAAATAAACCCTTTGCGAATGTTCTCTGCATCTTTTGGTTTTGAGCAATTATCATATGAATGTGTGAACGCTGTGCATAGAATGAGAAAGCTGAGTGTGGGTTCATGGTTATCAAAATAGTGATGAACTTTCTATTCCAAAAATGAGATTTCACTGCTTGTCTGTTGCAGGTTGTCTTTTTACTTGTAATTCTCACAGATAATTATTTTCTTTTTTGCTTGCATTGATAGTAATGAACAATTTAGCCATCTACTCTACTTCCATTTCACATAAAAGCAATTTCTGGCAATTCAGTGAAGGTCAATGAATAATACCCAATACTTTGATATGAAACACTTAAGGACATAAGTAACTTGACCCTAGAACTTTTTGCAGAATCAGGCTCTAAGTGCTTAAGTAGTGTTCCCATGACACTTGGACTCTGTCAGGGAAAAAAACCCAACACTACTTTGCATCAGTTGTATATTTTTTTTTATAAGATTTGTGATCAAAAGGGATTGAAATGAAAACTTTACAAAAGTTGTTAGCAAAATTACATTTAATTTTGATAGAGAGGCATTGAGGCAGAACATCTTGCATGTTTGCAAAATAAGTTTCATTTTGATGCGTTTGGCATTACTGATTATATTAATTAACTTAACAGCAAGGGTGAAGATTATTTATGATACATTAAAAATGATTGGATCTTAATTGCTTCCCTGTAAGAACAAGGAAGTGAATTTCAGGTTGTGGAGAACCTCATGGCTAGTTTTTTCTGTGACTTTTAACTGTTTTAACTTGCTTTAAAGGCAAGTAATTGAAATAGGAGTGGTCATCCATGGAGGGGTTTGGAAAATGTATACATATGGCTTTGGTGGACAGGGTTTAGTGAGAAAGGTGGGGTCAGGTTGATGGTAGGTCTCTTCCAACCTTAATGATTCCATGATGATGGTGATGAAATAAAATTAGTCCACATTACTGAACCTGGTGACTGATTGTGCCTGAGCCATTTAGGCTATTTGTTCTGCTAAGGCTGTTACTTCATTAAGACCTTATGCCTGATTTTCACAATGCCTTGAGAAGGGAAAATCTTGTAAATGTGCAATCAGAATTAGTTCATTCATGGAAGGCAGCTACTTGGTGGGTGCCCCACTCCATTACTGCAATGAATATAATTTCTGGGAATTGTGCCACTACATCAAAGTGTTAATGAACTCAGTTTCTTTAACAGTATGTTTACCTTTATACAATAAACTTTTGCATAAGATGCAGCTTCTTGATGTTCTATTATAGCATCTGGTACATCAAGGTGCAAATATTCCCTTTTTACGTGTTAAAAATTAGTTAATTTTGCTTTCAGCTCCTTTAATGAAAATTTACTTCAGCACCTAGCATAAAGCAGATGCTTAGACCTAAAGTGAGAAAGATCTGTGTTCTAAGCAATGGCTTGACAAACAGAGGTGCTTCAGATCGTGATTATTATAACCACAAAAAGCAGGTTTGTTGATACCTTTTTATCCTTAATATATTTAAAATTGCATAGTTGATAGCATAGTTGGTATGAGAGCATGTGTAATATCTGTTTGATAAGTGTCTTCTCACACCCTGAGGTCTTTTATAGGCAATTTGCATTCTACAATGAGAGAAATCAGCTGGAGAGGGTTTATTGTTTTGTATAATAGAAAGGAGTGTGAAAATATTCTAGCCTTGCAGATGGTGTTGCTCATTAGCCATGAACATATACACACAGAAATATTGTTTCCCCTTAAAAAACAGTCTCCCCATCTTTGTTTTATACAATACATTTATAAAAAACTCCCTTATATTCCTAATTTGGTTGTATTGGAATCATTAGTCATCCTTGAAAAGTAACAGGATAAAGTTCTCCTTTCTACTTTAATATGCTGGGTGGTTTAGCGATGTCAGAAAGCAAGTGCTTCTGTTCTTTGCTTGAGTATGAATACAGACTCTTGGATACCTGTACAAAGATCTGCTTTTCTTAAATGTTGAAGGGACAGATGTCCACCTTTTCACATAGCAGCATAGCAGATGTGATTTGATAAATCTTTTAAATGTATAGACAGTGATGGATTGATGAAAACATTTTTCTAAAATCTGGAGTACGAGGAGGTTTCAAGTGTTCCAGAAAAATGAAGATGTTCAGTGGTGAATGTGTTGGGAGAATCAAAGCCCATACGAAGCCTTTCTAGTGTATTTGTGGTTTGTGAGGTGGGAAGGGTGCCTTCTGCCTTCTATGATCTTAGGATCTCAACAAAAACAAATGTATTCTGTTCAAGTCAGACTGAAACGCATCAAGAGCAGCAGTCCATAACAACACAGAAGGTGCTTAGCTCTATTAATGGAGGAGGTAACATGATGAAGAGTCTTCTGTGTTCAAAACTATATGAATCCAAGACTAAAACTCTCAGCTCTTATGCCTCAACTGTAGAAGGAAAGACATGAACCTCCTGTTATGGCCAGCTGCAAGGTGCTGCAGCTGATGCTGGAGGCATTTCACTTGGATGTTGTCCAAGAATCCAAATACTTTGGCATTGCAGGAGCTGCAGACAAAGGTGGCTCTTGCTCTGTAGTTTGAATGGCACTGGGAATATTGCAAGACTGATTGTTTTCTTAGACTATATCAATGCTTATGATTTTTGACAACATGCTCATCATTCCTGAAAGTTATATGTGGCAAAACTGTTTGTGGTATAAATTGAGGATATTTGATCAAATTTGTACTTGTTAAGCAGTTGTTTATGTATTGTTGTGATAAATGACAGTATCCAAAACTTAACCTGGGTTCACAGTACTGTCATTTGCAAATCTGGTCCCAACTACAGTTGTAGAAGGTGTTCTGGGAAATCTCATTGGGATTGAGAATAGCTGTAATCTGCCATGCTGCTGTATCTCTGACCCTTTCTCCTTAATCT
Organism: Upupa epops; assembly: GCA_013397515.1. Classification (NCBI taxonomy): domain Eukaryota; kingdom Metazoa; phylum Chordata; class Aves; order Bucerotiformes; family Upupidae; genus Upupa; species Upupa epops. The sequence continues at coordinate 137,381 of VZRI01006365.1, read as the reverse complement.
GTGAAAAGGAGTATATTTTAGATACAGACATATGTCCATATATCTATAAATTCCATGCTTGAGTAATTGGGGGTGGGCAGACATGGCAGGAATGAGCATAATAAAAGAACTGAGGGAAAGAATTTACCTTTCTTCACGGACCTCTAGGTCTTAAGTGTGCTCTGTTGAATATCACCTACTCATCAAAACCTGCCATAACAGAGGAATTAAAAGGAATCTGTCTTGCCATACATGCAAATGGAAATGAGACACAGATTTTTACAAGAGGTAAGAAGAGGGAAAATTCCAGCTGGTGATGCCCTTATTGAATTTAGACATTTGAAGAAATAAAGTTACAGAATCACAGATACTCAATAGTAGTAGTGTTATAACATTGTCTGAAAGACAAACTTACTTCTTGCTGCTCATTTCAAAATACCTTACCTCACAGACTCTTACCTATAGCTACCTAATTTGGCTCTTTTATAAAATTGCATTTGATGGGTGGTGGTGTGAATTGTTTATGTCAATTAAGTACAGCTTGTCAAGAAACTTAAGTGCAGGGTGTAGCGAGCATTTGCACTGTGGAATAAAAGTGCTGCTCATGTGAGAGGATTTTGGCCTTTGATTATCCCTATCAAACTTCCTATGCTTTGCTGCATGCAAAAAAATTGTATGAGGGAATTCAACATCTCAGCATTTTAGATCATAGAATTGCTTTCTACAGTGTCAGTGTCCAGTGTCTTTCCCCATCCTACTCATATTTTTATTTGGCTTCATCTATGGGCAAATCTCTTCTGGATTGCTGTTGTTGGGTAATGAAGTTCCTGTTTTTATTCACTGAAGTTTTTTCATATTAAATAGGCATTTGTCTATTGCTTATTTGGAAATAAGCCTGTAGTTGCAACAGCCTTTGTGTAAACGTAGTCAATGTTCCGTCCTTTTGCATTCTGAATGAAAGCACTGGAAGCAGATCTGGGAAACTGTGAGTACGTAAGGCTCTACAGAAAGTCTTACAGTCCTCATGGTTCGGGGCTGAGGTGACAGTGCTATATAGAAGAAACTGTATTGGGCACCTGATGTGTGGCTGGCATGAAGCTTTTCCTCTAGATACCTGTGTTCCTTCAATGATGGAAGTAGGAGGTGGAGCTGGATAGGCCTAAACTTGTTCTCAAATTGCTGTTGCAATTGTATATTTCTATAGAAAGGTCCCTCTGCTTAATAACCTGCAATGGTAGTGGTTCATCAAGACATAGATTTTAAAGCTTTATTGATTGTTTATGAAACACTGCACAGCCACTTTCCAAGCTATTTAAGTGATTTGTTTGTCCCATATATTTTACAATGACGAGACTATTGAAAATCCCTGTGCAGATTCACTCAGACCATTACACATTATTAGTTTTCTCTTGCAGAATTTTCCCGTCCTCCAGGGATTCTGAATACAAAGCACCTTGGTATTGCAAGGTCTTATACGGGGTGTTTGTTTTATATATGCTCATAACAGGATAATTATATTGCTACTTGAAACACTTTGGCATGTGCGCAGGAAGAGGGCTCTAGGTAATGGTGATTGATAGCTTGAGCTTAAAAATTGTTATGGTGCATTAAAAGTATACTAACGTTTATTACTTTTTACAAGGCTACAGACATTTAGGTTACAGTCCGGACTTCCAGAGCTGTAGCAAGTCTTCAGACTGAAGCAAGCACAGTGGATGCTCTTCCACTGATGTTTCTCTTTGCATGCTTTTTTACCAAGTGAAATGTCCAGTTTAAGAGGTAGCTTATTTTTTTATTTGTAATACTTAGTTGAAACAAACAAGCAAAAAAAAGCCACAATGGGGAAAGCCTCTAAAGTTTTGGTTATAAAATTAAAGGTACATGGATTAAAAAACTTTCTACATATCAATGCTTAAATACAGTAGGCAGCCTTGAAAAGTGTGTGAATGAGGATTCTTACCTTCTACCCTGATCCTGGTACAAAAAGTAAGGTAGGCTTCAGATTTCTGCAGATGGTTCTGGCATTTTGTTATAGGCTTGGTTTTAACCGTTTTGATACAGCCTGGCATACTTCACGATTTTATTTTGTATGTCTGAATGACGGCTGATATAGTACTGCAGTTAGCTGGCAAAAAGTTAGAAGCAACTGACACTGGGCACATGCAGGCCTATGTATCAGAATTGAGACCCCCTATCTTGGACTAGTGAATTAAAATAACAAACCCTGCTGATGAGTGACTAGGTAAAAAATGACATCTGATATTGAAGCAACTGTCTGCAAAAAAGCATATTTAAATACACAAACTCTTCTTCACACAAAGTAATCCTCTTCTGCCACTGTTATGTTTAGATTCCACACTCGCTGCCTTTTTTTTCTACTCTTCTCTTTTATAAGTCTTGTTATAATATAAACCAATGCTGTACCTAACATTCTGTTGGAGAAATATTGTACAGTGAAAAGACAATAATTTGCTTGCAAACTTTCAGTGACTAATGCGATATATATGGCACTTTATAATACTTACACATTCCACAGTCCTAGCTATCTGCAGGTTAGACCTATGGGATACACTTCAGAAAAGTTACATAAACAACTCTGAACCCTCGGCTGAGAAAATGTATACTTTGAACATGTTGAAACTATCCATATTAAGTCAGTTTAGCACTTTGATTAAAGAGTTTAATCAATCACCATCCTAAGCTGTTTATTAATCACTTTATCAAGCAGTTGATGCATTGCTGGTTTTAATAGAATCCATTTATTTTGATTTCTACCTACTTCATCTTTCCAAAGGGCTTTCTGAATCAGCTGTGATAAAAAAAAGGAGGGGGCTGGGGAAAAAAGCTTGGTTGCATCTAAACACTGGAAGGTAAGAGCTCAGACCTCCCTTGCACATACTTCATTATCAACATTCTGCACCGACTTAGCCAATTTATTAAGGGTAAAAAAAAATGTGCTTGAAGTGAGTCTTTTGGTGAACCACACGGTTTAGCTCAGATAAACAGAGGCCATTCGTTTGCTTTCACACCTGACAACCTCATGATATACGATCCTAATAAGATTAATCTCCTCCCTCCCCCCATACACACACACTTTTGTTTTGTTCAGTGGCCTGACTTGGTGATCTTCTCTCATTCCCCTCATTGGGCACTTTTAATGCCTTTGGTTTCGGTTGGTGGTTAGAAGTAAAACAAACAAACAATCAATCCCTCACCCCACTCCCAGGCACTTTCTCATTCCAGGGGAAGTAGATTAATATAACAGGAGATATAAAGTAAGCAAGGGAATATTTGTTACAAAGCAGAATGTGCGTAGAGCAAATCCCTCTTCTGTGCAATTTGCCTTGAAAAGCATTAGGCACATGGGCAACGTGTCATCAAATACAGACTTTGTAAATTGTGCAGAGAGGAGGAAAAACAAGCCCTGAACAAACAAAAGCATCAAACAAGAAATCTGCAACTTGGGCCACAGCTGACTTCTATTTTATTGCCTTTTATGAGGTTTCACTTAACTCTTGCAGTGTATGATCTCTGCACTTTAGAATTCTAAGGGGAAGTAATCTAATATTTGCGCCTGATTTGCTTTCAGTAAAAAGCATTAATGTGTAGCCTTGAAATACCACATGCATTAGCACCTGCATGGGCTTTCTGCTTGGAGTGTATTCTGTTTTTATTACCAATGTGCTCCATGCTATATACCCAAGCCTAAAACTGCTTTTTTCTTTTTCCTCAAGTTTATCAGATAAGGTGATATGGGGCCTTAGGAATATGATTTCTTCTCAGGAGTGTAAAATTAAGCTTCTACTTAAAAATTCCGATGCACTATCTCTTGTCTCACGCTCCAGACAATGGTACAGCAGAAAGATCCCAACATTCTTATAATTGTAGCATGCAGATTCAGACAGACATACCTTCCTGTGTGAGACCAACTTTCCCTTTTCTAAATGAGCTGATTATGTATTCTTTGTGTGTGTGCAGATGTGTTTATGCAGTGGGCTGCCACTGTCCTAGTTCTCAGTTACAGAAACTTTAAAAATACCTGTTCTAAAAGCTGAGGTGCAAAAGCACACTGTGCTGCCGAGAAACTAGCCTTGGTCCCACCAAAGTCAATGGGAGTATCACAAACCCTGGACACGGGTGGTCGGGAACTTGTCACTGCAATGCAGTATAACAGGCACTGATTCACATCAGTGAGCCATGATTTTTCCATAAATCATTGCTTTGCGGATAAGGCTATGCCAAGAATGTCTAATTTTAAAGGTTAGCCATTAACTATAAAGTAAGAGTTGTGTTCTGGAAGTAACCTGCAGAAGTGTCAAAACTGTGCCTTGTGGCAGGATCAGATCTTTGTGCTCGTGCATGCAGCAGGTTCAGAGCTCAGTTCCAGCCCGGGATCCAACTGGCTATCAAGTGAGACACCACAGTCACAGAGTCCCTGTGCAGTAGTTCCAGAAATATTAATTATGGCTGTAAACAGTGCTGCAAAATTAGGGATATTGCAGCCTCCCTGGGCATTGGATCAGCAGCCCAGCTGTGAAAACCACTTCCAGTCAGCTATCAATTGAGATGGAATGGCCATACAGCTGAATTGCCTTGTTTCCAAAAATGTTAATTAAGAATGGGACACTGCTGTGAAGCAGCAGCTTTGTAGCCCTTTCGAAGCTGTTTTGTGGTTGCTCTAAGTATTGTGGTATTGTATCGGTGAAACTAGTAGCCTTCTTCCTCCTTGCATCACCCACCAAAATAGATCTGCTAATGTTAGGAGTCCAAATCAGCAATTCTGACATGAATCTTAATGCTGTAAGTTCCTTATTTTTTCCTTTCTTTTCCCCTTTTATATGGGCAGCAGTGTTTAACTGCCTGCAGCTTCTACTTTGAGAATATGAGATCTTGCTTAAGGGCCAAGCTGAGGCTTCAGCCTAGGTTACCCTCCATTTTAAATCCAGCAGTTCTTCAGTAGACACCACTGAAAAGGTCTTCTATAGGTACTGTATAAAACCGGAGTACTGAATTGATGATATAGGGGTACAGGAGAGTATCACCATAATCTGGATGCTTTCTGTAATTGAAAACAGTTCAACATGACTATGTGTCCATGCTGGTACTGAGTTCTTGCAGAAAACACCTTTTTCTTGTAAAAACATAATTCAAATAGAGAGCACTTCATAAACTGAGACACGTTTTTTATTTAACGTGGCTACTATAGTAAACATGTCAGTATATATTCTGATGCCTTTGTTTACTAATACAAGCCTTTGGATAACTTATTAATGAATGTATTGGAGTACAGAAAAGACTTATGTTTGAAATACAACCCACCAAGTACAGTAACTGCTCTCTGCAAACACTTAATTTAACCTAAACATTAATTTAACCTAAGGCATTAAGTCCTATTTATGGAGCAACAGTATGATCTAATGGGAAAAAAAGAGAGTCAGAAGCAAGCATTTCAGTTCTATTCTTTGCCTACTACCTGCCTTGAGAGAAGTAGTCTCACATCTCTGCGCCTTTCCTCTTGTCTGCCACTTCTACCTACGTACAGTTTGTTCAGGGTTGCTCAGGGCAAGGAATGTCTCGCTATATATTCACTGACTTATTTTTCTTGACACGATATTGTGAAAATTAAACCTAAGCTAGGACTACATTGTAAAGCTGTATGCTTCCATTTTATTCTAAAGTGTAGTTCATCACTTAAAATACCTAAGTGTTTTAGTGGGATGATAACATAAGCTGCTGTGCCTGTCATCTTCCTAATTTTATCTGTTTGACTCCAGAGAAGTAACACAAATATTTGAGTTTCACCGAGTCACAGTAAACTCCTCGTGAAAAGAAAAAGAACTGATTTTTCCCCCACCATTTGTTCTGACCAGAAAATCGTATGTCAATGGGTCTATGGGGAATGTCATGAAATGAGATTTTCCTGAAAAATTGCTGATAGTTCCAGTCGAATGCAACCAGAACAGGGCAATAGTGGGATCTCTGGGGTGGTACAAGATTAGATATTTTTTTTTTTTTATCTTGCCCCTGTCACTTTTGGACAGACTGTATGTAAATTCTTTGCACAAGTCTAACAGGACTTATATGCAACAGATGGTAACAGCAGAAATAACTGCTTGGTGTTAGGTTTAAACTGGTAGTTAGATGGGTTTATAGAATATAGTGTTGAAACAATAGGACAATTTTACTTAATGAATCATTTTTATAAGGAAAAAAGAAGTTACTTAGATCTGAACTGCAGAAGGTGCAGCTGAATGGTGGTAATGGGGAGTGAGCATACGGGTAGTCTGAGGTAAATACTAAATATTTAAACTTTCCTGAAACAAAGCAAACTTCCCGGAATCTATGTGGGATTCTGGAGTGTGTGTGGACAGTTACAGCAGGTCAGCCCAAGTACTGTAACTTAGTGTTGTCTCTCTCCTCTTAGTAGGGAGGTTTGTGCTTCTGAGCCCTCAGTGAATATGTGGACATGTGGTATAAAAGAAACAAGAAGATAGCACTATTTCCAGAAACCAAACAGTTCCTGGGGGAGAAAAACCAAAAACCAGCACAACACATCTTCAGAAGGAAATTGAAACAAACAAGAAATCACTACTATTTTTCCTATCACTGGTGATTTTTCTTAGTGATAAAGAAAAAAGGCAGCACTAGTAACTCATTTGAAAGCCCTGCAGCCGAAGAGAAACCTGAGGTTCCAGTCCCAGGGTTTACATTCTTAATTGTTTAGTAATATCATATTTCCATTGGTTTTCATACTAATGCATGAAAAGTGATGAGCATGTGCCTATCTGGTACCTCCTGAAGAGTGACATGAGGCAATGGCAAAGTCTAAGCTTTTGTACATAAGCTAAGATGAAATGCAAGCAGCAAGGAGGACAAGACAAGAAATAAGTTTACAGATGTGTTTTCAGAAAACACTGGTTAAAAACCCCACAGTCCTGAAGAGATGCATGTTTACCAACCCTGTGTTTGCATAGGGCAAAACAGTTGATTGTCTGAGCTTGTCTTTAGTTTCTGGTGGTGATGGTTCACTGGCGATCTACAGAGACAGCTCTTTGTTAATAGTTCAGGTAGTTGATGTACTAAGTAGAAAAATACAGCCTTAAATAGAACTACTTATCCCTATGTGTGCCTCTGTGCATTCAAATTTTATGTGTCACATTTTGCTCCAAATCTAGTGAGGGTGACACAAATTGCAGCCACAGACCTTCCAAAGAGAAATGAAAGTTGGTGAATGTAACAGTGCTGGTAATTTTCTTCTTAAATACCAATGTATTTGAAATATCATTTGGCTTGCATTATGAAGAGTATTTTTCAGGGCTAACAACCCTGGATAATTATTCAATTAATTGCTAATTACTGGATGCATTATTATTATTTTGATTCTAATTAAGTTAGCATCAGGGAAAAAAAACAATGTGAATCAAAAAGTTTTACCATCCTGACTTGTTTGGCCTCAAGTGGGTAACTATTTACTTCTGTTGAGGTTTTTTTGATTACTAACTGTAGAAGTTGGTGGGACTAACTATGAAGAATAATTCTTGGCTTGAAAAAAACAATACCCCAAACAAAACAGAACAGAATGTAGTTGTGCATTCACAATCTGAAATAATCCTAAGCCTAAAAGACAAATTCAGAATAGTACTAGTAGAAAACTAATTTGGAATGTTATTTTTTTAGTTATTTAAAGCTGAAACTTCGTTGATATGTCATTTCTTTGGAAATATATAATCAAAAGAGGACAAATATAATAAAAATTTCAAAAAGGAGGGGATGGGAAATCAATTTTACAGAAAGTCCACCCACATGCTTTACTCAGCAGGACACTACAATGGTCTTAACAAGTAAAGTGCAAGATGGAAACATGACATCATTAAGACAGTCTAATTAGCTTGTAATTTGCCCCAAAAAGGTATTAGGTTACCAACTAATTGATTTAAACTGATTAACCCTTTCTCTAGCATCTCATTTGCCACTTTTTTTTTTAACTTCCATAGAATATGGGAAGGGTCAAGACTCTGTTGTGCTACACACTGTGCAAACACAAATCAGCAAGACAATCCGTACCTCAAAGAGCTTACAACGTACGTGTCGCAAGGGAGGTGATACCTGCATATAGAGAGGATTTAGAATGAATAGCTTAATGCCGGTTAGCGTGTTTGGCAGGGGTCTTATTCTAGCAGCAGCTGGACAGTTCTTAGGATTTTTACAGACCTCAGGGATAAAAAAAAGAAAGAATAAGTTTAAGAAGGATTCGAAGACATATAATGAGGTGTCTCTGTAGATGCTTTTTTCCCAAGAGTGAATGGCAGAGTGTGTGACAGTGGAAAGGTGCTTGTTTGAAAAAAAAATAAAATAACAAGTATGTGATGGAAACTGGCATTATTGGCTCCTTGGAGATGAGGTTCAGCATGCTGACAAAGAGATGATTGGTACCATAGGTATAAGCTCTGAAGGGCCTTGAAAGTGAAGAAAAGTAGGTTGTGTTTGATGCAGTTTGGTGGGGTAGGGCAGCAGAGGAATGTGAAGGGAGAGGTGATGTGGTCAAAGCAATGGGCTAAGAGAGGTGATCTTTATAGATATATTCTGAAAGCATAAGAGCAGGGTTAGGTTGTGTTTGTCAAAGCACAGGGACAAGATGTTTTGTTAATCATGATGCAAGATGGCAACGGTTTTAGCCAGAATATATGTGGCTGAATTTTTAAGAAGTACTTAGGGCAAGGTTGTCTTCAAAGGTAAAGGCTGGGTTATAGATCTGAGGAATAGGCAGAGGAAAGGCTGGGTGATAGATCTGTGGTGACTAAACAAGAGGCAATGTTGGTGGAGCAGAGGAGGACATTTGTTGCTCTGTTTGCTTCACTGTGCTTAGGCTGGTTTCTAAATTTCTGCGTGGAGGTGTTAAGAGGAGGTTGGGCTGGAGGCACATCTCGAGTAAATGGAGAAATATGAGTCATCAGTATAAAGAAGATAATGGATTTTCTCAGTGGAACAGGGCCATAAACAAGGGTAGGAAGAGACAAATGGATCCAGCTAAGAAGGCAGAACCTTCATAGAAAGTTGAGCAGCGTCAGGATCAGCTAGTAGGTGAGAGTATGGAAGGTCAGTCACAACAAGAATAGCAAACTTTAATAAAGAACATCATGGAAAACTGTGTCAAATGGACCTTGGCATAATGAGAAGGGTATGGTTGGTGCTTTGACTAAGAAGAGGTCACTGGAGATTCTGGTGAGAATTGTGTCAATTGAGTGTAGCAGGAAGAAATTAGATTAGGAACAGTTTAGGACAAAATGGAAGGAGAACTGACAGCAGCTATAAACAGCTTGTACAATGAAATGAGAGGAAGCAGCGATTGGAGAGACAGGAGTGGGCTAGAGTGTGTATGTTTTCGTTTGTAGATGAGAGACGCTACAGCATGCCCATATTGTGGTGGGAAAGAATCAGAAGAATGAGAGCAGGAGAAAGTCTGACAACTCTGCTGGAGTTTAAGTGTAATCTGATTTGGGAAAACTTGGTGCAGCTTCAGTATATCAGGCCCTTACGTTAAAATAGCTGCAGGCAGCACATGTTCTTCTGCGTGATTCAGAATGTGCTTCTTGTTGTACAAAGCACTAAGTGCAAGATTCACCGCATACCCTGCTAGGCTCCCTTGGTTAAGTTGTAAGTGAGCAGGGCCTCCTTGTGCCACAACTCAGTAGCAGAGGATTAGGTCCCCTCTCCTTCATCATAGTTAAATCAGTTGGTTGGGTATTTGAGTGTTATCCCTAGGTGCTGTGCAGGTATCAATTTCACATTTTCTTCTACAAGTGCTTTTGTAAAAGAAAATTGCGATTTGAGATTTGGGATTTTTTTTGTTCTGTCAATGAGCTTCTGTCTTCCATGGAGAAAGATCTCTACTGTGTCAAAACAAGGCATCATGTTTTACAGGTAATTAAAAATTTTCATAAAAAATGTCAGTTCAGCTGCATATACGATGGGACACATGGGAAAATTTTTCTCTCATTTTCCTACTTTTCATACCAGTTTATTTGAATTGAAAAAGTTTTCTTTAGGGTCTCTTCCAACAAAAGACATTATGTGATTTCCTGTTATTATTTTTCCAAAATGAAACATTAACTGAAGCACAGAAGACTTTAACCAAAGTGAAAGAGTTTGTTTCCTTGGATTTTTTTTATCCTTATGTATTTTGTTTGATTTTCCATGTAATTCTCCATGCTACCTGCACACGTTTCACATTTCAAAGTTTGAATAGTGATGCACAATACAACAGCCAAAGGAGCGAGATTCATCTCCATGAGCCAGAGGTTACATGCATAAATTCATGTCCATCACGCTGTGAATAAATTCTTTTGTTTATGCAACAGTCTGCACAAGCACAACACACTTGCAGCTGAGCACCAGTTGGTTTACAGCTTTCTGTGCCATTCTCACTTCTGGGTGGGGGGTTGAGTGCATTGAACCCCACAGCTGGTAAAACCAGTACAGTTCGAGTTTATTTGCATCTGAAAAGCCCTGGTTCCAAAGGTGCTGTGACTTGGCTTGCACTTGCATGTGTAGGTTGCTAAGCACAGCCCCTTGTGTGGACAATTCTGGAGCACCATCACTCTACAGTGAGAGTGAAAAAATTTATGGAAGGACTTAGGTTCTGCTCAAACCAATGAAAAGATTTCCCCTGACATCTCTGAGCAGTGACTCTGTTCTTACTTTAGAGGGTTTGTGCATGTGCATTTTCAGCACAGATATGCGTGAATGAAGGTTTCTCTCTTTTCCTTTAGAATTTGCTGCTTTCCTGCAAGTGAAAATGATATTTCTCTCATAATGAGTAAAGGAAAGGCTGACAAGAGGCGTGAACTTTCTTCTCTTTGTGCTAGCATCACAAGGGCTCACTGGATGAATAAACTAGTTCTGAATCACAGAAATACAGTGAAAAAAGAGTCATGATTTACAGATGTAGCCTAATTTTGCAGCATAAGCTTTCCCTCAGTAGAGTGTTCCTAATCTAGAACTGCTTGTCTCCACTTTAAACAGATGGTAGCTTTACTTCTGTGATGTCTAACACACAGTTTTATGAGGATGTAAACAAACTCTTCACGTATGTCTGATGTAGGTGCCTTGTGTTGAGAACATGGACCTGCCTGGGATGCTGCAGAAGCATCATGTAAAACCTCTCAGCAAACATGTAGGGAGGTTTGCAGATTGAGATAATAAGCAGATTTTCTGTGTCAAAGAGCCTTGCTTCTGGTTTTCCCCACAATCTCACCTTTCTTGTAAAGCACAAAAGGCCACAACTGAGTGCATCTCTGGTGCAAATAGTTCATCAACTTAGCACTGTCTGAGCTGTTTTATATACCTTCCCCTTGCTCTAAACTGATATATGTGGCTTGTACATTTAAAATGAAAAGTCCTCAGACAATTCTAATCATATTGTCAGTCAGATAGTCATCTTCTGAAAGAGGATCCTTCACCTTTAAGAATGCTTGTACAATAGTGATATGTAAGCAGCTCAAAGACTCAATACCCCTTTTTTTTTCCTGCAAAGCAAGGCTGGGTTAGGAAAAAATCAATATGTTAGAAGTAAAGGTCATACAAGGAAAAGTGACATGAAACAGTCTTCATGAAGGATGTTGTTCCCTTAGTTCTGTTTGAAGTTTTCCTTACCCTTGTCCTAGCCTTAGAACAAATATGTTTTGTCCTAGAATAGAAACACATTTTTATTTGCCTTTAAAAATCTGTATTTAAAATATTTGTCTATTAGGGCATGTTCTCATTTTAGCTTGTTTTGTTTTTGTCCTATGGGTTGAAGTAATCCTTGGAGAAAAGAATATTGTGTGTATGCCATCCCAGTGCATTTGCTGGTCAGGGTTCCTTTAGAAATAGAAGTATATAATGCACACAAATGTATTTGCCTATCTTTTTAACAGTTCTCAATTTACTTTTCAAGTGGGCCAGATGCACTACTATAGCTCTTAAAAGGGTCAGGAACATCTCCTTATTTCCCCACACTCTGTACTTATTGCTTGGGTATAGTTTTAAAGTAGTCCATGAACCCTTTTCACTCTTGCAACACATTTACCCACAATTAACAATCAAACCATCCTTACTTCATTCAGGCTCCCATTCTCTCTCTGCCTCATTTTCCCTGCCTCTCTCTTGATCTGCCATTGTGCCGAAAGCTGTTTGTGCCATCGCAATCTGCCCTCCTCACCAGCCACACAAGGATGGGGAGGGGGAGAGAAAAAGCACACAGCATTCAGGCACTGAATAGCAAATTGCTCTTGAGTGTCCTTGCTTCCCCCATCTCTCCCCCTTCCTTCAGAAGGACAAGGGGGCCCCTGAAAGCAACTATACATTTTGCTTAGTGCTCTTGAAAACAAGCGTTTCACACCTGAAGCCTTTCACGGCAGCCCAGAAGCACCCCTTCAAACCACTTAATTGCCAATTGCTTCTGAGCTCGTTGTGAAAGTCCATTATGTCAGCCAGCTCTATGGCGAGTGACAAAGTATGGGAAATGAAAGAGTCCTCCTTGCAGGGCCAACGCAGGCTTAAAAATCCCGGTTCATTGGTTTGCTTGTCTTTAACAGACAGTTACTGGCCACCATCAAAGGTATGCCAAACCTCCGTTTTATGGTGGTGTTATTTTGTACGTGAAGGATGCTGTTTTCCTTCATGTGTGTCTGTATATAGACAAACGAGCAAAATCTTTCTTCACACATCCTTTATCTGAAGTACTTGTGGACCTCAGAGTGTATCATTGCCACTATTATACTACTTAGAATTTTTGCTTTTATTTTAATTAGGTGAATTAATAAAAAAAACCCAACCCTGATGATTTTCAAGGTTGCAGCCATATTCCTTAGGTTGAAAGGTTAAAACCTTCAGTTACTTCCTTAAAGGAAAAAAGGATAATGCCTCAAAGTGAAAGTGAATAGATTATTAAGGAAAAAACCTGTTAGAAATGTCTTTGATGCTACGGAGGCAAAGGTTTTGTGAAACGGGAGACTAGTTTATTTACAATGCGGCATTGGAATCACAAGCTTTGTGGCAAACTTGAGAGTCCTGGTTACAACAGATTAGCCTAGTTTATAGGTTTCCTGATTCACATATCTGCTTGATTCCTGGTAAATTTATACATATTCTATTACTATTAAGTTCCTCTCCCATCGCTCCAAGACTCAAGAGTCCTGCTTATTTTCATCTCATAGGTGTCTCTGGACTTTGGGATCTTAGGGTTAGAGATTACAAAGAGTCTTAGCCTGAATCTTATCTTTTTGAATCCTTTTGAAACCTTATGCGCCTTCCCTGTGACTGAGCAGCTGAGAAGGGTTAGTTAGCATTTGAACTGAATCAAATGTGTATGGATATAACTTCATGCATGCAGACATTCTTTGGTTTTATAAGAATGCTTATAACATGTTGGCTTATGATCCAGTTTGTCCTTTCTTTCTGGAACTCAGCAGAAACATCCCTCTGATTCTCAAAACCTCTTGATTTTGGGCTGTTGCAATTCACTTTCTAATTCCTGCCTGGGAGACATTGCCATGAGCTAGTCCACTTTGTTGTGAAAGAAATTCAAGCTAATGCTTGAGATTACTTGCAAAAACGTTGAAGCTGCTTTATCCAGAAGATTGTCAGTGTAGTATGGAACCTGATTCTGAGCTATGATGGAACAGGAATAACATCATATGATGTTGTCTCAGATCATGAATAGCCAGTGCACCTCAGGCTGTTAAGTGCAGCTGATTACTAAGGAGTTGTGGATCTGAAGAAATAATATTTTTTGAATAACAAGTTCAAGAAAATTGCTCTTTGCATACAGACAATTCCTGGGTCAGAAAAGGGGCAGCATTAATTGCTTAAACTGTTCATTATGAACTAATCGTCCAGTTCTAATTAACACCTTTTAGTGGGTTTTAAAGAAAAACAACATTGCATAAACAGATGCAATGTAAACTTGGCTAAATACAGTGCTCTTAAAGAGAAGTGAGTTCTGAGAAATGGTTTTTAGGGTATTATTAAAAGATGTGTACGTACATGTACTTTATTCAGGCTTCCAATGAGAAACAATGGCCTCAAAATGGTGAAATAAAATCTATCCAGAATCTTTTTAGATTTCGGACACCTCACCTGCCACCCTCAAAAATCACAGAGATTATTTTCAAGTGAATTGGTCTTCCAGGGCCTTCAGGCAGTTTCTTTAAACTTCTGGTATTAACAGCTAATAAAACTGTTCTTTTATTCTTGAGAAATTAATGGAAATATTCCTCCTCATCCGCTTTGCATGCCTGAGAATTGTGCTACGAAATGACTAACATAGTAAACTTCATTAATAAGAGCTTCCTATTAAAACAATGCTGCTTGGTATCCTGTATGAAGGCAAAACTTTACATCCAGTGCCTCCTGACTTGCACCTACTGAAAATTCACACTATATTTTTTAGGGACATTTGTGTCCTGTTGTGTCAGTAAGAGCTACACATGTGTTAAAAAATGACTAAAAATGTCTCTTGAAACTAATGGGTCATTTAGTAATTCTTTTTACTTTTCCAACAAGCTATGTACCTGCTAGGTTGGTTTCTTTATCCAACTGCGTAGCTCCTTTCATCTGTCAAAGTGTTGAACTCCTGGAAGGCCTGCTGCTCAGCATTTGCCACTAGCATTTAATGTCCCCTATTCAGTGGCACAACAAGAAAATGTGTAAAATGTTAACTTTTTTAATAAGCTGAGTTTAATTTTCTATAGTATTCTCAAAGAAAATATTATGGTTTGTAAAGAAATCATTGAGAAATGTCTCTAGGACTTTTCTCAAAAAAGCCCCTTCCTGTCCACTTGTTGCAAATCAGAGGACAGGTAATGTGATTTTTCTGAGTGGTGATGACTTCTCAGGCAGCATGATCCTCCTTTGCTTCAAGAATACACATTCATCACTCCTTTTCATCATACCCTTTACAGCAATTAGACATTTCCCTATATATTTCACACTGCTATGCAATTTTTTCTGACAGCTCATCAACCTCTTTGACTCGTGACCTCTAATGTCATCCTTGTTTTTTGAGATGTTTGTTTGTTGTTTTGGTTTTTTTCTCCCCGCCAGGAGATGCATAAGGCCCATCAGTCATTTTTTCAGAAGGTATCCAGTAATAGAGCAATACTGTTCCCTCTCCACCCACTTGTGATTTTTTTTTTTCTTACCAATTTCCCTCAACTCCCTGAAAATAGCAGGTGCTTCTCTTCATTCACCTCCGCTTCATCCAGCCCATCTGTCTGATTCTTCTATGAGAAAGATTAATGGTACATAACTCACTTCATCTCATGGTTTTTAACAGATCAGGGCGGAGGGGTAGGTGGAAATTCTATCCAATTTTAGATAGATGTTTCATGATGAAGACCTGATGATGATATCGCAGCAGTAAATTTGGGATCTTTCATAGTGTTGGTCTGTTTCCAAAGTATATCATAGGCTTATGTTTTGAATGTCACCATAAGTAAGTTGCTCTCTATCCATCCATCTCAAAACCCATCACTATTGTACCAATTAGTTGCCTTAAGTGTACATGTGATACCACTGCTTGAGCTTCATAAGGCTAAATACACTTTGTTCCCTTGGCCTGAATTTCCATGCGGGATCAGTCTTGGCAGGACTGTTTGTGGGGCCTAGAGGGGTGGTTTGCTTTGAAACATATTTTCAAGTAGCTTGTTAAAAGCCCTTTTTTTTCCCCTTCTGATACACTTTTGTCTGTTTTCTCTTATTGTAAACTGCACAATGTAAGTCTCTTTTAACACCAGTGTCTAGAGAGTTTTGTTGTTAAATTTTGCAACTGCATTGAGTACTACTTTGTTCTGATTGTGGTCCTCTCGAAATAAATGGAAGTATGCGAGTAGGAAGATGCTTCTGTGTATGCAATAATATGACATGACCTGACATCTCTTACTTCCCAGATTTATACTCGGCTTGTCTTAGAGGTCTTTACTGGTGTTTTAGTGTTATACAGCTGACTGTTATTTTCTGTCCCACTCTACAGAGGCGGAACAATGTAAGCAGAGGCACACCTTGTGCCAACAAGCAGACTGGTTGGTTTCTACTTTTTGTGCATGTTGGCGCTTCCCATGTATGAATCAGGCCTAAGACAAGTGCTTCATTCTGAAGGTGATGCTTCGCCTTCTCTTGATGTGTCTGTGTCAGCTACTAAAGGTGTTGGCTGCACATGTAGCTGTGAATTCTGAAGAGCTCAGGTTTGTCTAAAAAAATGTGTGTGGTCACATGTCCACATGTTGTGTTTGAAAGTGCAGAATGAGTGTAAGCACCTGCTTTTGAATCTGTAATGGCCAAAATGCATCCTGAAGACAGCTGTTTGGGTGCCCCCTTGGGAACTAGTTCTGCATGGTAGTCTACAAGTCTAATTTTTTATTCTGTACTTCTACCAGTTTTATTTACTACAAAGAAACAGCCTAAATGTATGGTCTGCAACCTTTAGAAATTGTCTTTGCTCTTTCAGAGTATTGCCCGGAGTGTAAATCAATGCAAAATTTTGCTTTAATACTTAAGGTCTGATCACATCCATGAGGCTTGTCATTTTTTGTGTCATGTTGTTAAATAGAGCTGTCCTATGAGAACATTACACAACCTGACCAAAGAGAATCCCCTAGGTAGTTCAGTATCTGCACAGAGGCAGATGCATTGGTTGCAGTCTCTGATGCCAAACCAGCATTTCCGTTAATTTTTGATTTAACATAACAAGTACTCCTAAGATCAAGGGAATGAGCTGCTACCTGAAGGCTACCTCTCCTCAAAGATCACTCTGCGCTGTTCCACTAAGAGCTTTTCCTCTGTACCCCTGATTCCAAACCAACATCTGTCATGTTCCCTCTTTCCTCTGAGATCTCCCAATGTTGTTTCTAGGCTGGGAGTTTTCTGTCCAAGGATACGTTTTGCTGTAAGTTGACAATGAAGGCAGAGCAGTGTGTGGGTTTTGTTCAGTATGATGCTGTGTGATAGTAAAGGTTTGAGGCTTTTGCTCTGTGTGGGAAGAGCAAAAGTTTGGTGTAAAACTTTTTGTCATGTATTAAAATATTCAACACTCTGAGATCCTCTGCTTCTGAAAAGTAAACAATGGGAACTAAAGCACTCTTGCAAAGAAGTAGGTGTTAGGAAAACAGGATTCACTTTACTAAGAGGCAACTGGTGATGACAGAGTGTGCTATATCTGTCTTTGCAACTCTTAAATTGTCTCTTACTTGAGTTGGCTCTTGAAGCAAAGCACATGCTGCATACAATGAAGCCCGTGTATTGAGTACTTTAATTTTTATCTTATTTCTCTAAGAAACAAATCTTGCCAGTAAACGTGAAACTTTGAAATGTCAACCATTCCCTAGTATGTGTATTCCCTTGTATGTGCAATGAAGAGTGGTACTCACTGATCTCACCCAAGTGGCACAAATGGAACACTAAGCTTTCTTCCATTGATAAACCTTCTGATAAGGGCAAAGGTTAGAAAAATTACAAATTTTCCATGAGTGCACCATGGTACTAAAGGACAACAGCATATACTGCAGTGGTGTTGGAATCTGGAAAAAAAATAACTGGCTTAGGGAATAGAATGAAGTTAAGTAGTCAATTAAAAAAAACACTTTTAAAATTATAAATGTATATTTTAGAGCAATAGATTTGCTAACAAAACTATCAAACATTGCAGGTAAATATCCATGTACAGCATGTATACATTTATATATATACAAAGGAAAGAAATAGAATAGGTAAACATATATAATTTATATTGAAACTGTTTAAATATGCAGAAAAGAAAGAAACAGAAGTTAGTTAAATGAATTATTTTGCAGTGGATTGCAAATGATAAAGAATTTAGCTGGAGAAGTTTCAGTTGCATTAAAAAATTAACTTAAAACTATAGAGGGGAAAAAAAGAGATGTAAGATATTGAAGCGGTATTGGTTGATTTACTGCAGTTGATATACTGCAGATTTACTGCAGCTCTACCCCAGCCATAAACTGTGTTGTAAGTAAATTTCTGAAGCTTTTAAAATGTTTACTCCCATATATATATGTATGTGCATAAAGTGCATTACAAAAAAATAAACCTCCAGATTTTGTGTGGGCCAAAGTCCCTGCTAGGAATTTTTGTTCTGGAGTACTCCCTGGCATCAGGTGCTTCTTAATTATGAACTTAAAAACTGTAATTCAACAAAACAACTCCCCCAAAGAGTCAAGAGTACTCTAAAATAAACACAAATTCTATATTAATTCTCTTAGGAAATGAACACAACGTTTAGTGTAAAAGTGAACAAATGTGGAAGGTCTGCGGAAAAGAGCAGCGCCAATGATATCTTAATGTTTTCAAGAGCACAACAGCAAAATCTTGGGAAGTTCAGTTTAAAGCTCAGGGCATCAGAATGCCGTGTGCTTTCATAGAGTGAGTGGTTCTAGAAAAATGTAAATGCAGGTTTTAGCTATTTGTTAATGGGTGGTAGCTGCTACCGACAACAGCAAGTACTCCAGTAGTCTGTGTATTTCTAGAAAGGTTTGTTAAACAGTTCCTACGAGTCTCTTTAAATACAAATTTGAAAGATACCATGACTAACTTAAAAAATGTCAATGGATGCTTTTAATGAGAGAGGATTTATGGGATCACACTGCTTTTCATGCTGAAAATCTACATCACTCATTATTTTTTTAATACAGAAAACTTCCTGAATTTCTGTTTAACTCTTTGCCCATTTGCTATAATTCATTAGTTTCATCTTTAAAACAGAATTTAACTTCTACAATTGATAAAAATGCATTTATAAAAAGAAGTACTCTTCATAAGAAAATATCCTGCTCTTTACTGGACTTCAGTTTAAACTCAGTCTGAGGTTTTGCTCCATTATGCATCTAATAGACACTGGTTCTCTTACCAGCTTGGTCATTTATTCTGTCCAACAGTATGACTTTGGTGTTGCAGGCAGCAAACTACAGGTCTGTAATTTAAACTTAGACTGTTGTCTTCTGCACATACATACATACATTAGAAAATATGGGGCTATGCTGATAGAAGGAACAATGAAACTCAACAGATGTTTTAAATCACTACAGTATTTGCAGTTAAAATGTTTGGAAGGACTGTAGGGAATAGACAAATAAGAACTAAAATTGTGCAGAGCAGTTTAAAGCAGAGGGAAGGGTGTCAGGGAAGGAACAGAGGATGTTTTCCTTGGAATATTTGTTTTCAGCATGAAATCCATGGTCAAGAGTACCCATAATTTATCTTTCTCTTCATTCTCCACCCATCAATTTGTCTTCCTTTTTTTTCCTAATCTGAGCTCGACTGTTGCTATCTGTGCTGTTCAGCCTCCCTGACCTACACAGTGGCTCAGGAGGGGTGGTACAAGCTCTTAATGTTCTGCAGGGGAAAACTTAATCAGAAAAATAATTGTCCTTCTTGCAGTGGAGAGGAAAAAAGAGGGCTTGGCATGCATGACAGAACATGTGCG
Source organism: Upupa epops (assembly GCA_013397515.1). Classification (NCBI taxonomy): domain Eukaryota; kingdom Metazoa; phylum Chordata; class Aves; order Bucerotiformes; family Upupidae; genus Upupa; species Upupa epops. The sequence continues at coordinate 117,925 of VZRI01006365.1, read as the reverse complement.
GACCACCAGAAAAGCGTGGTAAGGTTGGAAGGTGGTAGAGCTCTTTTAAGAACAATCTGATCAGAAGGCAAATGTCTAAAAGGAACAGGAATCCGAAAAGAGTGTTAAAGTGCCAGAATGCACTAGCTAATAACTTTAAATAGTTCATTGAGTCTTCCGGAATTTTTTTTGTTCTTCTTCAGGAATAATCTGCTTACATCGTTAAGACCTCAGCTAAGCTCAGTAACACAAATTACCAGATGTTGTATCCCCTAGTTTTTTCCATCAAAAGACCAACCACCAAGCTTGTTGAAAGAGAGAGGTCATTGTCCTTCCCTGGCAATAAAACTATTTCTGCAACTCCTGACAAATGAAATGAGAATACCTTTCAGCTGTAGAGGGGATCCTATCTCCTGCTTCTTCCAAGTTCCCCTGTTTGGCTTTGTTATTTTCTAATAATGCACTCATGTGTAAGCTAATAATGTGAACAGAGGGAAAATGAAGAGTTTAAAAAAAAAAAAACCAGAATGAATTAGGGCAATTGAGGTCGCTCTCTTTCATTTTTGCTGGAAGGATTTTAGCCCTAGTTTTTACCTTATCGCTTATTACACAATTTATGATAAAATGAGATGTGATTCCATTCTTATTGTTGTGCTATAGCCTATTGAACATGCATATATAGAATTCATTTCAAATTTAAACACTATCTTAATTATAAATTGAATAAAATGGACAACCTATCAGATTCCCTAAATTGCATTCTAACAAATAATTTCATTTTCCATTACTTTTCCACCAATGATATACTGGGCATAACAATGTTGAGTATACACCCTGTTCCTCTACTTTAATTGAGCCAGAGATTTTGCTGCGTGACAACTGTTTCTCTGTGGACATGTGTGTTCCTCACCATTTGTTCCAGAAACTGGGGTTTTTTTTAGATATTTAGTAAGGCTGTATAAAACCCTAGGAAATATTTGTATACATTTTATTTTGCTTTGCTTTTTAAGTCTTATTGTACTACTGGCTTTACAATTCACAGCTTGTAGCTGGACATGCAGAGGTTGGTTTGAACTAGGTTACTCTGGTTTCAAAACATATGTGTAACTTGGGTTCTGTAAGGGTTTTGAACTTCTGTAGGATCTGAAGCCAGACTGTGGTCTGTAGCTTAACTGGAATATGAAAGAGAGTAGCAAAACAGCTAACAAAATAACTGGGGTCTGCTCATCACTCTGCTCTTCTGCATTTTCTAAAGTATAGAATAATAAGTAATTTAGAATAATTTAGAGAATATTTTCTGTAGTAATCAGCTAGGTAGAATTAAAGAAAAAGGCATTAAAAGGTTTAGTGATGTTTTCTTCTAACTTTACAGAAGCATGTTAAGCATTAGAATGTTCAGAAATGATAATAAGGGATAAATACACCAGAAATGAGACCAGCAGGAAAAAGAATAGCAATATAATTTGGCTGTTCTATAAGACCCATGACTTTTTAATTCTCTCTATAAACCTGTGTTCAGATTTGATCTGAACTTTACCATTCACCTTCATTTTGTAATATCTCTGAAACTTCAGTGATAGAGTAAATCTTTTATACATTTGTTTTTATTATACCGTTTATGCTTTCAAAATAAACTTCTGTGTATTTTAAGACTGTATGTTTTTACACCTGGCAAAAGGTGTAAACATACAGTTTATGTTTCATTTGGCTTCAAAGAGCAAATATGTCACTGAACCCTGATATCTCAAAGAACTTCTGAAGATCTATTGTACATCCCACATTACTATTTTAATAGACTGTTAAATGTTCTTTAAACGCTGAATTCAGAAAGGTGAGCAACGCTGGTTTGTTGCATTTTCTGAGTCTCAGTAAATGTAAGCTGCCTGAACAAATGTTGGGACTTGACAGAAGAACCCCAAATTCTACAGTAAACACATTTGCATGTTACTGATGTAGAATTTTTCTCATGTCATAAAGGAGATTATATTCAAATTGCTCTTCAACTTTCCTTTAAACTAAGTATCTTTTGATTTTAATTCCTTCAGTGTTTTTGCAGAGCAAAGTACAGATCCATGTAGTGTTAAACTGGCAAAAATAGAGTAATAAATAAAGACTTGTTGCATCTCAAAGGCTATTTCTCCCCTTCTGAAGTTTGCAAATAGAACATAAAACCTAATAGTGCCTGAAAAATTCTAGGCACAAGTTGAAGTATGCTAGCAATGTAGCAGTGAAGATACCTCTGAGCTAGAGACGGTTCTATTCCCCTTTATTTCATCTTTGGTAGTTTAAGAGTTTTATCCAGCACAAAACCTACAATTTTTTAGCCATTTTCCCCCCAGTTGAAATGATTTCCTATCGCTCTAACTCGATCTTTTATCTCCCAAATAGTTTCAACTGTGTTAATGTGTGCATGTACTTTTTTTTTATTTCTTATCAGGCTCTCGGCAGCATTTGTGATTCATAGCAGTCATCAAAGTGATAATAAACTCATTCACAATACTAACAAACATGGGGCTCCCAGTTATTTACGAGGCAAATTCACTTGCAATGCTGGGCAGTGGAACAGGGGAGAATCAAGATGGTGTTGATTGATAAATTGACAGGTTAATTTACAAGTGGATAATAGGAGTTAGACCCAGAGGGAGCGGCTGCAGCTCCAGCACTCGCTTGGCTGCAGTGCCATCTGTCTGGGGCCGGGGAATCTGCAGGAGCGTACAGACACACACACATACACACACAACACACACACACACACACACACACACACACAGAGAGACATCCCAGCTCCTCCGAAATTAAAGATAAAAAAACTCCAATTGACAGCAATTTTTAACTTGTTTGCTGCCTCAGCACCACTGAACACCTCTCCTGCCTTACATCTTCCTGCAATGTGTTTGCATTGTTTTCTGTTTCATATCCACCTCAAACATAAATTCAGTGGATGAAATAAAACTTTTAAACTTCTTTTAAGGTTAATTTTTCTCTCTTTTCCGAAAATACAAAAATTTCACTGTTCCCCGTCTGTCTGACAGGGACTTAAGCTCTGTAGCCAAATTTATTTTGTATTTTCTATTTAGTGAGGAACACTGAATAACTTCTGTATGAGTCTTATTTTTCTAATTGCTAGGAGCCATTTTTATGGCAATCAATCACTCTTTTTATGTCATTAAGCATTTAACTAAACTGGCTGTTGGCTTCCCCACAATGACCTGAAATTTCATGGAATTCAAGATCAAGGAACAGTTGCCATTCCATGTCTTTGAAGTCAGTATGTTCCAGTCTGCGTTTTAGCATTAAGGAAATTTTACTGGGAAAAGGGTGGTCAGAAATTCAGTTTTCTTTTTCCAGTAAGTGTTTATAACTGCTGGAAAAGAAAATGTTTTGTTTTACATACCTAGCACACTTAAGCTGCCGTAGCCAAACCTACAGCAGCTGCCCATCAGAAAATCAGAACTGGGTCTCAAAAACCAGATGACAGCATGTACTTGGTCTCCTACAGTTGGTGCATGTCACGCTTGTCACACACTAACTTCTGGGAGCATGAATTCTGCAACACCCTGTGAGCCTGTGGATCCTGGGCTTTCACTTTGCAGCTCAAGGAGCTGAAAAGGGTAAAAATCACAGCACTGGAACAGCTGCTGATTTTGTTTTAAACTCAATTCAGGGATACCTAACACACCTTTCAGACAGCAGTTTGCATTCCCCGTTCTTCCTGGAGTCCAATTGGTGACGATTAGATGCTGGTGGGCTTGCACATAATGTAAATTGTTGCAGCTTGTCTCTGGTGAACAGTAGTGATTCATAATGCTTTAAATGAAGTTGTGAAGGCATTCAGGGGCAAATCCTTTCCTCCACGCCTAGCCCAAGTGTAGAGTCTTGATGTGGGGAAACTCTGCAGGGAGTAAGGGAAGGAATGAGCCTTCCCTTGCACCGGCCACAGACCAGCTTGGTTGTAGTCTCCAAGCTACAGGCACCCTCCTCAGTGGTTTTGCCTGTCTGTCAAAGGGTAAATTGCTGGTGGATCTGCATAGTAAATAGATCCTGGCTCTGCTATTGCTTACTGTAGCCTGTGTGTCAGCAAACGACCCCCTGCATACCATCAGAGAAAATTATGCCCTGATACTGTGCTGAAACCTGTGCTTTAAACCAGTGGTGTTTTTTCTGACGCTTCACTGATCTGCAAAATCTTCTCTGTTATATCAAGTTGGGCGAACACTGTATGTGTAGCAAAAACTAATGGTTTTAAAAAAACCCTCAAAAAACAACACAAAACCCAAACAACAAGGTCTAGAAATGAAACTTGGTGCTTCCTCTGTACAAGAAACCAGCAAAGGAAAAGTTAAAAGAGATGACAAAACCACAGGAAAGTTGGGTTTTTATAGGAAGAAACTTCAAAATAACTATCCTCAGTTCTTTAGTGATGAATTAGGCAGACTTCACTGGTATTTATAGCAAACAAAGGGCTAAAACAGCTGAGGTTCACAGCCTGTCTGTGTAATCCTGCCCACCAGTGCGTCTGAGTAGTCTTTCTTGACTAACTTGGACTCATTTTTGTGTGCATCGAATTTTGGTGGAAGAAATTAGGTTTGCATGTAATTATAGTAGAAATCTAAGTTATTTACTTAGAATGAAAAAGGTGCTTGTGAAGACACATAGTCATTCATTTTAAACAATAAAGTCTAGCTAACAACATAGCACAGATAAACCTGAAGTGTGGTCACTGCAAAGAAGAGGAAAGTTTTAAAGCAGCAGATGAGTTAAAGGGTTCATGTGACAGAAGTTAGTGCAACTTGGTGTGATTCACTGCTTTACCTGTTGGGCTTAGCTGCTCTCCCAGCAGGGGTTTAACACCCCCTTCACCTGCTTTGGGTCCATTTGTTTTGCTATAGCTGTCCATTGTGGTATTGGACTGATGCAGAAATTTTTTTTCCCCCTCATGTCCTCAATTTCTTTGGAGCTATCCAGACAGTGACAGATTTGTAGGGCCACATATTATAACAGTAATTAATCTTCTAAATTAATCTTAAATCATTCTGATTAAACCCTTTTTTGCAAACATTGAGTAACAATACAATGTAATAAGTGTGAGGGTAATGTTTGGTACTGCTTATTATAATACGAAGTAAGAACTGCGAATGTTTTTTAAAAAAGTACTTGTATGTGACTCTATATGTATAAAACCACAGGAATAGTCCTAATTCTCATACGAGTTTAGGTGGCTTTTTTCTTTAAATACTGTAGTGTAGTGCTAGAAATAAAATGAAAGGGAAAAGGTGCAGATGCATTTAAATCGCTCTCTTTCTTGGACACACACATCACCATAGTGAAAGACAGGTGAGTTACAAGTGGAGAATATCTAGACTCATTGATTTTCATTATTACTTCCTTCGTATTCCATATGTCACATCAAAGCATGGTGGTATTCTGTTTGGAAAGGAGATCAATGCAAAGAGATAAGGCTCATCCTTGCTATTCAAGAGGAGTTTCCAAATTCAGTGCATGACACAGGATAAAATTGACCCTGGATTTGTTGTTTTCTTGAGTTTAGCCAGACAGGCTGCACAAAAAGAAGTAAAAAAAGCCCCAAACAAACCAGGCATAGAATTTGGCTTTGTACAAAAACTCTTCTCTTAATTGAAGCTCATTTAAAAACTTAGAAATTCTTTTCAAATGCAATGCTTGAAGACTGTCTTGACTTCCCTTTATTATTCAGAATCATTTCAAGTAAAAGTGCACATCTCTTCTCAGTAAACATATTTTATGAATCAATCCATGCAAATAATGCTTTCTTCAATTGTGCGCTTCCTAAAATAACATGTTGACATCAAATCATCCTGTTTTGAAGAGTTTGTAATAAATAATAATCAATGCGGCAGACTGAAGGATGCATCAATTATATTTATTTTACCCACAGTGGAGACTCTCTCGGTTATATATTTTTTTCCCCAATAATTCTGCACATTTTATTGTAAAGTGTACTTCAGTCTAATTGGTAATCTGGCTACTGACTACTGATTGAGACAAAATTACTCTTTGCCTGAAACAAAAATTGAGTTCTATTATGTGAGATATAAAATATTGCCACAGTCTTGTAACATTATTCTAGAACATGATTTACCAGGTACAGAAGAGAACTGAAGAACAGCTAAGGGTAAAGAAATAGAACCTGATGCATAGAATTGGAAAATGTTGTTTGAATTCAGATTAAAATCACAAGGCAAGTAAGTTAGGGAGACTGTCAACCTTATGGAGAAAGGGGTGGTGGGAAAGCCTCGTTTTGAGATTGAGAGTAGCAAATTAAACAGGCTTTGGAAACAAGCCATAGCCTATTTTAGTGGCTAGAACAGTAACATTATTTCAACCTTTAGGATCTGTATGTGAGAAAGAGGTTGAAAATTTTAGGCTATTTGGGATCAGTATAGTCTCAATAAACAGAATTATTGTTCCATGTTGTTGCTGGATCTTTTGAGCGCTGAAGTACATATTGAATATGTTGTTACAGAAACAGGAGCTGTTCAATAGATATGTGCTTGACTATTAAAGATTTCTGGGGATGTTTTGAGGGAAGAAAAGATCACCAATGTCATCAGACTTGAACAAAAGAAATTCCTTTTCAGAGAGTATAAAATTCTCCTCCAGTCTGTGTCCTATTTTGAGCCTTTAAGAAGTAGTATTTGAGCCCATGGGGAGAGGCTGCTTGCTAACTTGTAATTTCATATGATTTGAAATGTGGCACCTGCTGGCCTCCTATGTGGGATCACTTAGGAGAAACGGCAACTATCTGTAACGCTGGGTTGTGTACCCAGTTATCTTGAGCTAAAATCCCTTTTCACATTTGTCTTACATATATAGCACAGGTAGGGGGTTATTTTAGTATTGGCTGCCAATATGTAGATGTAATTCTGGTAAATCTATTCTTTACTTTAGGGAAGTCAAAGTTCTTGTAGTACCTTATTCAGCTATAGCAGATGTTAGAAATAAGCACCAGATCATAATATTATCTGCTTAGCTCCATGGAGCGCTAGGCCGAGGTAAGAAAGATGCAAAACAAGTTATCAAATCAGACAAAGGCACCTAATTAAAACATGATTGCTGAGGTCTACAAAAAATACAATTAAGTTGTAAGCTAAAGAAAATGAGGTGGCAAAGTTAATGTATTTGCCATTTATCTCTTGAGATCTCAGTTCAAAGACTCACTTTCAAATCCTACAGGATCAGCTCTTTCAGATCCTACAACAGTCCAAAAGATTTAAAATTAGATTGGACTCATCCAAAGATATAATGCATGAATGTAACAAAGCCACTACGGAAATAAAAATGGCAGGCTGGTTGTCATTACCCAGTGTCTACCAGGGATGCAGCGTTCATGTAGACAGAGTAAAACTGAAACAAGGAAACTCAGCTGCAAATCATACGTCAAGTTTAGGTGAGAGAGCATAAATGTCCTATCTCTGTGTAAAAGAACACAGGTTTCTTGATACTCCCTCACCCACTTTAAGTAGCCAAAAAATCAATATTACCGTTGATTTAATGGTACTCGTTAGCTTTGCTGTAGACCAGATCTATTGTAATATTTCCCGCAGTACTAATTAATGTCTTTGTTTGTTTGTTTATTGCTGAACTGCAGGTCAAAAAGGGGGATGATTGCAGTCATAGGGTGAAAAGAGTGGGATTTAAGTATCTGATTTCAAGATTCAGGTCTGCCACCCATTTCCTAGTGACAAGACACATAACATTCCAGTTCTGTGTGTGTTCCCAACAGATAATATGCCATGTTATCTGGATGTCCTGGGCTGGGGACAAAAGCATCTTCCTGTCATTTTGTTCAAGCAATGTTGAGCACAACAGTGTATTTATTGCTATCAGCTTGCATGTCCCTTGTTTAGGCTGCAGTTGGTTTAGGCTTGTGGCTTGGACTGTGAAGGTATGGAGAGACACTTGTTGCCTGTGGACAGATTGTGGTGTTTGGCAATGAATGTGTATCACTTTGTCAGTGTTTTTTGTCCTGGTGAGAGATTGGGCAGAACAGAAGTTAAAAATTATTTCAAGTGAAGATGGCCTCCCTCCCCTCCTCAAAGATTGGTCCTATTTCAGTTCTTTTATTCTCCCCATTATTTTTTGACAGTCTGTGTATGGAGATATTTCCTGTCAAGATGAAAGTCACCTCTCTGTCACTTGCAGTGCTCTGTCAGTTCCTTTTAAGGAGTTAAGTGCACTGTGAGTTAGTAGGAACAATGAACCCCACTCATTCTAGCAGCTCTCTCTAAAAATTTATTTTATTTTTGCTTTGTGAAATGAAATTTGAAGCTTTAAGTTGCCTTCCACAATTTGTTGGCACCATGGTCAGGTTCCATATTTAAAGCATCCACCATCAAAGTGTGAAGCCGAACATATAATCCACAGATATCTCTGTATACCTGAGCCTACTTCCTGTAGAAGCAGAATTAGTTGTAGATTAAAAAAATAAATATATGCTAAAGCTCATGTGGGGCAGAGGTGAGAGAACCACAGCCTGGTGTGCTGTCCTACTTTCCCACTCTTCCAGCTCATCTTTCAATGGAAAGTAAGATTTGCATTCTGGGCTGAGGTCTGCTTGGTGCCATGCAGCCCTGCAGCTCTGATGGAGAATTAATTTCCTACCCCTGTACAACCTTCATTCTTATGAATTCAAACCTAAAAGGGAAATTTTCCCCGTGAGTGACCTTGCACTTTTCCTCCTGTTGCCTAGAGGAGGGCAAGATCAGTGAGCAATGCTTGATGACACACACCATACTCCTGTTCCTCGCTGCCCCTGCACCCCAGCTCTTACAGATTGTAAAACCACATGGCCATAATCAGTGATAAAAATAAATCCTGTACTGGGTCTCCTCCTGGTGTACTCAGATCCGCTGCTTGTTCAACATTTCAAAGTGGGCTAAGGTGCATTGGGCATCTGTAGAGAATGCTGAAGTTGAGAGATTGATATTTCAGCCAGGCTATTGCCTGCAAACCCCAGTGGATATTCATTATTCCTCCAATTTTTTATGCATATTATGCATAAAATAGAGGAAAACAAAACACTATGTTGTTTATGCTGGAGAGAAAAGCAATACATTGAACAAGAAAAGGCAATGAACTACTAGAGTAAGGGCAAGAGGCGAAAGCAAAGGTATGTTCTGCTGTTTCCTTTGTGGAAAGGTGAAGGCAAAGGGGAGATTTAGCAGCTGTTCTTTGTGGCAGAAAATCATCCCTGATTGTTTGTAGAACAGAGGCATATGAGTGTCAAACAGATACTGTAGATCCACAAAGATACAGCCTGACCTGCAGTGCCTGCTGGATGTGCATGTCATGACTGTAATTTTGTCATGCTAAAAATGTCAAAAGTCATGAAAACCTAGTAAAAATGAAAGAGAAAAGTCACGGGCAAGTTTTGAAGTAATCAAGTGACCCTTGCAGACCTGGATCTCTCTAATCTAATTTTCTTAAGATCTGAAGAGTGGCTTATGCACCTTCTATTAGGCAGTATCTAACCCTTAGCTCTTAGAGTCCTCCTGTACACTGGATCCTTTGGGAAGCTCTGTGCTAGGTTATGCTGTATCACACCTTAGATGGGGACAGAAAAATAAGAAGATACCAGCTCTGTTGTTCTGGTTAAAGTCACAGTATTGTCACAATGTGCTGATCCAGTATCAAACAACTGTGTTTTCCATCACAGATTTACTCTGATATCATGTGTCCTCTAGTTAAGGAATGGCAGGTTTATGGATTGCTGTTTGTTTTGTTTAAAAAACAAAATTGTGAGTACTTCTTCATACTGATCCTCAGTATTTTGCTCTGCTTTTTATCATAAGGTTGAGAATAAGATGAAATGCACAATGCACAGCTCTGTGGCAAAAAAGAAACAGACCATGGCTCTTTGTGTGGAATCTCTGTATCGCTCACTGAGAGGAAAGCTGACTTGTTTGATGTGTCCTTAATTTTCTAATATTCCCTGAAAGCGATTAGTCAGGCTGTATTACTACTTAACTCAGAGTGTGCTTTACTTAAACAGGCCATTTTTAGGCTAGTTACATTAAAACCTCCCTTCACCCTGCTCGTCTGAACCAAACTGGCCATTTTTCAGGTTCAGATCAGATCACATCAGTCTTCCCTCCAAACACGCCCCCAGCTTCCTCTTTCTCATGCCCCACAGCTCCTCCCATGTTTGGAGATCAGGTGGCGAGTTGTCAGGAAAGCCCAGCTGCTGCTCATCTTGAAATACACGCTTGCCCAGAGCTCCCCCATTAGTTTTGCCCTAGAGAATGGTGGTGGTTGCTGCTAACAGGGAAGCCCAGAGCTATCCGCATTTCTGCCAGCTCAAAGACTTCAGAGAGCTGGAGGCTTCAGTGTAACTAATAGGGAAGTCTGGAAGCAATAGGAGATTTGAACGTAGAGACACAGCCTGGGGCCCGAGCCAGTGGTCTGTCACTACAGTTCCTTCTCATGCTACTTCTAGAAACGTAAAGTGGACCCTGCAACCCCAGATGAACAGACCCCCCCTGTATTGAAGCCATGGCTTCAGTGAAGGCAGTGGCAAATAGATTACTAATGATAAAATGTGTATTGAAGACAAAGGAACTGGAGAGAAAGGACATGTTAAGAATGACCTTGAAAATGTGACCTAGTGCATAGGAGAAGGAAAAGCACCAAATGACAGAACTGAATGCAGGTTTCTGTAACACAAGGCTCCCCAGAAGTGTGCAAAGTCTGCTCTCTGGGGCACTGAGAACTATAACAGAGCTGAAGTGTTCCCTCACTGTCCTGTGGTGGAGAGGGCTAACACCTGTTTTCTTTTCCCCAGGAAGGCTCAGGTTTCCAGACTGAAAACACAACACTATGTAGATAATTTTTCAACATGACTAATTCTGCACAATTGAGCAGAGCAACTTTTGCTCAGCTTTGTACAGCCCCTATGGTAACCACCCGTGGGTGTATCATCTGTGAACAAGAACCAAGAAACTAGTTAGAGTAGTGACACTAGCCCTCTATTTTGATGGCTTTCCTTAGGTGTTTGTAAAAGTGAGCCCATCATCTCTTCAGAATGAGTACTGTGAAACAATCTGTACAAAAATTATTAACAGATAAATTAAAATTTACAGTTCAGAGATCAGATTTCATATGAGCATTCTATTATGCGCGTGTGCTCTGGAACCTGTTTGCCAATTGAACTGCACCTCTGTGTCCTCTGGTTGTGAAAAAACATGATGGTTTTTGGGTAGCAATATTTGTATTTTGAATGTGGTTGTTAAATTATTTCTCAATATGTCAAAACAGGAAAGAAAAGTCTAAGTAACCTTTCACCACAGTAATAAATTTTTCTGCCAGTTTAATAAGTAATATAATTATAGTTTAATTATCTACACACACATTTAGTGCCTCACTGTATTTATGCATAGGGTCTACTTCGCTCATGCTGGTTATGGACTAGTTTAAACCTACCACTTAGTGGAGTTAGTGCTGATTAACACTGACATATCGGTTATATATCACACTTCTATAATAGACTTAGCTCAGAAAATTGACTCTTGAAAATCCTTTCAAATATATACTTATGTCAAGAAAAACAGTGATTCTCATCTCTCTCAAACTCTTCTTTGAAATCTGTTCATGCCTTCATCACCTCTCTCCTTCCTGCCCCCCTCTTTTTTCTTCTGCTTCTCATAGTTGTAAGCCTAGTACCTGTGGCCATGCTATTGTAATGCAGCGGTAAAAAGGGTGAAAAGTTCTAAGTTCCCACTCCTGTCTGTCCCTGAGTAACTTTAGTTCTTTCCTCTACAGAAAGTTGATTTTCATTGTTGTGTAGAAACCTTCTGTTCAAACAGAAGGATGTCAGTTCTGCATTTTTACACTTTTCCCCAATCATTAATTTGAGTTACAGATGCGAGTGGTTTGTGTGCCAAGGAAAATGGACTAATTCAGTATCTTTTGTATTTGTATTTCATGCTCTTCCCTTTGCACAACACCGTGTCCCTTTACATTCCTGTCGTAATCCCTGTAAGTGAGAAAACTTTACTGGCTGCATCTATGTCAATCCTTATTGAGAAGAGGTGAAGAAGGGCTTGTGTGATTCTGTTAGAGTGAGATAGAAAGATAAGAGGTTGGGCTGACTGAAAGTGCCATACCAGCATGGTGTTAGCACAAACTGGACTGTGTGTGCATGAGCTTTTCTGCTTATGTTCTATTGCCAGTGTAAATGAAAAATGGTAAATCTGTGTGGTTACATGGACAGATAAAGCCTCAGATATGAATTGCACCCTTCAGATATTTGCTTCATCTGTAATGTAAATTCCTGCCCCAGAAGACAGTAATAGATGAAACTCAGTCTCGCCATCAAATGGTTTTAATGTTCTTTCCAGTCTGAATAATGAGTCTTAAAGGGTGAAATCATCACACTAGTAAAGGCAGTTCTTTTCCTGCTGTAAAATTGATCATCTGTCTACCGAAGACAGTGTCACTTGAAGTGACTTCTCAAAAGCTGGACTTCTGAAGGGAAGACATTTATGTAAATGAATCTTGTAATACAGGAATAACTTCTCGGTTTCCTCTTTTATTATCAAATCATAAGTGACAAGACAGTCTTTTAGTGCAAAATAATTTTAAGACACTATTCCTGTTGAATTAAAGACAAATGAGGTTTTATGTTACAGTGGCTTAAGGGTTATTTGCAATTTTTCCATTTGTGGAGAAGTTTTCCCTCCGTCAATGATTCATCTTCATGAGATGGGCATATCACAGAATGCTGCAGAATTTACTTGATGGTCTACATTCTCCTCTAAGCCTTGGTCAATCTAAGTAATAGTAAGGAGAAAGTAAACCAGAAGTCACTTATTCCTCACCTTCTTCCCAAAGCAGTTGTTCTTTATGAGCCTCAACAACTTCTATTTTCTTTGGTGACTTCAAAGTTTGCTGAACTTTCATTGCAGTATATGAATGCTATGTATCTCACAAATTATTCATGAAGTTCCTAAAGACAAAAAAACCCAACCAACTGAAATAAAATCTACCCCTTTTCTCAATTCTGCATGTTTGTCAACTGCTTGTAGTCTGGTGGAACAGACTACCTCATCAAATGATGCCTTTTATTTTCTGTGAATTTTCCCCTAGGGTCTAGGCTTCAGAGCCCAAGTAGAAGTCAAGAAGGACCCATAGCACTTGCTTATGCTCATGGTGATGTTTTCTTCATTCAAAGCTTCCCAAGAGCAGTTCTAGAATGGCAGATATTCACTGCATTGAATTCTGGGCTTCACTGTCTTATATTTGGCTTTGAGTCACAGAGGGACAAAGAATCTCAACCCTCACATACAAGTATATTAGTGCCCTTGTGTGCTCAAGACTTGTAGGATTAGCCAGTACACTGCATGAAGGATCCTCTGGTCTCAAGCACTGCAGCAATATACCTTATAATAAGACCAGTTTGGTGAAAGTGCTGGGAGAGGATTGTATCTTTCCTCTGCTGCCTAAAGTTCCTCAATTAGGAGGTAAGCCAGTTCTGCTGAAATAAATGCTAAATGACTTCTTCATATTTTGTAGTTGGTATGTGTTGAAGTCTAGAAGAGACTTATTTCTGTGCAGAATCTAATGTCGGTTTCCCAATAATGATCTCCTAAAAGTCTCCTTTTATAAAGTAAAATTATTTTACTGCTTTTAAAGGAAGCTGTTGCATTTATGGATTCTGGCAACTTAAATCCACCATTAATGGGAGAGAAGAAGCAATAGTCAGATTAATATACTTTTCCCTCTGTGCATTACGCTGTTTACCTAATCACAAGTTCACGGAAGAAGATAATTCAGAAGAAAATGTATTACATGAATTTTGGATGACAGCCTGACTTCCCATAACTGACTAACTAACATGAACTCTGAAATTGTGTTTCTTAATGGGAAAAATCTAAAAAAGTACACACCATGCAGACATTGCTTGTTATGGTCTACCTGACACCTTTCTCAAGATCCTGGCGGGGTAATCACAGGCACTTGGCAGTAATGGTGGAAGCCTGACTCTCGGGCGCTGTACTCCATCTCAGTGACTGCTAATGAGTCACACATCTAGTTCTCATTTCTGCCTTTGTGCTAAAGGTGTGAGCAGATCATAGTCGTCCCATGTAACAGATTGAAAGGGTCTGATCCTGCAAACTTCCTCTTGTGGGAAGGGCTCCAAGGACTTGTCAAACTTCACTTTACCTGTTTCAACAATAACTTCAGGAGTGGCCTGATTGCAAGAGGCATCACTTCCTAGTTGTCCAAGTTTGTGGTAGCCGTTTTTCTATTTAAAGGAGAAGACCATTTCTTCTCTTCCCTCTCCCCCAAATGATAACTTGATATAATTGTTTTATAAAGCAACTTACTGAACTGTTCTCTTAAGCAGCTTGTGCCTTTGTCTCCTGTTAAGTGGCAGGGACCTGTCTCAGTATATTTTGGTACACACAATGTCACTTATTTCTACTCAGAAACTTTTAGTGCTGTGCCTAAAGGGGAACACAATAAAGACCACAAAAATCAGTAAGAGCTCTTCTTACAAACTCAAGTGAGAATTTGCCACAGCTGACATTTCAGTCCTCCGAACAAAAGGTGAATTAGAACTAGTTTCTGAGTACAGGTGAATTCTTCTTGACTATTAGAGCAGACTTGTCTATGCTAGTGTGCACGTGTATGTGTAGTGTTGTTTAAACATCATCTAAAATGTGATAAGCAGTGAATAAATTAAGAGTCTGTTTGTTAAACTGTGCATATATTTAAACGCAAAATTAAGTTGTGTATATTTCGTTGAGATTAAACATGGAATGTTTTCTATCAAGTAAGCATAGACTCTTCCGTTACCAACACCCTTTCACTGCAATCTTTTTAATGTTGATTTTTTTTTTTTGCCCTTCATTGACATTTGTTTCAGAAGAGGCACGGATCCTTGTCCATGCCTATACCCCTTGTCATGCACCTTCATTTCTGGGTTCTGTTCAGCTTCTTACCTATGGCCCCAGGCATTGCTGTCTGCTCAATAGTTTCCAACCCCTGTAAAGAAGAAACAAGATGACGTATTACTTTTTAAACATAAACCACACATGACTAAGACCCAATAATTCACTCGCTCTCGCTAGGATGCTGAATGATTAAGTCTGACATCAGTCAGTGCCAGTAGTGTATTTTTGATAAACCATAGTTGTCTGCTGCATTCTCCAACATCTGTATTTTTCACACCAGAGGCATCTGTCTTGTTCAAGAAAATGAGAGATATGTAGCACACTGCTTGTGCAAGTAGTAAAACTGATAGAAACTGTACCAGTTATCATTCTACATACAGCTCCTTTCTTAAGTGATAGCAAATGACATATTTGGACCACTTTTTATAGAAACCATTTCAGGGTACATATTTCTGTGACCTACTAGGAAACTTGTGGAGATCCATTCTCCAACCTTTTAACATCTACAAGTGGCAGAAAAGAGAGCCTGAGACTTAAAAATAAGTTTGCCATTACTATTCATCACTCCATAATGGTTTCTCTCTTCACACACCAATATATTTTGATATCTTTAGAAATGTGATCTTCTGAAAGACATTTTAGAAGTCTGTGTTTTTTGGAAACTACAAAACTGGATTTAATTTATAGCATAAAACATCTATAATGTAAATAAATTCTTGAAAAGTTGAATTTGGCCCTGGCCCTTCACCAGTGGTGTAGGGGAAGCTGCACTTACTCATACCAGAAATGACACTGGACTAGTATTCTTTGTGAAAATCATTATTCTAATCATGAAGCTTTTGTTCACATATTTTGTCTTGGTACCATAAGTCATGGATCACAGATCATTCAAGTGTTATTGATTTTTATATCTACAAGCACAAAGTTACAGTAGTCAGAAGGCAGATATCTCTCTTGATATTCTTCCTGTGCGCAGCAGCAAAATCTTTTCACTAGGCACTCATTGCTATTTCATATTTATTTTCTTTAAAAATGTCAGTATTTAATATTCCTAATCAGTCTTAATTTAAAACAGAGTTCCAAACATGACCTCCTGGAACTGAGGTGAGAAAGAAGAAGTGCTAATGTGACCTTGCATTAGCAAAGCCGGAATGAGAGCAAAAAGAAAAGGTTAGTTACTGAAGTTAAAAATCCAAAAGTCATAATGCTGTGACTTAGCAATGTTACCTCAAGCAGTGCATTTGCAGCTGATATTTAGCAACGTCAGTGTTCTATTTGTAAAGGTGATTGTGTAAAGCGGTGGTCTTGATGTTGTACTCTGAAGAGAATGTTTGTCTTTGATCACAGTCCAAATGATGACATGCTTGGTAGACAAAATACTGCAGATAGTCAGAAAAGGCAACTGCTTCGGAGTACATGCTTTAAACTCTAATGCATCAGTTAATTCACCAGCATATTTACTGGGAGAAGTCCTAAAAGGGTTAAGAAGCTGCTATAAGAGAGGCTAAAAATGATAGACTGGAAGAAAAAGAGGTAGTAAAATTGAGGGATATAAAAAAGCAGAGGAATGTGGCTGGGGAATAATAAAATAAGAGAGAGGAGTTAAACCAGTGACCCTTGTCGGCAGTGAAAAGCGGGAGATTAGAAAATGTTTCATGCTAATTTCCATGGAGATTTCTTTAATTTATCGAAAATTACTTTCTTCTGCTTTGATTTGTCCAACTGCCTGCCCCCTCACAGCTTTTTCGGGGTGGTCCTACCCGTCACGCCATGCTGAATATGGGCCTCGTTTGCCCCCACACTGGGCCAAAGCGTCGTGAGATTACTGAAGCGTCTCTGACGTCTCTATCAGCTTGTGCCACCACACTCCTCTATTCCCTTTTCTCTCTCTCTCTCTCTCTCACTCTCTCTCACACTCTCTCTCTCTCTCTCTCTCTCTCTCTTCTCTCTCTCTGTCTCTCTCTCTTCCCCTCTCCACTCTGTAGCAGAAGTCTTAGGATTCCTGTCACATGATGGCTTCATCGGGGGCCCCTTGCTGAAGTGTTTTCACTTTTCTCCTGATCCGTTCAGCTTGGTTCTCTCTGCTGCCTGGCATATCAAAGGAGATTTGTGGGTCATTGAGCCATGGACGCAGAATATAAAGTCATCAGCCTGCCTGGCAGCATCAAAACAACAAAAAAATCCCCAGCCATCATTTACCATCTTCATCCTTCAAGTGGCAGGAGATAGTTAGTCTCTCTTACAAACGCATATTAAAAGCATTTAATTTCTAAAGGATAATCAGGATGTAGAGGTACCAGCTAAAAGACCTTAAATATTACAGCTCCTTATAGGGTACTTCGGATTATGGCATGATGTAGTACGATGAAGAAGCTGCTTATATCTCTGATTTTAAAGACACAGGCTAATATTAATGACAAGCTGGTATTTTTGCACAATAATAAAGTAATTTGTCTAGCATCTCCAACCTTGTCAGAGATAATAAATGGATGTATTTGATTACAAGCATTTTGGACCAGTGGAAATTGATATCACTTTCTTAGTGTAGTCTAGCTAAGGATTTGATCGCAACTGCATTTGGGGATGCAAAGAAAGGTTCATTACATAATGTCTGTAGCCAGTGCAGCCATTTCCATAATTTGAATCATCTCTGCCTTGTTCCTTTTTGAGCACTGGGGCTATTTAGCTCTCAAGTGAGGGATCATAGTAGGAATGCAGGGACTGATTCTGTATCACATCGAGTATCACAAGTGTTAAAGGGAACAATGGCACCCAAAGAGGGGAGGTGTACAATACAGCAGCAAGGGTATCTGTCTTGAAATGTCTGTTGTACCTCCATTAGAAACAGCTTCCTTTGTAGTGTTTTGGAACTACCGGGGGCTCTAAGCACCTTTTAAAATGAGTTCTCATTAGTCTTTTCAAAATCAGTCTTCAAATTATAGCCTTAAATGTCTCC
Organism: Upupa epops; assembly: GCA_013397515.1. Lineage (NCBI taxonomy): Eukaryota > Metazoa > Chordata > Aves > Bucerotiformes > Upupidae > Upupa > Upupa epops. Next base: position 100,057 of record VZRI01006365.1, on the reverse strand, counting down.
ATCAGTTCCCCGTGGACAGTGAACTTGCATATTAAAGACTTCTTTATCCTGTAACTAAGCCCACTATATACTCTGCTAAGCTCAAGGCTATTGCTGCAAGGTGATTCACCTAGAGCGATTGATTTACTGGGAGGTACTGTGGTCTGGGGCAACGGAGGTTTGGCTGGGCCTGCCTAAGGCACACAATGCGGTCAGATTCCTCTAAGGTACTAAGGAAATAATCCTGCGGGAATTTGGCTAATTGATGATGTCATAAACATTGGAGGAACAGTCAGAGTGATACCAGGAATTTATGCTGGTTGGTGAACTAATTCTGATAAACTAGAGATGATGTTACCCCTCTAATTATAGCTACATGTGTACATGACAGAACAGGCAGGAATATGGGTAGTTGTCCCCAAATCCCAGAGCAGGGAGGTGTATGTGAAAATATAATTCAAACTCCTAACCCTATCCAATTACTACAGTTTTTAAATATATTTAACTCTTGTCTTCATTTCTGATGAAGCTGCTGAACCATCAAAGTCTCAATTTCACAGAGGCATTTCACAGAATGTTACGGGTTGGAAGAAACCTTGAAAGATCATCTAAGTCCAACACCCCCTGCTAGAGTGTGTAACTGTAGCTCTGCATGTTTCCTATTTATAAAAGTTTCCTTTTTTAAAAAAAAATGAACAGTTCTTGCTATGAGTAAATTTTGTTTATAATGTCTGTATTGGCTTTCTCGTTTCTATATAGTTTGATCTGTCACTGAATATATTCATTCTTCTTTCTAACCATCACCATCTCTATTTCCTCTTGTATTTAAATCTTGGCTACATCAATGATTTAAATTCCCTCATGATCAAACATGATCATGCAGAGCTTGAAGTTAGAGAGAATGTTAAGTGTTCTCTAATTAATTGCATAAATGTGGAATGCAAAAATTAAGTGTTAACTGGTAATTTCCGTGTGCAGAAGGCTTCCTCAGTATGTGCTAGATTAAAACAACTCATGTGTGTCTGGGCAGCTATTACCAACTCATATGAATTTATGAATTGGCAATATATGAACATATATGAATACCAATATGAAAATTTATATGAATACCAATTCATAAATGGTTTTTCATGGGAGATCATGATTCTTTCCTTTAATGATCCTAAAGTATTAGCAGAGAATATCTAGAACACAATTTTTTCTTGCCTCTTGGTTTTTTCATTTAGTTGTGTGTCCAAGCCGACGTATAAATGTGTTCATACATGTGCTGTGTCCTGCTAGTGAAAGATTGAGAGAGAAACAACATGCTCTTAGCTCTGGTTCATTAATTCATATGAAGTATAAACTATGTGCTCTTTAGAACAATTTACAGCTTTGCACATCTTTCTCCAAACTGACCAATTACAGTGACTGCTCTGTTAGAAATTAAGAGGCAAACCTTTGTGCTATGTGTCATTTTGTCACTTACGTTAGAAAGGAATGCTTTAGTCCCCTTAGAAGCTAACCTTAAAGAGGAAACATCTACCTTATTGTGGTATTGACCTTGTTCTGGTAAATTGCCATGTTTTCTTTTACCTACACAGCAATATCAGTGTGAGGTGTTTACATCAAGGGTAAGGTTAAATGTTTCTTTTCTGAGGTCACTTTCTCTAGTTATTTCTATGTATATCTCTGAAGAGAGTGATCAGACTGGACTAACAAAGCAACCTGTGAGAGCTGTACCCAGTGCTTCTATTCTTCTGTTTAGAAGTTACTCCTCACATTGACATTCCTCTCCGGACAGACACTGAAAATGCAAAGCAAGTTGTGGTTGAATCCTGTAAAGTTTTCACAGCAGCTTATAAAAACTTCCATTTTACATGGTGTCCATACATGATATGTAAAACTGCACAGATTTACCTTAAATCTTCATACATTTTAAAGAGTATCTCAATGTTAGGTATAGTTTCAGGTTTGAACTGTGAAACTCCAAAAAGATGAGCTTTGTTTTCTGTTTGGCTTGGGAACTGATTTATGTTTCGTGTAGAAAACAATGGAAGTGGGAATTAGAAAAAGTGATTTGTTCGTGTGAAAAGTCTGAGTGTCTGAAAATAATTAAAGAATCTTGAAGTTGCTTCAGGTTCTCCATAAGAAGCCAGACTTTGCACATTATGTGTGCATATTATTTGCACACAGAAAATTCCAGCTCATTTGTTGCATGTCATTACAGAAGACTGATTGAGCTATCCCTGAATAATTTGGGGTAAGCTTCCTCAGGAGTACAGAATCGAAAAGCCTGTTCATACCAATGAATCAGAGTTTCCTCCAGCAAAGATTTAGACCACAGTAATCCTTGTTTTTAACTGGAACAACAAAACCAAAGTGGAGGACCAAGAATTCTGAATTCTGTAACTTAACCCAGTTACAGAAAACTCTTTTCATATGTGCTATTTTAACTACATTAAAGATTTCTCATGCCCATTAGGGAAAATTCCCATTGTGCCCATTTTCCACATTAATAAGTGTTAATACTTATATAGGGTGGCTAGCTCACCTTGGTGAAACAGGAAAGTGTTTATTAATATGGAAAATGTTTTATCCTTCTTCATTCTGCCCCACCCATTTTGAACAGCTCTAATTATTTTCATGATGTAGCCCCAATCTTGGAGTGATGCAGTCAGCATTTGTTGAACTTGTAACTTTAATGAAATGCAGTACTGTATTATCCCTACAGCAAAACTGAAATCTTGTAGGAAAATCTTGCTAACTGATTTTACTCTATGAAATAGGATCTAACGAAATACATTGAAGGCTGTGTATAAAGGCTCTTGCAGCCTACCTGTGCCAGCCTCTCTTCCACATGCTACATGTATTGGGAGCTAACATAAATACAATTAAATGAAGTATTTGCTTCCTTTGGGATCTTAGTATAGTAGCAGTTAATAATAGAGAACAGCATTTCATTAAAATTTTGGGTCTGAGGCTGCAGAACTTAGATATGGAGAATATCAAATGGAATAGCCAGGAGAAATACTCAGTACAGCTTATTATTACCCAGAGCAGTGCCTCCATGTGTTTTATGCATAATCATTTCCCCAATTCTCCCTAATTTAGTTGATGAGCTGACTTAATTTTTATTACTTTTTTTCACTTCTAAAAGCAGAGAATTAGCTGTTGTTTTGTGCTTCTGCTTATACAGACTCCATTTTAGAGCAAAGATGTTTGATACAGACAACATATTGTCCCTGTCCCTTACCATCTAAGACTTGTGTGTGTGGAACATGGCAGAGAAGGCATCTAGGACTTTCTGACCCGCAAGGCACTGCTTCCTAAAGACATGATTGATAGTAGCATCGGAAGGCAAGATAGATTCAGGGAAGTGGCTACTGGAGCTCCAAATAACTTCTGTAGTAGAGTTTGAAGGGTTATTGCAGTACAAGGGCTTCAGTAATAACCAAAGAATATATTTGCTGGAGAGGAAAAGGGGTTTTCACCTCACAGTTCTTCTGCAAGGAACCTTTTATTTACTTGGGTTTTACCAGAGTGAAAGGATGTAGGACTGCACAGGACTGAGCATGAATATTCTCCTGAAAATATCACACCAAAAAGAGTAGAATGGTTTCTCAAGTAAGCAGAAGCTATTCCTATCATACCTGTGGGGTCATATCTGGCCCATGTGTTCACAGCTCATCCATATCACTGCAGCCTCATCTGGGGAGCCACAGCAGGGGTGTGATCAGCATCAGACTCAGTAAGCCCAATACAGCAAATGACTTGGTGCTTTGTGTTTGATTTTTCAATTGCACACAAACTACTGAAAGTCAAGGAATGAAAGTTAACTGTGTCCTTAAATGCCTTTCTTGGGTTTATTTTATTTATTTGATCTATACAAAAAGCACTGGAATATCAGCTGATCTGCATTGTTTGAAGGAAATTACATCAGACCAAATATGGCTCTACATTTGGCAAAGGTATCCTTAAAGAGAAATGTGTGGTATCAGAATATTGACATAGGTCAACCACTGGAAACTCTGAAAGTCTGAGGACTGCATTACCAAAAAGGTGTGTAATGCAGCCAGTGTTGTAGCTGTGGAAATTCTTATTATTTATTGTGTCCTGCTATCTATATTGTATGTTTTCATGTTTCATTTACAACAATAGACAGTTGAAAAGTGCAAGTCAGGGACAGATTACTGTGAAAGTGTTACAGAACGTTGGATGTTTCTGAGGCAGAAGAATGAAGCAGGAAAATAAATAAATTTGAACCCTTTAAAAACTATATCTGTGCTTTACATTGATTTTTAAGGGGGGAAAAAAGCTCACCCCAAACTCCTGCATACTCGTGCTGGTGTGAGTCTGAAGTAATTGCAGAAAAAGAACAACCTGCATGTGATTTAAATAAAATATGAAAAGAATTACACCCTCTTTATGTGGAAACATTACACTTAGTATTTCCTTAGTAGCATTTTTCTCTTCTTGTTTGTTTATTAGTTGCATGCAATAAAATATTTGTCTTTTAATATTTAAACATGAAGAGTATGAAAAATAGTAGCTTTGACCCCAGAGAACTTTTCTGAAAACGAGTCTGTTTTCTGAGTGCCTCAAAGGAAACAAAGGGTGATGACAAAGCTGGCAAATCTGAAGCCCCTCAAGAAAAAGCAGAGTTGAAGTTGCACCAGCTGCAAAGCCTGATCTCGAAAAACTAGGGCAGTATATTCCTTAAGCTCTGCTCTTGGACTAACCAAGGAAACTTGAGATTTATTGTTTTGAACTTTAGCTCTCTTGGGTTGGTGCTCTGTGTCCCTGCCTAGGTGAACGGAGGCCATACCCATAAATCAGCTCTTACTTAGGAAATGCAGTGTGTCACAAACCTTCCTCTCGCGGTGGTGATTTCTATTCTAGTGCCTGCTTCCTCAGTGCTCTTGCGTACTTGGCTTGCTGAGAAGCCTCGGTAGAGATCACTTGTATGTAAACAAGGAATTTGGCAGGAACTCAATCCCTTTCAGCAAAGTTTTCATGATATATTATTACCCATAAGGGAACTTTGCTTCCTCCACTAAGAGAGTACAGCATCTCATTTTATTCACTTCTTGCCTTCTTTCTGTCCTCTTTCTTTCTTACCATTTTCATACGCTGTTGTCCCTTAGCTTTCATAGGAAGATTGCTGTTTCAGAAGATTAAGATGAATCTAATTTTATGTTTCAAATCCACATAAAACACAGATAGTTATGGAAGCTTGGACTCATTGTGACAGCAAATTCAGCCTCGAATGCCCTGCAGGGAATTATGTCTTAACGTGTTGTATCTCTCTTTCAATGCCTGCAAGGCCATTTCTTCATCACCGTGTAAACTGCATGGTGGGGAATGCCAACAAAAAATAAGATGCATTGGAAGATAAAAATTCAGTGTAAATAAGGTGTAAGATAGGCAGTAAGCTATGAATGGCTTGTTTTATTTAAACCTACTGGGTGGAAAACAGAAGTGAGGGACACATTGCTGATTATCTCACAATCTAAACAGAAATCTATTTTATATTTGTTGACAGTATCAGTAATATGCATTGGAATTCTGCTCGCTGGCATCTGATGTAGTTAAAAGACAAAAAAATCCACAATATGAACCCAGTATTATATGTGTATGGGATGGTAAATGCTTGCTTCTAGCAGGATTCCCTTTGGGAGCCATGGGGGATGGGATATGGTATGTACTTCTGCTTTTTCATTTGCAGCAATCACTAATTTCAGACGAGTTGTTAGACCACACGCGAGTAATTTTCCTAAACAATGGCTTCAATTAGTGGTCAGATCCAGCTTGTTGGTGTTTTAGGCTGTTTTCTCACCCCGGCCTGTACAATAGACATTTTGCAGATGTCATGCAGTGTTCTTACAACAGCTGTGTGAGATTTCCTCCTGAAGAAAGTGCTCAGAAAAGGGAAGTTGGGGGGCCCAGTTGTAGAAATGCATGCCTGTGTTTGAATGTTTAATTACAGAGATTGCTAGGCAGGGCTGCTGCTGCCTGCCACCACTTAGCACTTACACACAGGGCTGAGTGAGTGCTGGGGTAATGTATTTGAGAACATGTTTGTTAAGACCAACTTGCAATTCATTCTGTCATTATTCATAAAGCTCGATGGGATTCTTCCCCACTTGCACACGTGTACCACAAAAAAAAGGAGTTTCTGTCCCCAAAAGGAAAAGAAAAATGTATCTTTAGCAAAAACCAGCTGCTTTAAAAACATTTTTCAAGGGGGTATTGTTAAATATTTTAATCTATTCTAGTGGTATAAAATTTTTCACAGCTATGTTAGAGTTGGGATTTGACTTTACTGGGAAAAAGGACAGATCACGTCAGACAGCCGAAATGGTGCAAATCCAGGGAATACAAAAACATTCGGGTAGAATCCCTGGCTATATAAATGGGGGGAGATGTGGCTTATTAATATGGATCTATGTATTTATGCTTGAATTAGTGTATCGGAGGGAACAAATGACTTTGTGTTGGACAGGCTATATACACAAAATTACTTCTCTTGTGACAAGAGAAAATGGAACATAAAATCTAATAGACAATAAATCTGGTTTATATCTTCCTGTCTCTTTAATCAAGAAAGAATCTGGCTATTTTTAACTACTGGGGCCAATTATAAAGTGAAATGTAATGTTCTTTCTTTATCAAAAGTGTCAGGAAAATATTTTAAGGGTCAAATCCTTAGCTGGTATAAATTAGGGGACTGTGTTGATTTGTACCAGCTGAAGATCTGACTTTTTATATCCTTAATTTTTCAGTTATCTAGTTTATGAAGTGTGTGTGTGTATCTCTCAAAAAGACTTGTTTTTGTGAGTATCTGAGGATTGTTTATGAGGCAGTGGTTCTTAAAAGTCACTGTCAACTTACAAAATATATCATGGATGCTCTTTGTCAAAAATATTGATGTGAGTAATGTTGAAAACTGTGTTAAAAAGCATAGGTCCACAGACATTAATAGAGCTGTTGATTAAGTAAGTGTATATTAAAAGGATGTTAGCCAGTTTTTAAAAAGACCATGTAAAAGCATGGAAGAGAGGGTTAGAGAAAAGAGACATGGTGTGAGAAGAAAGACCAAACCAGGTCCATTCTGCTTACTCAGGTGTTTTGACTGTCCTTAGCTGTTGGCTACCAAGCAAGAGATACGTGGCTAGGAATTCTTTCAGCTAATAAAGATTTAGGGCAAGCAGTTATGTCTGTTAAGTGATGCATGCAGTCATCATGATTACGAAACAAATTGGTAAAAATATGTGAATGTCAATGCCAAGTATCCTTAGACTCTCTGTAGCCTTATCACAATGCACTGCAGCCAGACCTATCACGTCTCATGGTCTAAGCAGCACTCATAAACTCACTTCTTCAATGCGGTATCACCACATATGCAGAAGAGACAATAGTAGCTCAGTTTTGTCACTTGGTAACACTGTTCTTTGCCTCAGCATTAGCCCAAAACACAGGATGACTGTTTCCTGCTGGAGGCACTTCTTTCTAAGATGATGTGCTTGAACATTCATGGCTATTAATGATTCCCTGACATTTCTCATAAGAGCCTTAGCACCATCTCCATTCCACCATGTAACCTGTACTCATCTGGGGAGCCACTGCTCACTTCCTGAGGGTACAGCTTTGCAGATGCTGGCAGCAGGGCAATCTCATTAGCAGGCCCACGCCTTTGAAATTGGCTTCCCATGTACATACACTTAAGTGTGAATCTAATCATCAGCCGAGCTCCAAGAACTTGTTCTCCCTGCAGCCAGTATCAGGAAGGCTGGTGCATTTTCACTCGTAATGACAACTCAGGTTTCAATAGAGGCAGCTATGTGCCATGGTGATGAGTGCTCAATATTTAGCCACCATTGTAATAGTGATTTTTTTTTTTTATTGTGCCTTCTGAAGTTTCAGTAATAACAAGAACTGGAAGGTTTCAAAACCGAGCCTATTCTTGTGGTTTTCTGACCACTTGTCTTTGGGACAAGCTCAGCTGAGACATCTGCTAAAGTCCAGTTACCTCTGAAAATTAGTTTCGTTCATTAAGAGGGTTCAAAATAGTTTTCAGGCATTGTTGATGCTTTGTTTAAGGAGGTAAGAACTGGGATTCAAAGAATGTTGTTTGCTACTGTGACATTTTGTGCAGGCTGCAGCCCTGAAGTTGTTTCAGTCCTGTTTAAGGGTATAATTCAAAGCACCAACATAAATCCTTTGTTCCAGTTACTGGTTTATGTGATCAATATAACTTTCAGATGTTTTCTGTTTACAGTGGATACACTAGCGACACAAAGGCTATTGCTGAGGCCTGGGCTGTGACAACAATTCTTCAGGGGAAATGTAGAAGGGATTCCTGCTCCCCTGTTCTCAGGTCTATACTGTTGACTACTTGAGCAACTAGGGATTAGCAGAGATATTGGCAGAAGTATGAGTACACATTAGCAAAATGTGTATTTCTCTAAAATAGTTGAAACATACCACAAATGCTAGAACAATTTCATTTGCAGCAGTGAGCGTAAAATCAACCATGATTTTTATACATAGTGTAAGAAATGAGCTCTTGTCTGAAAAATACTCCTGGTTCTCTTAGCCCAGCCTACATACACTCTTGCAGAATACCATTAACAGTCATGTTCTATATGCACAAAGACAGGATATGGGTTTTTTTCCATACTTTTAGCAAGTGCCACTTAAAGTTTTGTAGATGGAGCCGGAGCCATGGTGTCTAGGAGGCCAAGCATTCTGACAGGCTTGCTTAAGTGCAGCAATTCAGGTTTCATAACTAGCTACCCAAGGGGACTGTGTACTAACAGCATCCTCCTATATTGGCTCTGTATGTTGGGTAAGTCACAGGAAGTCTAAATGAAATCGCCAAATACCCTCGGGTCTCAGACCTATAGCGTGGCATCACGGCTGAAAAATAATAAAAATGATGCCAAAAAGTACTATCCCTGCTGAACCAAATAGTCAATAATGAACAGGATCTGTGCAGAATTGATTGTATTCATAGAGAGATTTTGTCTACTTATAGTATCAATTAGAGTAGTATTAATAGGTACAGTTCTGTAAAGTACAGACTTTACACTGGCATTAATTTTAATGATGAAGGTTATCAGTCAAAAAGTAAAGCAAAGATATTTGCTATAATGATTTCATAGTCTGGACCTTGCATAAGTTAATGCCATGCACTTGCTTTCAAATGGATCATCTGCAGTTTCTCTCACGTCCCATGTGTCCCTTCTTTAAACAACTGCAGTTACTGAGGATCTGTGATGACACTCACACATCCATGTCCGTGGACAAGGTCTGTGGTTCCTTCCATTTAAGCTCCTCCTGGTTTCATATAAACCAGTATCCTTCCATTTAACCTCCCCTTGGTTTCATGTAAACCAGTATCGGCTGGGGTTTTGTGTGTTTGATTGTTGGGAGGCACACTTGTAAATTTTTCTGGGTATCAGTTAGGTGCATTGGAGTGTCAGGCTTAATGCAGGAGGATCATAATGCTCTTAATTATCTCTATGTGGAAGTCAAATATATACACACAGAGACTAAAACAGAGAAAGCGTCCTGTGTGCAAAGTTCCTCACTGAATACATCTGGCTCCTGTCTTCAATCATTTGTGTCATATCCTTAAAGACTCTAAAGCATCAGTCCAGTAGTTTAGATGTGATGCTGATAGTACGACTCTACGGTCTCCAGACCATGTCTGGCTCATGTGCATCCAGTTTACAGCTCCATGTACATCTCAGTTTTACAAATAGCATAGATGAAGGGAAGGAGCAAGCTGTGCTATCAACGACACAGATTACTTGCTCTGAAGAGCTGGTGTAGTTTTATTGACCTTATCACGGTTGGGAAGAGAGCCAGTGACAGTTTGTCCTCATGTAAGTAGTGTTTTTTTTCTCACTTGTTGGCTCTTCTGAAGTGCAATACAGGCAAAGTAACATTTGCCTGTTATATTTTATAAGTAGACACGAGTTCTTACAATAACAGGGAACTAGAACATCTAATAATATATGTTGTCCTCCTTCTATGCTTGGTAGCAAATTGAACTGTCATGGGTTCTGACACGATGTGTTTCAGTGGGAGGGTCAGGATCTGGTTTATAGGTGATTGTTGATCTCTCTAAAAGCTGGAACAATTTGTCAGCAAACCAAGGCAATAGTACTAAAGGAAATGCATGCTGCTGGTGCTGAAAAGTGTTTGTTATTGGAGTCCACAGTCGCAGAGCTTGTATAGCAAGTTGGTATTGCATTAGGATTTCCTCTGCTCAGTGATTCTGGAGTTTGCCTAGCTGGGATGCAGTCTGGGGCAACATTCAGAAGCATGTGGTAGGCTGAATTTTTGATTTTATTTTAGTTTAGGAGGAAGCTGTGAGTTAGTGAACTTTTAAAATCCAAGCTTGGAAAATTCTCAGCTGAGAACACTGATTGTGGTTGGGATTTTTTTTGAAATGTGTCAGACACTGTAGCTCCTTTCCAAATGAAATCCAGTGAGAACTCTGCTTGAACACCCGAGTGGGGTTTTTCAAATCGGAGTGCACATGATTTATAGGATATTATAACAGAAGAAAATAGGAGGTTATTTTAATGAAATGGGAATAGAAGAGAATGGAGTTTGGTTTCAGATGTTGGTAGGTATTGTGAGTCATCCAATGCTTTTATGTTAGATTCCTGAGTTACACCAATCAATGAAATTGGCCTGTGCTTTTCTCTCCCTTTCTTCATTTAAACGTCAAAGTGAAATTCAAAGGCTTGTGCAGAACTACTTGAGTCATTCAGAAGATCACTGTCCCACTGGGGATTCTCTTTGTTTCAGCACTTGAACACTATTGGTTTTATTATCTCCATTCAGGTTTTGTGATTATTCTCATCCATAGTCTCCTAACAGTCATTAGAGATGCAGACAGAGAAAGAGTTCTGCTTTTGCATGGCATGAATAAATATAAATACTATTTTGTGACTTGTCAACTATTTCTACTAGTGAATACGATGTAGAGGCATATTCCCGATACTAACAGCCCCATTTGTGAGATATTAAGCCCTCTTCACTCCTGTTGGTTTCACTGGCATTAGTAATTCTCAGGACCAGATGTTTTTTCACTACACTGGGCAGTGCAGAGGAACAATAAGAGGGTTGATCAGTGGAGTTCCAAAGTGTTTTAACTCAGCTCCACAACAGCTGCTAATTACTTCAGCTCTAAATTTGCTGAAGGTGTGGTTCTGTGTTACCAATTTTTTTTTTAAGTGACATTGTACAAATGATTTATTCACTGTAAGTTACTAGAGAGGAGGAAGAACAGCAGGGAAGGAGGGAGAACAGGGTAGGAATCTTTTAAACCAGTTATTCACTGAAGTATTCATACATTCATTGCAAGGACTGCTTAATTAGAGAGGCCTTGAGTGTTGTTTAATGCTCTTGAAGTTATGATACAGTCATCCTGTTTTCTTTTGTTTGTGTGTTTGCTTGTTTTAAATACTACAAACTTGGAGTTGCACTCAGGTACCCTAGATTGTGGTAGCTTTTCATTACAACCTGTTGTACAGTCTGCTGTGGTTATTCAAAAGTTGCCTCTTGCCTACTTTATAGACTCTGAAGGACTGCACAGTGTGCTGGTGAGGAATGAAGAGCTTGTTCAGAAGAACAAACAAATGAAACCGTGATTCAAACCAAATTCAAATCTTGCTGTAAGATTTTATAAAGATAACCTAGTATTTGTTATGATAAGAGAGAGCTGCATGTGTAAGTCTGAGGCACTTCAGCTACTGCTGGTGGTTTCTAGTAGTGGTTGGTGTGGAAGCAGGTGGGAAGGAATGAAAGGCTGCTTTGTGTTACAGAACTAAAGCAGATTGTCTGGTTCGTCTCTGGCACTAGAGTGACATCGGCTGGGTGGTCTTCCCATTGTTCATCAGTGTAATACCACATCACCTGTAAGAGAAGTCTTTCAGTTTGCTGAAAGATTTGTTTCTGAGACAGAAGAGCTTAACAGAAGAGAAGAGGCACTGGTGATGAGTTTTGAATTTGAGAAACTGCAGTATATTTCCCTTGAGGTAAATGCTGTGTTTCAGATCCTACATCTAACTGTTGGAAAACCTCTGTCTCTTCCACAGTCAACTTCCAGTTAAACAAAAGTTTCAGTTGTTGGTAGAATGGGAATTATCAAGTCGATGGAGAAAGGGTAGTGCAGGAACAGAAAACAGACCGCTGAGGCAATTTAAACATTCCATATGTCGGTCAAACAGATAGCACTGTTTTCTAACACAGCTTGTTTCAGGATTTAATTCTGTCCAGACTAGGTAGGTAGTGGTAGGTAGGTTCAGTTGTAGGGCAGTGGAGTGGTAATTCAGAGTTTCAGCTTGTGTCTTTCATAAGAGATAGGTTTAGCTTATGGTTTCGGCTGCACTGCATCTATTGCTTGAGGGAGAATGGAAGTTGCAGGCCAGGTTGAGCCAGAAAGAACTTTGCTGCTGGCAGAGGGTAGCATAACAAAGTTAACATTTAATTCCCCTTTTTAAATTCTGTTTTCTACTCTATGACCAAAATGTAGGCAGAGAAATAGCCTTTTGCCTCTGTCTCAATATGTGTGATGTGAATAAAAATTGTATTGATTCTGAATAACAATGAGAAGTTTGGAAGGAAGGAAATAGCACTCAGCAATACTGAAAGTCCCAGCTGTGTATTGCAGTGTGTGAGCACTTCTTTTAAGCAATACAACATTATAGTTCATTCAGTGTTAACGTAAATGGAGACAAGTGCCGAAGCAGATATGGCTATCTTGTGTTTTTGGTATTTCCACTTGAAATTTGCTTGGTAATATCAAGCTGAAATACAATAGCCATTAACCCTCATTAACCCTATAGAAGTATGAGTGAGACAGGTGTTCCCAGTAGGACAAATAGAAGAGAGGTCCTTATGCAGTTGGCCATGAAATAAATTGAAAATGATCTCAAAATAAATCCTAAAGATGAAACTAAATAAAAAGGCACAATATAGAAAAGGAAGCATAGTAGTGCTGAGGCAAGCAGTAATTTATTAATGTTTATCTGCAGAAAAGTAAAGAAACTCTGCATATCTGCTTTGCTTAATTATCTGCTTGACCTCAGTGAAAAGAAAAGCTCAAGTTAAATGCATAACGTTTCTCTTTACAGTGTGTTTTCTCAGTTCCTTTCTTATGAGTACCCATGTGGTTTCTCTGCTTCTAAGCAGAGTGATAGCTCTAGTCGTTTTAATAACCTCTGAGAAAGTGCTTCAGGACATATTTGCAGAGCTGAGGTTGCCATGCCACAGCCTTGTCTCCTTACCATGCTCCAGATATTGAACCTTCCCGTAACTACAATTACAACATAAACCACAAAATGTAGATTTACAGATTGTTTTCAACAACACCCATTCAAATTTACTTATATTTACACTAGAAAAATTAGGGTAAGTGCTATTGTGACCAGAGACATAGACCGAGATCAATAACCAACCAATTCTTGGCTAATAAAGCACTTCTCTAAGGTCTATGGTTGCTTTGTTCTGACTTTGAGGTTGGCCTCTAATGTCTTATCCATTGACTTTTCCCGTAAATATGTCTAATAGAGACCAAGCTGAACCCTGAGAAGAAAAGATACACTCTGTTTGGTAAGAATTGCTAATTAACTTGGTATGTAAAATCTGTAGCTGGTGTCTGCTTTTACCTTGTCTTTTAGTAGCAAATATGTACACGTAACACAGGTATAAAAGACTAACGTTAATTCCTGCCATATATGTAAATGTTTCCTAAGGTAGCCAGCAGTTTATATCTACTGTATTTCTTATCGTTTCTTGTAGAATAAGAAAACTACTACTGCAGAGCATATGTGGAGCCCTGTAACAGGATATCTTTGTCGTGGACTCTGGTCATATATACTTTACATACATCGATTAAAAGATAAAAGGGTTTTGTTTTGCTTTGGTTTTGAAAAGAGGAATGTGTTAGCATTTCATTGCTTGTACTAATCCATATTAAAACCTGGGGCCTGGGCACCCTTTGCCATGTTCAAATTTGCAGAAAGCTGAAAACATCATGCACTGTGAAATTTTAGGTCCTTGGGGACTGATTGTGCAAAGACTTGACAAATGTGGTTCAAGACCAGTAAAGCCTTTTGGCATCTACTTTAAAGATACTAGACACTGACTTGTAACAGTTTTTCCAGGACATTTTTCTACCTTCTCTGAAAAAAAACCCTCAACACTAATATTTCATACATTTGAATCTTTTGTCAGCTCTGGAATTGTCTGGTAGTCTGTTCTCAGCAATTTGCAATTTGGCTAATCTGTTTTTTATTGCTCAAGTGCAAGAAGCAGAACAATTTTATTTAGTAATCTGTGAGCAACAAATTATTTCACCAGTGTATTGCAGAAGATACACTAAGGGTACTCCACTGATTACAGAGGAATATGGTGCACCTTCTTTGATGGTTATGCCAAATTTTGCTAGGGTTGAGCAGTCTTATGTAAGGATGAAGAAGTACGTGTGGTCACTGAAGTTGTTAGACTGAAGAGAGGACAATACCCAAATGGTTTTTGTGCTTTCAGTCTGGAAACAGTAAAAGAAACATTGAAGTCTATGATTAGAAGGGTCCACATTTCTGTAGTAGTGGTCTAGTCTGATGGTTGTGTTTGGTTTAAATTAGCCTGTGAATTTGCCATCAGAAACAGGCAGTATTGGTTTGAAAGGTGAGTGATGTGGTGTGGTATGTTTCCACTAGACAACATCACTGACATGGTGTGTTACAATGTGTTCTTAGTGAAAAGTTAAAATAGTGCAAAACAATTTAAAAATGTTCCAGTGCAGATTTCCAGGATCTGTTTTTTAATTAGTTCACCAGAACATTTCTACACCCTCTGTATTAGAACCGGAATTAACCTGTCTAGCTTTCTTTCACACGTCCATGGGAGAGGCAAATGAATTAAGACACGCTACCACCCTATGTGGTTATTTAGACCTGGCAAAGTGCATTTCTGTCCATGCACTGCATTTCTTGTCTTATTCATCAAGAGCATTTCTTCTCAGACTCTTTAGGCTGGCAGGGCAGCTTTGTTAGAGCATGTGTGATAGAACAGATGAAAGCCCTCTTCTCAAGAGCACTGCCACCCAGTCCTCAGCAACTTCAGAGACATGGAGTGGAAACCCTGCTGCTTTGCCGATATAAGCACGAGAATATGATAAAGTAAACTTTACAAGGGATAAGTGTGACTTTGTGAGGTTAAACCGTAGGTTATGTCTTAATCTGTGTCAGGAGGATGAAAGTATCACGGAAGATAAATAGTTCATGCTACTTATCAAGCACCGACTTTTGACAGGGTGAGTTAGGAGAGCTGTTTTCCTTTGGTAGTGCCTCATGGTGCATATGATGTGACAGCACTTTCAGAGTGGGTATACCCCCTCCCTTTGCTGTGCACTGCATGCCCTCATATTTGCTGTATCTGTCTCTGAAGCATTTAAAGTTTGAACACTGCCAGACAAAGGCTGCTGAACCTTTAGGTCTGATGCAGTTTGGAAACTGCTGGAGAATATTGCAGTGAAATCAGAGAAGCTTAGGCCAAGTTGGATGTGTAAGTTTGTCCCAGTTGTCTTGGTTCTTGCCTCTTTATTTGAGTAGATCCCACAGAGAAAGAATGGCTGCTGGTTGCTGCCTTCCAGGTGACAAAATTATCTTCAAAGACACCCTTATTAACCACTGAGAAGCAGTGGCTCATTCTGCCATTTTCATTTTGGGTTTTGCATACTTTGGGTGTGACAGAATTAGTCGCGCTTGCATGAGGAGATTTTGGTATTGTTACAGTGAACAAAGCAATTAATATGTCTTTAATTTGCACCTAACCAAACAAAAAGGGGGCATTTATTCTGTGTGACATGTAGACAAATTTTTCTTTAAAAACAAAGTTTCATGCTGTGACTACAATTAGTGTAATTGTCAGCTCTTCTCTAAAAACAAATATGTATTAAGAGAAAAGCCAGTATTGTGCCCTCCTCTGGTGTGAAAATGAGACAATCAAAATCTATTGTAATTACCTCAGTGATATTATAATTAGCAACGATTAAGTTATTCCATGCTGTTTTTTTCCTCTTGGCTACAATTAAAAAAGTATATATCTTTCTGCTGCACATTACCACTGATCATTTTACCTCCATACACGTCTCGTAAGTGGATAAATTAGAAGTAATTTAAAGCACAACTCCGTTAAAACATATATCTTTTCTATTTAACTGTTTTAACCCTTTGCAAATTCCCTACATCTTTTAACATCTGTGTAGAATAGCCTTGTTTGTTTGTGTTAAATACTCTCTGGGCCATTAAACCAAAGCCATAAAAACATGGAGAGTACCCTACTTACTTGCAATAGATGATCTCAGTTTTCCAAAGTCACTCTTCTGAGTGACACCAGAGGTGGTTTGTAAGCAAGGGCTTACAAACAGCAGAGATACATCACTCCATCTCTAGCCCCAGCAAAGTTCTGCTTAGGAGATATGTTCTGGGCAGTCCTAAGTCATGTTTATCAGGGGAATCTCCACTCCAATTGTAGAGATTTCAACTACTTTTAGGAAGGAGGAAAAAAATGCTAGAAAGAGTGGCTGGGTATGATGCTTCCAGTGTACTCATGGTGTGCATGAAACTTAGGTTTTGCTTCTTTTTCTGCCTGAAAACAGATGTTTGAATGTGTTGTCTTTTTGCAGCACTGATGTACCACCAACTTTCTTTGTTGTTGTTGAGTCAGTTTCACCTTGTGAGAAAGAACATGAACTGAGAAGAGGGCAAAAAGACTTGGCTTAGACTCATCTACTATTTCAGGCCTTGAGGTGTAGTGGAGGAGACCTGTGTTCTCAAAAGATAATGACTGTATTTTCTTATAAAAGATTACAAGATGATCCACATCCATCAGAACATAGTCCCAGTTCAAGGATGAACATGGGGATTTCAGAACTGCTGGTTCTATATAGAATATACCTAATACTGTGAAAGGGGGTACTCAGCCATGTAGGAAAAAACATGAGCTGGTTTTACAATAGAGATTAAAGAAAGCCAAAATAAACTCCCCAAAATTCAGTCATGTCGCTTTTCCTAAATAAAATACTGTGTTGCTGACCGAAGCAGTATAAAATGTGTATGAACTGTAGATCTAGTGTAACAGCACTAGGAGGAAATACTCAGTTCTTATGAAATTCTCTCTCCTGTTTACATCCCCAGTGCCTTACAAGAGTTTGTTTTAAATCCTGATGCTATCAGACTTTAAATCTTGTTCTCTCACTGATCATCCAGTCTAGCAATGCTTATTTTGGCACTACTCCAGGACTAAATATGGCAAGTCCTGGACCTTGGACCAGTGTAATTTTCATTCCCTGCTAAGTGCCTACATTTTTAACCACACAGAGGCAGAGCTCTGAGCCTCAGGCTTCCTTTGTGTGCATGTCAGTGATGTTAATAATGTCTCTATTGGTATCTTGTCTCTGAAGTGAACTCCTAAGGCTTTCATTTTGTGAGTGGAAATCCTTTCTAAAAACGATTCCATCTCTGACTCTGTATGGGGCTGCAATCTAGTCTCATTAGAGACAGAGAAAGCTCTTAGGCCAGCTATGGAAAGACAACAGGAAACTTTATTTCATCCAACTTTACCCAAAAATGAATCTATGATTTACTTTTCATTTTAGTCATTAAGTGTCTGTTTTCAGATCTCATACTAAAAGGCCCCCATCCTATGAGGTTCAGAGAGAACTTCATTCACCCAGTTAATGATGTTCTTCACCTTGCAGTATAATAATGCTGAATGTGTTGAGGAGCTGCTGTCCAGGTCTAGAATACCACCGATTGCTCCTTTTAACTTTGGGAAGGGGAACAGTGTGTCCTGTGAGAGCTTCTGGCTGAGCCTTGGGGTATCAGTGACACAGTGCTTGGAATCAGCTACAGTCCCTCTGTGAACAGAGATGGCAGTTTTACCTCCTGCTCAGCTTCCCAATTTCTCCTGTTAGCTTGCAACTTATTCTTTCTGCAGTTTGTATATTGAATAGTCGTGCATGGTTTTAGAAACCTTTGTGGACCAGGCATAGGAGAATACATGACCAGATAAAAGAGGGGGTGAGCAGAATTCTCTTGCCATGAAACATATTTGTGAAATACTATTGATAGTTATTAACATCGAATGTTGACCGAAAATATGTTCCTGTAAATGATGTGGAAGTTGGAAAACACGTGGATGCCACAGGGGACCTGTTGATGCTTTTGTTTGTGTTGGATTTCTCTCCTAAACAGGCTTATGCTTTCCTAGGTTTGAATGCCTTCTCTTTACTCCTCCTCCCTTGGATGCTCTTTAGGTGCTCCTTGCATGGGTATATTTTTTATTTTAAAATGTTGCTCTTTTGCCCGCATAGTGACCGCTTGTTCCAGACAAAGAATTTGTAGGAGAAAAGAATTTGTGGAGTGTTGCCGTCTGAATGCAACGTGTTCTAATGTGCTATGTCTTAACTGGTCAATTACCGACCAGGACCAATTACTACACGTGTACACCAATATGATGAGCAGTAAAATGACGTTTATTACTGCATGGTGTGGGCTTATATACCTACTCCACTTCGTCTACGCCCCTTAGCTAAGCGTCATTCAGAGCAGGGGAGGTCCTATCGTGTCACATCCCATGTCCCTGACAAACGCCTACTACAACAGTGGAGTTCTGATGCTTCAGATACTTGAAGGCACTTGTCTGTGTTGAGCCTGATGTACACATACTGAGCAGAGTGATTTCCATGCACAGTGTAGTAGCAATGCTTCATTACTGGCCTTATGGTTGCTTCATAAGAGCTTGGCAATCAAATTATCAAAGTTAGTACTACATCAAAAATACTGATTCTTACAAGTATGTTGGAAATGGAACATTTTATAATATTGTACTGAATACAGAGTCACTTACATCCTGGCTTTTGGGTTTGCCTGACCTTAGGAAAACCGCTATCATAGCTTGCAGTCCTTTTGGTTCATTAGCACTAATACTTTGCTCTGACAGTGCATAAGCAGGTCTAGCAAATGTCAGTGCTGGCTAATTATTCAGGTTGGGAGGGTGCTCCATGTTTCTAGAGACATTTGTTCAGTAGTATCATACTGATGTTGATGTATACAGCTGGCTGGATTTTAGGAGCTCATGGGAAGGCTTCATCCTTATATCCTATAACGATTCTCTTTTCACTTTAATGTGGAGGACTGAGTATATGCCATCTTGCTGACAGTAATACAGAATTAGTAAACTAATCCTGTTCCTCACTGATGATCAAAGTTAGAGCCTTGTAAAATGAGAAAAGAAAAATGCATGGACCAGAGTGACAAAAATAAACTAAGAATAACTCCATTATTGTTCCTGTTCCTGGTAATGTGCTCAGTGCCACACTGACAATGAAGAGCAAAACCAGAATGAACACTCTCCTGTTAGCATGAATGTAACCCATGTCGTTAGTATACAGAAATGATTTTAAGTAGACTGAGCTGTGCTGCCTTTTGTACACAAGAAAGGCTAATCCCATTAAAAGTAATGGTCTGAGATTGCTCACTTCTAGTACTGTTAATGAGTTAAGTTTGTTCTGTGTGTAATGAGTCCTCCGTGTTCTTTATGTCCTCCTTGCTGATGAACTGCATAGCAGGAGCTGTCACAAGCTTAATTATGAAAATTTCAATGAGTGAAAATTTCATTTTAGGAAGCAAAGATAAATAAATGGCATTTGTGGGCTTCATTGTACAGAGCACAGAGCTGCCTGCTCTCCTAATGTTTCTGGTGGCTGCAGTTAAACAGAGCTCAAATTTAAGCCTATGTTACTTAAATCTTCGTAATATCAGACAAGAATAGCCCTGTTAAAAATTGTTCTGATCTGTAGATCCCACTGCACAGAATCAGAGCAGCCCTCTTTCGACAGCACAGCTTCACTTCCTTTAGTCTGCTAAGGACTTGGGAACCAATGAAATTGTTACTGCCATTTTTCACTAATTTCCTACCTGTCTGTGAGGTCTGACAAGGGAATTGGGAAAATCTCAGGTCTTCCATTTAAATCTACTTCCTTTTGGCTTGTGTGTTAACATCTATAGCCATTTGGTTATCACAGCTACAGGGATCAAACTGGGCAAATTCTTAATGTGAGGTTTTTGACCAGCTCAGGGAAGACACAGGACAAACTTGCCACAGAATTTTGTATGTGCTGGCAACTAGCAAGTGCTTGGAGGATCAAGTCCGAACTCAGATTGAATCGTTATGCAATATTTTTTTTATAACATGCAAATACTGAAAATAATTATATTGATTAAGGCACCTTGGAAGGGACAGAAAAGCATCTCATACATATGCAGTAATATAACAGTTTAGAATGTTCTATCTTTTTAGTATTGAACAGGAGTGTTTGATCAGCTATATAAATGCTGCTTGGCAGGGAATGTTGACTGCATCAGACAACATATGGTTCTAGAGTACACATTTGCAAATTAAGTGGTATCTGGTCACAAAACGTGTTCACTTTTTATTTTAAAACACAACTTGCCTCCCCCTATTTCAGTCACAACCCGTTTCATTTGGTGAGTAGATTGTTCAATAAACCCAACTCTTGGATATAAGACAGATCAGATTCAATAATAAAAAAAAAAATCTTAACAGTGACATTAATAACCTCTGTGCCTACCTCAGAACTTGTTAGCCAGATCAGCCTCCAGCACAGTATTAATGTATCCATGAAATGAAGGAACGAAAATGTAGGTGCTTTTATTTTATATCCATATCTAAGCTCCTTTGCTGGTGGCAGCTACTTTAAAGCAGCCAGCACTTGGGAACTGGGTTGTTTTTGTTTTTTAATAACGAGGTTTTCAAACTGTGATGGCTGTTCTGTTAATTGGGATGCCATTTGTAAGACCTTGAGACCTGGCTCTGATCATGAAAAAAAGATCAGCTCTTAAGGACAGAGATAGCAGGTTGAAGCCTGCATATTTAAGGGAAAGCGTGAGTACAAATTTTGCCAATGTTCTCTAATTTGCTTTAAAACAAAGAAGAGGTCTGAAGCTTACTTGCAAAATTATCTGAAGCCTCAGGCATATGAAGCAAGTCCTGAATCTCATTACTAAATCATCTTCTGCATTAAGCTTGCACTGTCTGAAAAGACGTTTATGTACCTAACTCCTGTGCAACTTGGTAGGAGTTGAAACACTCAAGCAGAATGTAGGATCTGGCTGTATAAATCCATGTTAGCCCGTTTTAAACAGTAGTGATGCAACCAAGCCCTTAAGTAGTGTTTGATTTTCCTGGGTTGAGACTGTTCTGCTGCATGGCATTAGTTGGATGAGAAAATGTAGTTGACTCAACCAGTATTCCCATGTTGACACTTATTCCTCTTTGTATTGCCTCAGTTTCCTATCAAGTTTTCAGCAGAGCAATGGCAGAGCTTTGCTTTTCGGGTATCTTGTTACACAAAGTTCTGAGCTCCATTAAAGTTCTAACTGAACTGAGTTACTGCATAGAATAAAATCAATGCCACAGTGAAGTGCTGTGACAGGCTTCAGATTAGCCTACTGTAGCTCAAGCAAGGCTTGCTTGTGCAAATAATTCAGGTCCTCACAGTGTTAAAGGTGTTTCTATGATGGCCACTGCTCTCAGTAATGCAGAACCTGTTGGCTACTACTGCCCTTTTATAGTAAATTTATTTTCCATTCAAAAGGCTGGTAACAGTGATGTAAGGAGGTGTTAATGCTGAAAGATCTCTAGAAGCAATAGGTGTTGAACAAGTTGTTAAACAAGAGAATTGAATGTCGTTTTTCATCATTCCCTATGTAGGATTGATTGATTGATTGGAGTTTGAATAGGTATTGGTTTTAGATAAACAAGGCAAAGTGAAAGATTCACAGCAGCCAGTAAGGACAAACATTAGAAAAGGACTGTCAAGTTGATCTCTTGTGAGGATCTGGTTGACACAGTTCCGCTCTCTTTTGAGCTACCTTAAATCTAAAGTAATGCTCTAACTTCAAGGAGAAGATAATTTAGTCTGAGAGAAAGGAATGTCAGATAGTTTAGGGTGGTAGGATGACTGAAAACCAAGTTTCATTTACCAAGGGTTTGTATGCGGAATTACCTTTCCAGTTTTGTTTGGCTGTAACAGCTTGGCACAGAAATAGAGAGATACCTTAGGCAAAGGAAGGCAGCAACTGATAAAACTGCTGAAAGCCAGAGTGACTCCCAAAGTTGTTCTATGACTGCCACATTACACATCAGCTCTCTCACAAAAGCTGGTTTCAAATGTTGTTCTAATTTGACAATATACAGAAAACCTTTTGCCTAAAATGTTGGAAAGCAATCAAATTGAAAATTTTATCTGGTGAGCAGATAGATATTGATTGCTCACTAATTTTCTGGAAATAATATGAAAGTAGGTGGGAGGTAAGCATTTTTCTTCGGAGATGAACATCAGAGATGGAAAATATGTTCACTACTATAGTTTATCCTGTTGGGCTTCTAGGTTTGTGTTGTAGGCTTGAACTAAGTCCCTGCCTATGTACAGTCTTTTCAGAAATATGAAAGTTCATGTTCTTGTGCCAAGGAATAAAGTTTTGGGCAAGACATGGTATAATTCTTTGATGAAAGCCCCAATATAAGGGTGTAGATCTATTGATTACAAATCCACGATGAGTATTTGTGCCAGCCACACCAGTCTTCTCAAGCTCTGTTTTGTCTGCCTTGTTCTTTGTTAGCAGTTTCTAATAATGCCAAGCTAAAGGGACTCTTGATTTCAAGTGGAGTAATATGCATTTGTTCTGTAATTAAAAAATCAAATTAGCAGAAGTGCGGATGTCATCAATCCACTTCATGCCTTTAGGACATGAAAGTAATGAATTGATAGTCTCTCTGAGCCAAGTGAGATCCAAAGATGGATACAGAAGAACTTGCAAGGGTAATTGCAAGAGCAGTCCACTGAGAAAGAAGTAGGTTTGTAAGGGCAATGATATGGCAGGGCTGAAAGCAAAGACTAATGTGTTCTGAGGACATTTGTGATGTAAGAAGGAGGGATCCTACTTCTTTACAATAAAATTGAAGGATTATTTGGTTCGCAACAAACTTTTATTCTGAGAAACAAGGAATTGGAATCATTTAAAGCCAGGCGTTAAGGATGTCCTTGACTACTAGCACAAATGTCCTGAGTCTGATACTGGACTTCCCTAGTCTTGCACACTGGAAAAGCACAGCAGACACTGGATTGAATACTGGGCTTCAGTTACTGCTGCATAAACAGTGCCACCTCATCCTCCTCAGCTTTCTATTTTTCTTTAAACTGAGATTGGAAATGAGAGCATTAAGTTTTGAATATTTGGACCCTTGCTGAATGTCACAACCTTAAATATTACAAAAGCCACCCCTTTTACTTAAGCATTTAATTCAATTTTTATTGTGGAAATTACGCTTACCCAAGCAGTACTGTTTAATTGATTAATAAATTACCATTGCCTGTCGATGCTCTTGGATTTCCTCTCTGTGCCATGGCAAGCAGAGCTAACAGTAATTAAATAATCATTTCATCACCAGTGATGATTGAGTTTATCTAATTCACTAGCTCTCGTATGTAACTAGTGTTAAGTTTGAACTCTTACAGGATTATATTGATTGATGGAGAAAGACCAGAAAGGTAGGTGTCATGTGCTGTTTCTTGCTTTCAGAAGAGTAGATAAGAAGATTTGTCCTGATAGTTTGTATGACATACAGGTAAATAGTGATTTTTTTTAAAACCTTGAAACCTGTAGTGCTGTAACATGGCTCATTTCAAGTTCAGCTTGTAGGACTCAGAGCTCTCTGTGTTGTCACTAATGTGGAAAAATTTTAATACATTTGATTGCTACTCAGAACAAAAAAGTATGTTAGCTTAACCCAAAGCACCCCTTTTAAAATAGTAGCATGTGAATAGGTGTATACAATTATGCTTAAGATATGAAAATGAATCCTCTCTGTCTTATCAAGTAATAACTCAAATTACTCTTTTGATGCACTCAGATCAGACTTTCTATTTCAAACTCTTCTTAAGTAGTATCTTGTGGCTCTCACAAGCTCCATTCCAATTTCAGTAACACCAGTTAAAGTGTCCCCCAGTCATAACAGTTACTCTGGATTGACAAAATATAACTGAGATCATCATGTCGAGGAAGAATTATGAAACGTCACAAGCAGCACAAAGAGCTCATGGAATTTTCTTCAGAAGAGTTGTCAGGCACAATTCAATCCCAGTTGGTCAGGAATGATTTTAGAAAAATGAAATGAATTCTGCCATCATCACAAGAAGCAGATTTGTTGAAAGCCTAGAAGCTCAGCTACTTGGTGCTTAAGCTTGCAAGTTCCCCTGGAGGGAAAAATTGGCATTTTCAGCCAAAAGTCAACATTTTTCGTTTGAAGATGGGAATCATTAGGGATCAGAAGGGACTTCAAAAGATCATCTAGTCCAATCCCCCTGCCACAGCAAGATCACCCAGACCAAGTCACAGAACAGAACATTACAGATTGGAAGTGACCTCGAAAGGTCTTCTAGTCCAATTACACAAGATATTTTCATTAGTAATACTGAAGATATCCAATACTCTTCATTAAAAAGTAGTAATTAAACCTATTGCTGAAGTTTTATTTTTAATTCTTGAATGTTCTAGGAGGACCATATTCTGATAGGGTTGGTGCCTTTCTTGTTACCAAATTTCCGAGGAAGCTAAGTGCAAACAATTTTCTTGGCCTTGCTGGCACTGTAGACTTCTCTTCAGTTACCAGCTGATCAGGAGCCATGAACAAATTTTGCTGCTACTTCATCTTCAACTGCCATTCTCAGTGATTTAAGAGTATGTAGTTTCAGGGTCTGTCATCTGAGTGTAAGGATACACTGTGGAGAATTGTGGATAATCCCATTTACTCTTTTCTTTGTTTTAATTAACATTGGGAATGCCAGCCCAGAAAAAAGACTGATCTTATCTTGGAAACTAAGCAGGCCTGAGCCCAGTTTTTACTTGGGTGGGCAATTATCCAGGTACACTGGGTGCTGTAGGCTTACCCTGCGCCAGCAGGAAGGTTAGACTTAGATGATCTTTTGAGGTCCCTTCCAACCCATAACATTCTATGATTCTGTGCACCTTCAGTGTGAAGGATGCCATCAGTAATTGCAATTGCTGGGAAAATAGGAAAATCAAAAATTGAGCATGTAGAAGTAATGGATGGTAAAGGGACACCTGTTTTTAAAGGTTTTCCACAGGAGGAATGGCTGTGCCAAATCCTCTGTTATAATCAAGAGTAACCAATTTCTCCCCCACATGCTTTTTACATGTGACATTTAAAATGAAGGCCCAAGTCATGTACAGAAAGTTTCTTGTTCATAAGTACCATGTGGTTTTGATTCTAAATTTAATGAGAGCAAAGAGTAAAATACCCCGAAACTGAGCAGATGAAGCACTCACGCAGCTTTTATGACAGTGATAAACTATCCAAGCTCTGCACTTCTTGCTTTATGATGCTTCTGTCACCTCCACAATGAAAATGCCACCTTATTATGTACAGTGGGTGTACATTATTCTATATATATTCTAAATCATTTGACTATTTTGGCTCTCCATTAATGGCAAATTATAGTAAAACTCTAAAGGAAATGTCTGTGATGACTCGGTGAACATTGAAAGAATTAATTATGATTGATTTTGTTAATTAAGTTCAGTGGCTAATGTCTTTACAGTAATGGGATGCTTAACAGACAGAGGCAGCATTAAGTGTTGCACCTATAGCTGAGTTGAAAAGGTGCACTGCCCTGTGGGTATCTATCTCCAGGTACATGACAGGCTGTCAGGGACTTGCTTTTATTCCAGCTTTGTGTGGTTTATGATAAACTTGTCTGGTAAACAAATATCAAGCAAACCCTCATTGTTTACGTGGCAGCAAATATATTACTTTAAAATGGCATTTCTGCTAGTTCTGCTTTCTCTTTAGGGCTAAGGGCTTGGGATCAGTTCTAGTCTTAGCTGTCTGGTTTACTTTCTTTAACTTAGGTACAGCCAGGTTAGCCCTTCTACCTAGACATAACTCAGTCTCTTCCAGTCAACACTGGTCTCCCTGATCTCTTGCTTTTGTGATAACATTTGCATGTGAATCCTCATGGAAGAAGTCTTTACCCCCTGGAAATTGCCTTCACTCTTTATTCTGTAATTTCACCTGTGTTTCCCAATCAATATAAGTTAGGAGTCTAGGAAAAGGCTAAATCCAGACACTGCACTCATTCTGTATGTGTGTATATAAGCACATTCATGCACCAATATGGGCTTGGAAGCAGCAGGTGAAAGAATTCGGAGCTGATACGTTTTTTGCTTCAAAAATGCAAACCCATTAACAAAGTCATGTAGCTGGGTGGCATAAGCTGACTTTGTCCTCATGACAGCCATAGTTCAGATAAAATGCCTCAACACACAGATTCTGCTGATGCATTATCTATTGTCTTGAACAGACATCCTAAAGCCCAATGTAGATTTGGCCTTGGAATTATGATTTTTTTATAGCTGGGTATATGTTGCTTTAAAAGAAAGCTGCCACTTGCTATCTCTGTACCCTTGCAGCAGCTTGCCAGAAAAGGTTCCCCTCTTTTTCCTGCAGAATTATTTGTTTTTCCTGACACAAAGGAGAGTGCTTTGTCATTGTTTTCTGTATAACATTGATGGATTTCATGTTGAATGGGTATTGGGTTTTAGTTAAACATGACAGGGGAAGAGATTTATAGGCAGCGGCCGCAGAGGTTGTTTGAAAGGCCCAATAATGCTTCACTGCACAGATGTGTTTTCAGTGTTCTCTGATGGTAAAGAACCAACCGGCTCATATACACTCCACCCTCATTACGGAGCTATCCTTGAAAAGCCGAGTGTTAACAACTATATAGGTTTTCTTTCTTTGGAGTTTCAAAGTAAACAGGATTCAAGGAGCGGCCTTATGTCAGGAATGCTGTACTAATGAGGACAAATTATATTCTAATCAGGTTTCTCCATTATTAATTCACTGTTATTCTGCTCTCTTTTTTTTTCCCCTCTCCTCCTCTTTGTGTCCAATTTAAAGTTGCAGAAGAAACATGGGGTGGAGTGTTTTTCTTCTGGTGCTTGTTATTCATATTAAGTAGTCTATTCTGCCTTTGGTGTGATGGTGGGTGTTAAGAATTTAAATCCCCCCTAATGCATTGATAGGATAATATGAATAACCACCCAGAAAAGAGTCCTGTATGGATCTCAACAGCTAAGGGATACTAATGTGGGTGAGTGTGTTTCTGCACACAAAATATAACTTGTTCTGTTTTGTTGTGGTCCTACATATTTTCAGGATTTTCTTAAATGTTGATATTTTGCTTCTGCTTACAAATTTGGAGAAGCAACTAGAAATATCTAATGCTTTGTTAGGAACACATTTCTTGTTCTTTGTTCTACAACTTTTACATATTTTCTTAAGCCAAATCTTAAAAGTGCCATTAAACTGTAAGAATGACAGTGGAGTAAAATCTCACTGGTGTTCATTGTATCTTGTTTATTTTACCTACGTCCTTTGATTTCGGTGTATTTGACATTCCTTCAGAAAGTGCCTAGCAGCTCAGCTCTCATGGAAAATAGGTAGTGAACCATGCTAAGTGCCAGCTCACAGGGTGTGCGCCATTCACTTTCTACCACGCTCACATTGTCATGAATCCTTACTATCTCTAGAAGATTTAAAGCACTCTGGGCCTCATTAGCAGCTTGCTAGGAGCTGGAGAACTGCAGCTAATACAGGAACATCACACTGCAAGGAATTGCCTGGGTCACTGAGTCCAGTCCTCAGTCATTGCAGGCTACTACATCATATAATTCCTTTCATCAGATGATCAAATTCCATCTTAAAAGAAGTCGGCTACCTTTAGCACTATTTTGATTGTTAGGAATCTCCTTCTTATTGCTAGCCCAAGTTGACTTTTTGTGCATTGACACATTTGTTTCTTGTGCCAGCATTGTCCATGTTTTTCCTTTGTCCTTTATTTAACTGCCCAAGTTGCATTTTGTGTTTATCCTCCAAAAATCACCTCAATCTCCTTTTGCAAGGCTCGGTCAGCCAACCTTGTTTATTCATTCCTTGCAAGATGGACTTTTGTCTGGTGATCTTCCTTTCAAATTTGTAGTGGGTTTTTTTGAACATCAGCGTTCAATTTTGCATAAAATAACCTGGATGAGGACTCAGTAGGAACTTGTATCATGACATTGACACATCCTGACCTTCACTAGAAAAATCTCACCCAGCGGTAGAAAATTTACTTCCTCATGGTTATACTGCTTTACCTGTTTAAAGCAAAAACACTGACCTTTTTCTCCTTAGTCATTTCCAGCTGATGAGGTCCCATCATGTAGCAGATAAATCCCACAAAGCTTTGCACTAGAACTTTTGAATTGAATCCCTTTTCTCCCAAGTTCATCGAGTACAAATAGGATACTGTGTCTTGAAGCTGAGGCATGTAGATCTGCATCTATTTCAGAACACACACCAAAAAGCTCCCTGCACCTGCCCCAAAACCCAAGGAGTGAGTTTGTACGTCTGTCTTCTTTCCGAGTTGCAATCTAATTGCTCATTAGGCAAGCTCACCTGGATTGAAAACACAGGCGCTTACGGTAATTGAAAAATCAAAATGCATCAGGGTCTGAATTTTGGAATAAGATGGATGGAGTTGAATGCTAGCCACAATTACTCAGATGGATAATTAGGTGCACCAGTTTACCTTTATAGTCAGTCTGTAGCTGCCATTCCAGCAGTATGCTGTCAAGCAGGGCATCAAGCTTATTCTTTCACATCTTCTATCATAAACCCAATTGTAAAATATATTGGAGTTAAACTGCCCTACTGCCTTTGGAACCTCTGTCCTACCTCTTTGTGATAATCACACATTCCGTAAAGCAGAATGGTCCTTCTGGAGCTTGTGGCATATTCACGAATGAATTAATCTTGCGGAAACACTTCTGCCACCCACAGTGGCTGTACAGATTTCCTACAGGTGATTACCAATCTACATGACTCAGACTTCCTTTCTAGTCCACCACTCAGTCCCAACAAGTTGTTTCTTAAGGGCCATTCATGTCTGTACTGGGGTCTCTTGCAATGCAACTTGTATTTCGTTCCTGCTGCTTATCCCAGAAGACATTTCATGCAGACTTGTTGCATGTACATAGCCTTAGGACATCTTTAAAAGAGATCCTGAAAAATATCATGCAAGGGCCCTCACACAATGTAAAAAGAGGTGACCATCAACGTGGAGCTCAGCTGCAAGTCTGGGGTCTGTTTTTGACATATAAGAAACCTGAACTGTATCTGCCTTCAGCTCTTAGATCTGTATCCTGAATCTGCAGTCTTCATAGCTATGAATATTTAAATATTTTTATTCCTATTAATGTTTTATAATATTATTTATTAACTACTAGAATTTGCAGCAATTTGTCATCTGAATAAAAATAGTGCATTTCATTTAAAGTCCAGCTTGTGCTGCAAAGTATCAATGTAACACAATGTGTTCAAGATGTTTTTTTAATGCTGATTTTCTACCTCAAATTGGATGCTGGCTTTCAATTTGAATATTGAGCTACCTGAACTGAATTATTTATCAACTTTAATTGGATTTGCAGACAAGTCATATTTGCACATCTTTTCTAGGAAAAATGGAATTCTTTCTGGGAACTTTTTAAAAACACCAGGTTGAGGACACAGAGCTAATTAACTTCACATTTCCTGTCAAATCCATTCGTTCTTTTTTTTTTTTTTTGGTTTGTTTTTTTCTAGAAAACTAAAATGTGGGAAATGATGATGATGTAGCCTCTGATACTACACATAAAACATGCAATGGCACACATCTTCAATTGAAATTGATTTAGTTTTTGATAATTATTTGTTTTTCTTTATGACTTTAAATTCTCTAACTAAGGTACTAGTCCTGTTAAGCACAGCATGAACACAGAAAGAGACTCCCTTTCTGAAGGAGTTTACCATGTGGCTGTCGGAAGCAGCTCGTGTCTCCAACCACCTGCAGAAGCCAGACAATGGAAAGTTTCTACAGAGTCACCTTGCCCTGCCCTTCATGGGCTGACCCAAGCTTTTTTTGGCTACAACACAGCAGCAAGCCTGAATTATGCTATTCACCCTGAATTATGTCTGTGTAACCCTTATGAACATATTTTCTGGCTCTTCCAATAGGCATTGCTGCCAAAGTTGAAGAAAACCACTTCTGAGTGGAAGTGTGACACCATGGGAACTACTATAGAATCTGAGAGCGGTGTCTTTGTCTGTAGGGGACAGTACATTGATGGTAATGTGTGGATTGAGTTTTAAATGTTACTTGGAGAGATAGGAGATTTGTAGCTAATTCTCAAATACAGACCATGCTGTTTATGCTTTAAAAAAAAAAGTGTTAATATGTTACTAAAAAAGAATATACATTTTATGCTGTTACTCATAACTTTATACAATGATTACATGTAACTACATTGTTATTACAGTCTCCAAATTGCAGTATAATTATATTTGGTTAATTCCGAAAGCAATTGCTGCGTGGCCAGAATTCATTTATATAAACCTACACTAAGCATTGAATTGACTAGGAAAGTGAGGTAAATCTAATTGAGATAGATTGTGCAAACCTAATCAGCAGGGATATTTAATGGCAAGGAGAACAAAGAATTAAATAAAGCAATGCAAAGGCTATTCAAAAGAGTGGCTCTATGAGATAATAGGCCTCTCCATCTCTGATGTCATCTGTCTGACTCCATGACTCATTCCCTTGTATTCTGCTGCTTGGCTGCTGGTTTGCATTATATGTAAATATACTCATGCTCATGTGCATATAAGGATGGCAAAAAGTTGCCTTCTTTAGGTTTTTATCCTGGTATCATGCATTCCACCTCCAAATGCTGGTACTTTGCAGTATCAGTCAGATGATGAAAGGCTTGCTTGCTGTCCTCACCTCATTCATCATCACTGGAGATAAAAAGGCTCACAATGCAATGATTCTGTGGGAAAATTCTGATGAGCCAAAACAACTCATATTTACTCTTAAGTGTTCAGTTCAGTTGCCTAAGAGAAGGGAACTTGCAGAGGTACCACTGGTACTCAAGACCTGTATGGGGCTGGAAAGTAAAATACAGGAGCTTTGGGATTCTGATAATCTTCTGAAGTGCCATGTGAAGGCCAGGTGAGAAACTGGAATATCTTAAAATATTTTTAAATGACTACAGGTGACTCAAATGAGCTACAGGCTATGTTACCCTGATGGCTGAAAACAAGGATGGAGATCATTTCTGCATTTTCCCACTCTGAGTGCAGTCTCCTAGGAACTGCCAGGGAGCCTGAGGGTTGTGCCTGGGATGAACGTTATTATATCAGCCGATGATTTCCAGTTTGCAGAACACAGGCTAGTTCTGACCTCATCCCTTGATTGCATGCTTTGATTACATCCCTTGAACCAGCTACAGAGAAAATGGGAGGCACATAGCAGCTCTCCATCAAAGAGACCCTGCATAGCAGGATATTGAAAGGATATTAAAATGGTTTTAATGCAGGGGAGGGTTTGAAGTAAATAATATGTAATGATTTTTAAAATAAGGAAATCTGAAAAATCAGCTTGTTCCTGTAGGTTACTTTCACTTTTTAAAGCTGTAAGCTCATATTGATCTTCCTGTTAGCACATGCATGATGTTTATTGCCTTACAAATCTTTATATTGGTGTATAATTCTTCTTTATATAAAACATCTAATTTGCTTTAAAGCAAAAAGTATTTTGTTTATATGGCATCATTGTGCAAATTACGGTCTTAAACATCTTATTCTAAGAATAATATAATTAAATTGTTAAATAATGCTTCAAAACGGGAGGAAGGAATATGTATGGGTGTAATTTTCATCCAAAATAGAGATGTGGTGAGGCAGAGGCAGAAAGAGATGGAAGTCTTATTTTTGATGGCAGAAGCTGCAGTACTGAAGTGGTGAGTGTAAGAAACTAGAGGCAGATGGGCAGAGCAGATGATAGGAGACCATGGAAAGTCAGATGTTCACATTTGATAATAAACACAAGCAACATACTATTACTCTGGTGTTCATTATCACTTAGGAGTCAGAACTGTGGACTGTCATGCCAGATGAGTGCTTATACCCTTGGTTAGAGATGCTACAAAGTTCAAGCACACTAGTTCATAAGCTGTGAAGTTCTGATTTTGGAATTGTACCATAAGCAGAATAAGCATAACCATGAGTTTAAAAGAAAAAGTATTGATTAAAAGATGAATGTCTTATTACCTAGAATCATATGTGCATCCTGGAAATGTGACTCTCTATGCATGTATAGAGAGGAAACTGGCGCATTAAAAAAGTTGTATTGATAGTTGGGTGATTATTTTGACTATATGAGCACCAATCAATGGAGCCACATGTTAGAGTTGAAAAGGTTGCTTTTTCAGTAAAATAAGAAAGCAAATATTGTGTACGTGGTAAAGTTTAGTGAGTACTCAGAGATACACAGCAAATTAACCTTTGATTCTTAGTTTTAACCTTAGAAAAAGATTTGGTAGAAGGAAGAGCAGTGCTTCCTGTGGTGATTTGGGTTTCTCTAAAGTATCCATGACATTGTGGATGCTTACATTTAAAAATCTGTTTGGGAAAATTGTATTTCCTATTTCTTATTTCTTTTCTCCTATGATTCTTCTCAACACACATTTGTTGGCACTAAGTAACTTGTAAGGAGTTGCAATCCAGATAGTTTATTAGAAATAGCACAAAGTCAACAGATTTATTTCAGTATTAGTATGAAATGCAGCAATAGCCATAACTGCATTAATTGAAAGTAAAAAATCAAATGTCACCAGAATTACTGACTCTTTGTTACCTACCTACAGTTTGCTCACCAGGGTCTGAGGAGGAGCTGAATACAAATGCTTTAGGGGCTTTGCATACATATGGTGGCTTCCTCCAGTGCAGCAATGTGAATTCAAAGAAGATCCCTGAAAAACCCATCCAGGAGGTTGCTATGTTGTATCAGTGCACAGAATTGCAGTGTTGTTAATATTGGCTAATATTAAATACCATTGAGTTACAGAGAAAATGGTAGCAACACATGCACAGTGCCCTGAGAGCTCTGCTCTGTGGACCTCAGGCATGCTGAGAAGCATTTACACAAGTCACTCAGTGAACACACTGGAAATGACTTGTGAAGCAACACTTCAGTCCAAAAGAATATGGGTTAGGTGATAGCTAGTAATAGCAAACATTGTACTGTGCTACCAAAACCTCAGACACTGTGAATTTGCAGTATCTAGAGATTACATAACATCACCAAGAATTATGTCAGATCCGATACCATATAGGTTTAGAATGTCTAGATGACATTTTAAACAGTCCCCAAAACTCCTGTTTGTCATCCATGTCAGAAATAAAAGATCTTTAATTCTTGACCCAGCCCTAATGGTAGTCTATGGCTGCATGCAGTGGTAAATGCTGAACTGTAGATTTATGGCCTCTGTGCACGGTGCTCTCCCAGTGTTGGCGTTAGCCCCTCAGCAGACCTTAACTGCCACAAGACGGGAGGAACAAAGGCTCACAATAGCAGATCTAGCTCTGAGAACGTGCTGCTGAAGTCCCAAACACCTGCAGCCACTGTTGCTTTGAAATAGAGTTTTGGGGTTCTCAACATAGATATAAATCAGGCACTTACTGTGCTTATTTTCTATGACTTTCTCTTGTGGTACCACAGGGGTAAACCTGAAGTAATTCCAACAGCTTCAGTGTAGTTGCTTTAGATTTATACCCACATAAACAAGAGCCCTGTTTGCCCATTGTTTCTAAAATACCATGTTTCTCTTTGATATCGAACTTCAGTGGCTTATTTTATATTCCCTGACATCACATTTTATCACAGATAATCCAGGAATATTGTTTCTCTTAGTAATAAAATTGTTCTTTAGTGCATGACCAGAGTAAGGGATATTGTGTCTTTTAGACATCACGTATAGACAAGAAGATATAAATGAGAGTTAATAACCATCAAATGTGTCTATTTCCTTTTCCTATAAATTAGAGCATACTTTCCTACTGAATTTTGCAAGAAGGAAAACAGACTCCCTCCTGCTGATGTGGGGAAGCAATGCTAAATCTCCCTAAAGATTCACTCTGGCTTCTTACAGCTGTATGTTAGTACCTTTTTATATGCAATTTTACTTCATTTAGTCTTTAAGGTTGTGCCTGAGGTTAGTTTAAAAGGTTAGTTAAATGTTAATGGATGTTAATGCTGCAATTAAATTGTTAAATCAATTGAAAACTGTGGCTCCATCTCTATCTGTGTTAGTGCCGGCCTGAGTTGCATTGGCGTATAAATTAAAAGCTGTAAATCTACTGAAGTCTAATTAGAGACCAAATTTCTCATTTATCTTATTTTCACAGGACTGTAAGCACTGATAGATAATCAACGAAGGGCTAAAACTTTTTAACATTAAAAAACTATTTTATCTATTTCAGGACTCAGGTGACTGATTATAATTCAGATCCAATTACTGTAAAAGGTCATATGTGAAATGAAGTTCTTACAGACACTACAAGTTTTATTTCACAAGTTTGCATACAGTGCCACAACATCTACATCCAAAAAAGCAAAAGTAAATACACTGCAAAAGATTACATAAAACTATTCTACAATTAGCTTCCCTCAAATAACCCTGTGAAGTTTGTTATCTTGGTATGCCAGTGTGTTCCATCTCCAATACTGTGGCACACACTTTAGCTTCCCGTGTGTCTGAGAACCTTGCTGGTTCTTGCCTTCAGTGCGTAAAAAGAATTAGCAGTATGCTTAAATACATTTGCCGTAGATACAGCATTACAAATTCTTGAATTGGTGAAAGTGATTATTTCCATTGTTACGTTAAATTAGCTACTGGCAATCTGCCATTTCGAGGGGAAAAAAAATAAAAGAAGCCCAGGCTATTTTATCTAGAAAGGTCTTGAGGAAAAGGAGATGTCGATCTTAATCCATCGTGTAGTGCCACAGTTTTGAGGATGTTTTCATGCAATAAAAACACATGCTACTTAATCTTAGTTCCTCAAAAGTTAAAAGTGAAATTTGATCATGCTGCTTCTGTTGGCTTATTTTTCCAACACCCCCTGTGATTCTCGGAAGTGTAGATCTTAAAGCTGCAAAAAGGCCAACAACAGATTGCAGTATGAGCATAGGGAGCAGCATCAAGACTCATTAGTTTACAAATAAACCACAAGACAAATGTTTAAAATGTTTGTAGGTTCCAAATCACAGTTCTAAAATTGCATCCTTTTGGTCATGTAGGAGTGTTAGAAATGTTACAGTTTTACATGTTGATTTCTTTTTTAGTGACTGTTCTTGAAGCACTTGGGGAAACATGTTTTGCTTTGGGGGGAAAAAAAATCCCTTGTCCTAACCAATTAAGACTTCACAGTAAGAAGTCATAAGCTAAGATTCTGCTAGAAGGACTCTTCCAAAGCAGCATCAGCTTGTGTCCTTTCTAGTGACTTCAGCTAAATTTCAACAGTTGTGAAAACACAAAAAGAGATCAAATCTGAAAATGAATTGCTGAGTGACTTCAGTGTTCTGAACTTTTCTCCTAATTTTGTCACAAGTTCAGATCTAAAAACATTTTGATCACAGACTCTGTAGGAAAGATGCCGTGTTATGTTGTGTGTCCCCCAGAGCAAATGGAAGGATGTTCTGCTTCTATTCTAAAAGGTACATGGAGTTCATGTCAGCACCTTTATTGTTTCTGTCAGCTTTGGTACTCACAGATGTGAATATACCAAATTACACCAAATGGAAGTGATAAATGAATGAATGAAAAATAGTCAGGTACCTCCAGTGATCTAAGCAGAGAGACCAGCTGTATACTATTTTGTTAAACAGTGCCTTTGTGTTTATTTGGGTCCCTGATTAGTTTACCTTTAAGGTAATCATCTAGTTTTGTATCACAGGAGTTTTGCGTCTTCATGAGAAATGAAGAGAGCCATCCATTGCTAAGAGCGAACATAAGTCACTTCTGCTAAAAGTCTTCATTATGGAAACTTTCTTTCCTTTCACTAGAGAATGATAATTCTTACTAAGTGCATAGAGTAGTAAATGTTTGCCTTAAAGCAAGACATGGAGTCATAAAGCAGGATATAAAAATAATAATAGTTGATCATTAAATAGCACATTTCATCCATAGAAAATGGAGCTCTTAGCAAAGATGACTAAACAGCATTATCTGCTTCCTTAATACATCTCCTGTCCTCAATAATGATTTGATAAAATACGTGGCAGCTTTAGCTCACCTTGAAAATAATAGTCTAGTTATACCAGAGTTTCTCTACTGCTTTTTGAAGACTTGGCTTGTGACAGCACCACTGTTTAATTTCAACATGCATTTGAGAGTCATCATCCTTTATGCCAAAAGCAGGAACAACACAGACATAACCAGGTTGCCCAGGGAGGTTGTGGATGTCCCTTCCCAGAAAGCGTTCAAGGCCAGGTTGGATGTCTAGTGGGGGGTGTCCCTGCTCATGGCAGGGGGGTTGGAACTAGATGATCTGGAAGGTCCTTCCAGCCTGATCCATTCTATGGATCTATGAACCAAATGCACAGTCAAGTCAGTGACTACATTGTAAAAAAGAAGCTGAAGCCAATAGGAGAGATCCGAGTCCCCCTCCATAGTACATCTGAAGCCTGTCGAACTCCTAGGAAATACCCTCAGCCCTGTAAGAGTTTGTAGTCTGGGTAGGTTCTTCACAGGCAGATTCACTCTGGTGTGTGTTTCTGAATAATCTAAACCTCAACCAAAGATGAAAGAAGACTTTGGGGTTTTTTCATTGTCTGGTCTTGTTGATGTTCATTGCTGCTTTTACTTTTATTTTGCAAGGTGGAGTAGTTCTTACCTTGTTTTGGGTGTTTTTGCTGTGCAGTGTTATTTCTGGACCTAACAAGTGTATTCCAGCACCATGCTGTGGACCCACAGAAAGGCAAAATTTGGAGCAGTTTAGAGAAGGATCCACTGATTTTGTTATTTTTCTAATTCTGTTCTGATCAAGTACCAAACAGCTACTATTTGAAAGCTTTTCTTACTGAGTCTCCCTAGCCTGAAACTCAGACACAGAAACCTTCCTTTGATTTTATACTGCTTAAAAAGTTCTCCAGGAAACCTTTTCTTCCCTTTCTCTTTGCTTGTGTTCAGCTTTCACATAGATTTTTGGTGTGTGAATGCCTAAAGTCCGGCCTTGATTTTTATGACTGGGTCACATGTTGCTTTTGGTCTCAATTTCTGTTCCATATTCTATGGAATTTCAGGGGGAGAGAGACTTGTGAGAGAGACATGGATTTATCTGTTTTTTGTGTTGCTGAGTTAATCTGAGAGGGAGCTGCTGCTTCACTTGGGCCAGAGCACAGGACTCAATGGGTCTACAGTGCTGGCTCAGGGAGCTACGTGGTCATAATTTTCTTCCAACTGAAGAAGTAAACACTTTTCTGCTGGACTCCATTTATGAGAAAATGCAGAACCAACCACCACCCTCTGTGCAGAAGAGGGGAGTGTCAGGGAGGCATCATTCCTTTTGGTACCAGTCCACACTTTGGACCTCTCAGCAGCATCATAAGTATGTACCCCAAAGAGCAGCTTCTTTGTGATTTATACTTTGTTGGGAGGGTCTGTACTTAGTGTTACCAAAAAAAAAAAAGCCATGTCAATATGAAACTGGTCCTTCAGACTGTTTTATCTGATGGTCACCACCCTGCCTCTTGCTAACTTCTGCAGGATTTCCGTAAACAGCTTGGTGCTGTTTTCTTGCCAAGCAAAAGCATCTCTAAATGGACTGAAGTACTGGTAAGAGAAAACATTTACAAGTCTAAGTTTGTTCCCCAATGGCTAATATACTAGGAAGTAGATAAAATCATCATGCACTCTTTCATGAGTGGCAGTGTCTGGTAACACAGCAGTGAGTGCTGAATGTCTAGATAAAAGAGTCCGGCACCAGAATAGCAGGGGATACTGCTGATCAGCCCTGAAGGACGTTGATAGAATTACTGCCTGTAAAGGGAACTTGGACTGCATCTGCCTGGAGATACCTGACACTCATCAACATTGGCATTATCTTGCTTTCATGGGAATCGGATATTAATTTTAAAAAGCCTAAATGCAAGCTAAAAATGAGAGATAAGCATGTTTTAAACTGTTGCATTCAGTCTTGTGACGCTAACAGTAGAGCTTAGCTGGAACCTCTGCAGGGCAGTTGTTTGCTTCAGTAATTACGTGGGAATGACGAGGGACAGGATGTGTTAAGCAGAAAGCAAAAGTACAGGGAATGATGCCCATCCATTAGGAGCTGGTAGTGGGATGGATCTTGGGAGAGATTCTTGTCTGTGACAATCCGACCTCTAAACTGTGATGATAAACAGCAGAACTTGAGAGTGTGGCAGATGACATTGCCTGCTTGATCCTGAAGATAGCAGTTCCCTGTGAAAGGCAGATTTTCCTCTTGCCTTCCAGGAAATAGTGTCTCAGCAGCTCCCTGAGACAACAGTTACTGTTTCGTTTTAATTTTTTTAATAATGTTGGTGTTTTTTCTGAATGAGAGCTGTTTTATAGCAGGATTGTCAAGAGCTCTCCCGCCCTCCACCCCTCATGTTCCCACCGCTATGCGCACAGGCACTAGCTTCTCTGACAACAGAGGCCACGGTAGTGGTTTGCAGCATAGACACTCAACCATTCGTGTGATCCGTCTGTTTTCAAGCAACCCAGACTCCTGCAGCCCTTACCAGCTGTGACTAATAGTGAAGGGAAGGGGGAAAGAAAGCTGCTTGGGCCTGCAGGCTTCAGACAGGCAGGCTCTAGGGGAAACAAGAGTAAGCCATTAACTAACCACAGTATTATCTTGATTCTCTTAGAGAAACGAGCTAGGGACGGCTAATGAACTAGCCTTAACGTTTCAAACTGAATGCACCTCTGGGAGCCCTGCTAGAACAAACAGTGTGACAGATCAATGCCTGATGCCTATATCAAGAGAAAAGGTTATTTGCTTCTCTAAGGAATTATGGGAAGGCTATATGGCTATGATACACTTCGTATCCTTTTCAAAATATGGGCTAATGCATTGTACTTATTTTTATTTTCCAAGTTGTAAACTCAATTAGCGTGAGTAATAAAAATGGAAGGCAAGGAAATTCATTCATTCTCTGAACTCCGAGATCCTTTGTGTTTGGGAGCCCAAACAGCCACTGATCAAGGAGAGAATCACCTTAGCAGGAATTTCTTTTTAAATTCAGTTCAGAGCCGTGTCACCTGGTTTTGGCCCCATGCAAAGTCTTCATAGGAGGCAGATTCTTAATGAAAGGACCTTGTGTGGGAACAGTTTTGCCTGTTTTCTGATGTTATCACTGGTCTCTTCTGTGTTCTGGAGCAGCGCAGTCTATCCAAGCTTTAGATGGAATCTTCCTTTTTGTTGCTGTTTGTCTTTACTCTTTAGAGTGGAAGTTCCTGGACAGGGTGTTCTTCCTCTTTACACTGCACCTGGCACAATGGGCACAGATCCCTGCTTGGTGTTTTTGGCAATTCCGTTAGTACAACAATGAACTCTATGTAACACATTTTGTAAAACAGATGAGAGAAAACTACAGAGATGAAGATGGGAGCTGGAAGTTGTTTACCATATAAAACGATTTAAATCAGTAGCATTGTGGGCTAGGAAGGGGTCAGGCTGACTTACTTTTCATCCCTGTACCTGTCCTTTGGTGCGTGAAGTGATCCCCAGCTAAGGGGCTAAATAGTCCAAGTGCAGCAGTCTCACCTTCTCAACAGGAGGGAGAGTTGTTTTTAGCTGCTGTGTATGATTTCACAAAATCCTTTGATAATGGCATTTTTCTTTAAAGCTGAAGCTCTTGAAAACTATTTGATCAATTACCTCATTCAGGAAGCTGCTGTACATATTTAACCATAGATATAAGCTCTGGTCAAGCTATCAAAGTCATTTTCATTTTTACAAATTATTTCTTTAATGGGAATTAGATGACAAATGAATTATTGTTTCTTTAGAAAAAAAAATCCTCCAGGTGATTTGTCAGGAGATAATTGTCAGAGTACCAGCACTGAAGGAGGTCTGTATTTCCTTTTAGGAAGGAAAAACATTAAATTAAAATAATGTAACTTAGAAAATGGAACAAATTTAGCTTCTCCATCCCCAGTTGTACTCAGTAATGAAGTCATAAGAGGACACATATATCCCAACCTAATAGCTTTGTGTCAAGTTCGGATATTTTTATTCTAGTTCAGTAGCTGTTACTTCATCCATACTTCTACTGATGTCAATGGAACTACACAATTAATGATTCATTGTGAGTAACACTGTCAGAATTTGGCCTTTGGAAGTTAATGTGAGCTTTGCTATTGACTTTGTTGGAGATGAGAAATTGTTCTTTGATCATCATGTGAAAACCACAGTAGAGCCCTGTAGGTTTTAACCAAACATAACACACTATTGTTTGGTTCAGGACAGATGCTGTGGAATTTTTCATATAAAGTACAAAGTCATTTCTTCTGTATCTTCTGTTCTGTTACAGAAACTGGTGTTTCTGGGGCTTGTGTAAGCTATTGTTTCCTTTTAGAATTAATTTTCCAATGCAGAGTAATAATAAGAAAAGAGACTGGTTTCTCAATACTGCTCTCTTTTATTTATGTGTTTTAAATCACAGCGACCCTTCTACAACCATTAAAAATTGGAGCAAGGAAAATATGATTAAGGAGGTCACAAGATCCAATTTTCCTCTACATGTAAGAGAATGAGGGTTGATTATTTCAGGAGTTTTGAAATATAATATTGTGTTTTCAGTCTCCTTCTCTGTGTACACAGGCATAACTTTTGTTCAGAACTGAGTTGGGAATTGGCCCAGTCGTAATGAAATGTGAAATCTTCTAGTCACAGAAATTTGAGCAACTTGAATGTACAAAGAAAAAAAAAGTCTAAATTGATGCAAATTGTGGATGTTCTGGACAGGTGGTTGGATGAAGTAATTATTTGCAAAGTTTTTTGAAAGCCTGTGCAAAACACTTCTATTCTGGTGCCAGGCACTAAGTAAGTTTATTTTATTGTTTAAATCAGAAGTGGCCTAAATCATGCTCAGGTAAAGTGTTCCAAAGAAGCAGGTCATTGTTATTGCTCTTTCTTCTTATTGATGGCAACTCAGCCGGTTGTCTGATTTATACCATTTAGAACAAGAAACAAACTTCTCAACATTCTCCTCCTATCTGCCACTGATAGACAGCCATGGCTTTTCCAATCAGTATCTCAGTGTAACTTACTAATTAAGTTACCATAGCTGTGCCCATCTGAACATCCTGTCAGGGCAAGGTTTGCAAGGAGAGATACTGAAGATTTTGCTGCTTCCCACAGACTTTGTCATAGGAACTGATGTAGAGGAACAGGAAATGTCCATCTATCACTACACATATGGCGCCTTGTTCAAGATTAGACTTGTTCAGTATCAAGGGGGGAACTGATAGCAAACTGGTTTGGGAGGAACACTGGGCTCTTGTCAGTGTGCCCCTAACTGTTAACATTTTCTAGTGTGTGTAATCTCCCAAACTCAGTAAGAGTTTTCCAAATGAAGTTACTGAATAAAAAATGTTGTCCAAATTTCCAACAGACTTAGGTGTTTACATGGACTCTTTAGTTTCATTTTCAATTTGCTGCTTTGTTTTTGTAATGACTAATGGCACTTTATGCAATCAGGAAGTTCATTTTCAAAAAACAAAAATAAAAGCACTCTTTCCTTCTCCAAGTGTTCTTGAATATCTTTGTTAATGCAATCTTCAACAAACGTAGACAGTTTCCAAGTAGAACTGTGGCAATTTATAAAACAAACCCCATTTTCATTAAACTTCACTTATACCAAATATATAAAATATCCATTGTGACATAGGGCAAGGATTTCGTAATGTCTCAAGGTATTACAAGATGTGTTTATACGTTCTTTTCCTGTCTCTTGCTTAGTTTGGACAAGGTCAGTTCAAAAGTCCTTGTTTATATATTTTTTCAATGGTCTCATCTTACTTTTGTGTGTGTGACGCAATTGGGGAAAGGTTACCCAGTGAGACCATTTGCTTTATGGATGAACTTGTAGACGATGGCATATCAGGGAGCTTCTAAAGGAAATATTATATGGTCCATCAAGCCAATCTCAAATTTCCTGATTGCATATATTTAAATAGGATAAGCTCCAGTTACCTAAGCACTTGTTTTGGCTGTAATGGAAAATAGGAGACTAACATGGACCATAATGTCTAGCTCACCCCAACTCATTGAGGTATATGAAAACATATCTAAATATGTGCTATTAGAAGAATAGGGGGAGTGGATGAAGAATCAAGTCTGTGCAACTATAGACAGACAAAAAGAAGTTTAGCTGCATTTGGTTTAAGGTTATACCTGTGTATTGAATACATTCATCAGTGTCTGGTTTTGTATTTCTTCTTCCTCATGATACCCCAGATAAGAAGTGGTAACTAAGTCTTAATGGTTTTAAAACTTTCTGTCTGTAACCATAAAGTGACCATTTACAAATTGGAATGCATTGTTGAGTGGGGATCCAGTTCCTTTCTCTGCCAGACCTGTCAGTGCAGGTAAATCTTTGAGTTAAGACAACAGCAGACTGTTGAAAAGGTAGATTGTGTGTGTGTGTGGTGTGGTGGGTTTGTTTTTTTTCAGCAGTGTGCATGTTAGGAGCTTTATCAGAAGACAGCTGCTGAGAACAGCTGTCTGCTTGTGTGCCCATCTTAGGAGAGGATGATTAATGAATTCACTTGGGCAGTGAGAAACTCAGTTCACTGA
The DNA here is from genome assembly GCA_013397515.1 of Upupa epops. Taxonomy (NCBI): domain Eukaryota; kingdom Metazoa; phylum Chordata; class Aves; order Bucerotiformes; family Upupidae; genus Upupa; species Upupa epops. The sequence continues at coordinate 57,214 of VZRI01006365.1, read as the reverse complement.
TCCATACTTTCCGCACAGGTATTGATGTGAAACTAATGAGAAATTTGATGCTCAAATTTGAATGTTTATTCCAATTACCAAACAACAGATCTAAATTAAAAAATAGCTTGAAACCTTAACCTTTTATTAGTAATGTAGAAAGCTGAACTGTGGCTTTGCATCACATGGTGCAAACTGAAGTCTTGAAGTACTACCACCTACATTGTTTTGGGAAGGGAGAGAGAAAGGCTTCTCCTGATTGACTCTGCTATCTGACTGACTACCTGATAATTGGAATCTTCTTCCTTCCACCCCTCCCACATCAGATTTTAACTTACATGTTTTTTCTCTGGGAATTAAACTCGCACTAGGAAGTGAGCTGTAGGCAACCCCTGCAGGTCTCTTACAATACTGCATTCAGCAAAGTCTCTGACCTATGGGTGTTCTCCTTACTGTGGTACTTGGGGCTTCCAGGCAAGGTCTACTAAAGCCTCTGTAAGGAAAGGATACAGAAAAAAGGTAGGTAGATCCTAGCTTTAGCTTTTAAGTGGGAAGTTAAGGCATGGGGAATTTAAATGATTTGTTGAAGATTATATACAAAGTTTGTGGCAAAACTAGCAATTGACCTTTGCTCCCTGCTTTTTCAGTCCCATGATGAATTGCTGTTCCACTTCAAAACTGACTTTTTACAGTGTTTTTATCAGAAGGGACTAAGAAGAACTCTTGAAAGTTACTTGACGCAGTTAAGTGTTCCTGTCTGCTAAAACCTGGCATTTCTGCTGAGGATAACGGCTTTGAATTTTCATACAAATCAGCGACAGCTTCTACCTCTGCATCTTGCACAATCAAGTCATTTAAGAACAAAGTTCAGAGGGTACATTTTAGCATTTTAACATACAAGTGACTCATGAAAGTACTTACGGCAAGGCAAGGATTTCTTTGTGACTATTTAGTACCTTCACATTCAAGACCGATCTCAGAATCTCAATAGTTTTCTTTAGGTGTCTGTGGTGCCAGCTTTTTGTCATTTCCTGTAGGCACTCAGGCTTCTTGTGGCAGTCCCATTCCAACGGCAATAAGCCAAGGTGCTGAAAATGTGCACACAGTGACAAATTCTGCAGGATTGTTCTATCCAACACCCATACAAGAAACAAGGTTTCACACCAATTACGATTCAAGGATATCTAGGAATAATTCAAATGCCTTTTCAGTACTTCTCATGTATTTGGTAGCCAAGCTGGGGCAGGTACTGTTACCTATTCCACATGATGGGCTCTTAGCCCATACATTTCCTGGGTGGACTCAGCTGACCTTCATGACTACAGTGCTCCATGTAGCCCATCTACCAAGGAATTGCAGCGTGCACTGCAACTGCTGTCATCTTCCTCCTCTGAACCATTCCCAAAGTTGCCCTTGACTCTAAGAGTCATGGCAAGTTTCACTTGGCACTTGGCTGTGTGAAAGTTGCAGTGTGTAGGTCAAGAAAGTTGTGTCTTATTGTAGGCTAAGCCACTGGTGTAAAAATAAGCTGATGTCTGTAAAGCTAATACACAATAGAATAACCATCCCTTTTTGAGAGAGCTGTGTAGATAGGGGTGAAGTTAAAATTCCAAGTGACTATGCAAACATTGTTTTCATGTTCATGTGACTTAATTAGCTGTAACATGCTTCAGTCTCAACCATAGTGGTATAATGTTTTGCAGGCTGGATTAATCTCTCTTTCCTGTTTCATTTTGGGAAGGTTGGTGAAGTTGCTAGTGTTAACAGTTTATTTTGTCAGTGTGCTCATTTTTGGTGAAATTCACCCATTTGGGCTCAGGATCTGGGAAAGTCCTTGCTTCATTAGAAAACTCCTGCCTCCCTTGGGAGACATCAGTGGTGAACAAATGCATACAGGATCCTGGAGAGCTGAATTTCAGGGTTCCTGAGCTGGGACAAACATGACCACAAGGTCTTCCTTCCTGCAGATTCCTAAATCCATGCATTTCCAGAAAGATTTGCTCACAGTTTACTCAGGCCAGTGAAGATAGTTAAGTATTTTTGTACATTTTATTTTTCATGGGCATGGGGCTGGACCTGCACCAGCAGTAGCCAGACACTGAATCTGCAGCTGTGTGTTCAGAGGGAATGATTCTGTTCCTTTTCTCTGAGGGTCCCCATTCATTTCATTGTACAATAGCCACTGGGAGGATTAGAGCACAATTTCCATCTTGTTCCCATTACTTAATTGTATTTCAACATCAGCTGGAGACCTTTGTCAAGAGCTAGACCTTGTTGTACTTGGTGCTATGTATATCCATAGCAGAAGGCAGTTCTTTCCCCACAGATATTACAGTTTATAAACCTGGAGGTTTAGAGATATCTGCTCTATGACATACATAGTGACAAACTTCATTATTGTTTTAAGTCTAGCTAATGCCTAGAAAAATGCTGCTGGATCAGTTAGAATAAGCTGCAGTTCCCCTGCTGGGTCTCTCTCTGTTGTCATCTATTTGTAAAAAAGAAAGTGCTTCTATTTTTTGTTTTAATTTTCTCTTTTCAAACTGAAGGTTTGAAGCTTCTTGGAATAAAAAAAAATGCTTAAGCTTTTGTAAAGCAAAGAAAACTTTGAAAAGAACTGACCCAGTCCCCTCTTTGGTTCACACCTATCTGGTCAAAGAGTTCAGCTCTCCATGGAGGCTCCCAGACCTAACAGCAGTCATGCGGAACCTGTTTGCTGGCTTTCAGGCTCGGCACTTTCCAGGGTGCCCCATCTCAACACGCCTGACATTCCTGGCCTGGCAGCCAAGAGGAATAAAACCTTTGGGGAGCACCTAAAATTAAATGACTCCTTTTGGTCAGATGAAGGTTGTTCACTTCAGTAACTCTGCTGCAACTCTGCCCTTCTCTCATTTAGTGGCTGTGGAAAAGCCTGTTCTCCCCCTTGCCTTTTATTCCCCTTTAGGGGTTTTAAATACAGTCCTTGAATTTTTTCCTAGAATTCCAAGGCTAGGGAAAGAAGGTTCATTTTAGGAAGAACAAGAGGAAAAAGTAATCACACACTTGTTAGTGTTCGTTTATTAGATAAAACATGTTTGTGCCTTCATTCCTGAATGGAGGGCAAAACCAGTAGAGCATCATCTGTATTTGTGTAAAGCTAGATCCACTGTCTGTTTCACACAAAGTAAATTAAGGACAAAAGGGTGTTCTTGTCCTGTAGCTTTCACAAACCTCTCAGAGGTTGTTTGGTTTTTCGGGATAGTGTGTGGGATGGTAGACCATGCCTCTCCCCATGAGCCTTCCACTTACAGCTCCTCTTCTAACACCTCACAATTAATATGCTTGTTTTTATCAAGGAGCATTTTCAAAATATTCTCATAGCTGCAGGAAGGGAGACCTGCTTTGGAACTTTGATTCTGTAAGGTACTTGGGTGTGAGCCTAATTGACTTGAGCAAGACTGGCATTTTAAAACTAAGCATGTGCTTCGAAAAGTTCCTTAGCTGGTGCTTGCAGTTGAGTTACAGGGAACCTGATGTGTAAGTGGCTAAGCACAACTCTGCTGCAGGACACATTTTTCTCTATTTGAGCATTTTCCTCTGTCCACAGTCCCCATCAATTTATTTTCCTTTGCCNGGTTTTAAATTCTTTCTTTCTCTTTTTATCCTTTATGGCTTCCCTAGAGTGGAACAGAACCCAGTAATTTACACAAGGTTAATTTTTCAAAAGCTGGTCCATTAAAAAAAAATATGTTTCAATAAGGAGAACCTAATTTTAAGCATTTAGCTGAAAATCACTGTTTAAACAAGAAACTTTTTAAATGGGCTTTTCTGCATGGGAAAAGATTATGGGACAAACTGAAATGAGGGATTAAGCTCACTGATAGAAGGTCACTGGCTGTGGGTTGCATCCTTGTATGATGCAGCATTGCCCAATTCTTCCTGAATTCAAAACTGGGGGGAGCTGGGATTATCTGCAAATGCATCCCTCAACTTGCTGCAAGTCCCAGCCAGAGCTGCCTCCTCTTTATGGTGTTTTATGCTGTCACCAGACTGCAGACTACTGATCCTGCTGAAGTCCCAGCCAGTAACAGTCTGTGTTCATATTTTGGAGTGTTAGTTGGCCATTATTTGCCTTACAGAGTTCCTCAGATTTTAAAGAGAAGTTCTTGCTGTGCCCTGTTAGTCCTTTAACAGTCATAAGGCTGAGTTGCTTTCTGAAGGTGAATGATATCCCCATTTGTGGGACAAGGGACTCAGTCTTCGTCGTCTGTAGAGCTGTCCCAAGGCTTTGTTATCTCTGCTTTACCACATGCTCTGATGCTGCTGCTCCCTGAATTCAGGAACTAAAGAAAATTAACATATTCTTAGAAAGAGGATGGAAGACTTAGTCTGTCATTCCCAAACTAGGGTCTACTTGCCCTGATACTTGGTTGCCTTTCCAAGTCTTATAGTCAGACCTTCATATCTTTAATTAGATGTTCCATTCATCATCTAAGTGAAGTTATCTCAATACCATCCCAGCTCCTGCAGGAAGCCAGGACATCTGCAGCTTTTCCTGTCATTGATCCTTTCACTGAACAGACTATGTACAACTTACGCATAGGCTAATAAAGATGTGACAATAGTGCTGCCATGTTTTACAGGCATTTGCAGATTGGAAGGAATGGTGGTTTTGTTTGGGGGGGCAACAATTTTTTTTTGCTTCACCATCCGCTTAATAGACAAATGATCTAAAAATTAAAAAGGAAAATTTCATGTTGCATACAAAAGAAAACAAAATGAAGCTAAGAGCAATTAGGCTAGACAGATGAATAAGCTGCCTAGTGAGGTAGCTGAGTCACCATCATTAGAGGTGTTCAAAAAACAGCCTAGATAAAATCCTTGAGGGGGTCAGAGTGTATGGGAAAATCCTGCTCGATAGAGCAGGCTGACCCGGCTGACCCAGGAGGTCTGCTGCTTCTTCTGCGTCTCTTTATTTAAAAGCAGGGTTGAATTCAGAGAGTAAAAGAAGAAAACAAAACCCAAGCCAGGTGCCAATGTCTGGTAAACAGTTTTCTTTTGTTCTCAGTGATGAGAGTTGCAAAAAAATACAAAAAAAGGAAAAAGGAAAGAAAAAAAGAGAAAACTGTAAAATAAAAATGGGCATGCACTGTCTGTAGAAGCAATGTGATAAAAGGTCTGTGTTTGCCTAGCAGAAAGATGGAGCATCTTTCAGCAGCCCTTACAAAGCCTGGAGGGAAAATTCTTTTAGTGTGAAGGGCTAGGGCATGCAGGTGAGGTGAGAGGCACCTGTGCAGTGGCGAGAGAAACAGGCAGGCCCTCTCCAGGGCCTCACAGGAGTGAGCCTGTGCTGCCCAGCAGCAGTCCTTTTGGAAATACAGTTTCTTCACCATTTGTGAAAATTTGACCCAGTGACTGTGGTTCTCAGCTGTGCATAACATGAAGATGGAAGCGCAGGCTCCCAGGGGCAAGGTCCAGCTTCAACATGCAGGGAAATCCTGCAGCTGATGATGTTCTCAGGGTCAAGTTGATGATCAGAATCAGCCATGAGGAGATTTAGGCTTAAGGCAATAAAACCACAAGGAATTGCCAAAAAAAAAGGCCCAAAAGTCACAAAGAGCCAACAGAATCTCATGAAAAGTGATTCAGTTCATCTTTGCCTATTTACTTTTTGAGGAAGGCCTAGGAGAGGACAGGATTCAGCTGCTGAGGATCCATGGAACAGGTTTCTTTTCACCTATGCCCAACTTAGATTTTGTGATACTTCACAGAGCTGCATCTGACAACCCATCCCATCCCTGTAGTTAGGCTGCCCTAAGCTTGTAGCCTCCTTAATCAGCTTGTCTTAAAATCTGTTCCTTCTGTTCCTCTGTTTGTCTGCAATGTTCTGGTGCAACTGGTGTTGAGTCATGATGCCACCAGACAGGGAATTGCAGCCAGACTTTAGAAATGCAGATGTGTGATGCCTCCCTTCTCCATGGGCTGTTACTGACATGAATTTTACTTCTATAAGACAGCATCATCTCTTGAATACCCAGATGTCACAGACCCACAAGACAACTTATAGGCAAGAAAATGAGGAGGGTGTTCTTCTACCTCGAATAGAAATTTAGCAATATTCCTCAGTCTTCTTACAGCATGGTGGGCAATGATAGGGAGGAAAGGGAAAACTGTTCTGTTAATTGCAAAACTTTATAGATTCAGCTTTTGCTAGACTTAATCTAAGATGAAGTCTCTTTATATACTCAAAATTTCCCTACGGCAGAATAACTAATAAAATACATTTCCTAGAAATCTTATGAAACTTAAATGAAAAGAATGGAAACAGGTGCTATATTCTTGCTGGTGGACTGGACATTCCTGCTGGTGTTCTGTGTGTGTTGTTACCTGCATCACAAGACCTGTGGTGAGACCGAGCTGTGCAGTTTTGCTACAGTTTGCTTTCAGAGCCAAGAGCAGAGTTGGTGTTTTTCACTAAGTTACTTCTCAGGAACTGGGCCAGATCAATACTGTATTCTTTCAGACCTCTCTAAACCCAGCAGGGAAGGCAATCACAGTGGTGCAGAACTCTGTACCTTCTGGAACAGATCAATACCCTGACAGTGCTAAGCTTTGTTCCTTCACCAGCTTTAAGATGTTCTGCATGCTCTACATGATTGCTTAAAGGTTTGTTTTCTCTTCTTCCTATATGACTACACTGCTCCTTCCCTGATCTTTCCTAATAACATCACTGTAATTGCCTCAACATGAAATAGCAGCACAAACACAGATGCTTTGCTTTGAGGTGTTTTATCTCTTCATGAACATCCTTTTTGGTTGAGGGTGTTGATTTCACTGCAATATGAAATCAGAGCTTTTTTGTGCCTTCTTAGGGATGTTTTACCAAACTTGACAAACTGATTGTGGCTGTGGGGATTTCAGGTAGGGATTGTATTGCGCAGTGAGTGCTGTTGATAGAATAATCTGCACTGAGTACGGAACATGAGCTTAAAGTTTTTGTTCCTCAAGTCTATTTCAGTCTAACCCTGTTCAACCATCATGTTCATCTCAGAAATACTGCAGGGCATTCAACCGGTGCTAGGTGGAATAAACCATCTCTTATTAGTCCAAGCTGCATCCACAAATTCTTTTAATTTCTTTTTCTTCATGTCTGCTGTTTTTCCTTCAAAACCTCATCTGTTTTTCCCTTGTGAGAAATGATTCCATGCTCTCTAGCCAAATTAGAAGGCCATATTAGCCATTGCAAATTCCTAGGCTTTGCTTCTAAAGCTGGGAAGCACCTATAGTTACACAACTGTGTTTGCAAAAGGCTGGTGTTCAGCAGCTTTTCATGTGTGCACAACTATTAGTGAATCGGCAAGCTGACATGTTGCTATCTGTAGTATAGCATTCAGGTACTTGCTGCTGAAGCAAGGAAAATTAAGAGCTGTTTGAAGCACGAGATCAAGCAGTCTGAATCACAAGTTCATAGAATCTTAGGGATTGGAAGGGACCTTGAAAAATGATCTGGTTCAATCCTTCTGCCAGAGCAGGATCACCTAGATCCAGTCACACAGGAACATGTCCAAGCGGGTTTTAAACATCACAAGAGGAGACTCCACAACCTCCCTGGACAGCCTGTTCCAGTGATCTCTCACCCTCACTGTGAAGAAGTTTCTTCTCCTATTTATGTGGAACCTCCTATGTTCCAGCTTACACCTGTTGCCCCTTGTTGTATTATTGGATGCCACTGAGAAGAGCCTGGCTTCTTCCTCCTGACACTCACCCTTTCCATATTTGTAAACATTAATGAGGTCACCCCTCAGTCTCCTTTTTTTCCAAACTAAGGAGATCCAATTCCTTCAGCCTTTCCTTATAAGGGAGCCTGAAGGGTATTCTAAATTGCACATCTCTTGAAGGCTCCTGAATGGTGCTCTGCTGTGGAACATAGCTGTTCCACATGCTGAAAATGAAAAGGAAATGGTGGTTCAGAGAACCCCTTGTAGTATTTGGACAATTGTCAGTTCAGTAGGAATCCTCTGTCAAGGATCTGAGTCTTCAGAACTGCTCTGCTGAAGTTGCTGTAATTTTTTCCTAGATGCCAGCAGAGAAGGAAGAGGGTTTAACTACTAGAAGCCCATCTGTTTCTTAAACAGAGGCTGGCTCAGAGAACTCCAGTGCTCTGGAGAGGGTCAGACAAGATGATCACACTGGTTTCTCCTCTATTTATTATCTGTAAATTTGTAGCGCTTGTTGGACACACGTACAAAAGGCGTTCTAAGTCCAAAGTCTCTCTGATACTTTGAACTGAATTACCACTTCATCACATGAAAACCTTCAGTCCTTAAGACCGGACCCACGGGAATGTTGCTGTTTTTCTTTGATAGTTGACTTCCGCTCCATTTACCAGGTAAAGCATTAATCCCTCACAGCCCTCTCCTCATTTTGAAAGTCTTTAGCTGCAGTTCTCTGTTATGCTTTCAAAAGCGTGTTGTAAGGAGTACAAATTAGAGATATAGTGCCTTCAAAACAGCCGCTGCCCACTTGTGCGTATGTGTAAAGTAGGATAAGATATGCAATTTGAGGGTACTATGATTACTGGCTTAAGGAGAAGATACAGTATTTCTCAACATTTTTGAGACATTAATACAATTCAGCCAGGCCATTCTCTGTAATATGTGGTTTGCTGTATCTGATGTATATTTTTTTCATCTCAGACATAAAGGTAAATCCTTTTCATTTACATAAGCGGGCTCTATAAACCAGATTACCCGAATTAATCATAGATATTTAAGCATATTACATTGCTCTGTACCAGAAGCTAGCATTCCTCGAAGGTGGATCAGAGATAAGGGACCCATAAATTACTGACCAAATCCTTTAGTCCATCAGGCTTTATTTCCACTAAAATCAGTTTTGCCTGAGTAAGACCTACTGGATTTGGCCCTGATACGCTTTTATATTCATAGACCCTTTAGATACAAAGGAGCCTTCATGAAGAAATAGTGTAATTTATTATTTTTTTTTTTACTATTATTAAATTCACTGTTTCAAATGAAAGCATAAAAATAAGCTGTTTTTCAGTAATGGTGCCTTTAATAATAAACACGCATGTTATACCTTTATCATGCTTGGCTTTTATTAGCTTACTAGATTTTATTGAATATCTTTATTATGTTATTTCCAGTAAATAGATTAAATCATGCAATGTGGAAAGCTGGCTATTTTACCCTCAGTAAAATCAACATCTGTGTACAGTTATTCTTGAATATTTTGCCTATCTTCCTAGAAGGCTCAAAGTTTCATCTGTCATTTGGAAACCAGTTGGGCTACAGGCAGCTAGCATACTGCTACATATAACAGTGTAGAGAATATTCCGCCCCCACTCCCCCTCTGCTTCTTTTACCCTAATCAAACACTGCAGATGCATCTTGTCAAGAGAATGCACCTCATCCTCTGAAATCAAAGGAAAGTGACTTCAAGGAGGACAGAGCAGCACAGCAGCAGCTGACCCCACACCAGACCCCACAGGCAGGTCTGTCAGCGAAGCCAAGGAGTAGACTAGGGAAGATGAGCTGACACCCCATGACACTGCTGCAGAGATTCATCCTGGAGCTGGGCATCTGGGTTCTTCAGCTGCCAAGGTCACCAGAGCAGCCAGCTCCCATGCTGAAGCGGTGGGAGCGCCACACATGTCTCAGCACTCACAAAACAAGGGCTGAGGAGTTAGCAGAGACCGGTATGTGCAAAGGTCTGGATACACATGCAAGTGAGACAGATTTAGGCCAGGAATTAGGGGACTGATGTATTTTCCTTATCAACTTTGTTCTCTCTGTAAATAAGATTTCTCCCCTTTCTCATTATTTGCTTCCTATCTTAGCCTAGTCCAGTCAAAAAGATTTCCAGCAGAGAATCTTTTTCTGCTTCTAGTGCAGAGACATATGGAGACATTTTAAAAAAGGTATCTTAATTCCAAGCTCCCTTTTAAAAAGAATTTGTCACTACCTGACATAGTCCTTACTCAGGGAGACTGCTAATGATTTCAGCAGGGTTTTCTATGAGAAATACCAGCTTTTATCATGTCCTGAAACAGCAGCAGGGTACAGCAGCATCTTTATTTCAACAAATCAGCAGGCTGCAGTTCAGAAGAGGTTAATAGAACAAGAAGAATTAAGTATATTTAAAAGGTGGAAGGAAAAATATAATTCCTTTTCCATAATACAGCTTCTCTACTCCATCTTGCCCTCCTATTTCAGAAGAGCTTCAAAAGACTAAACACGTACATTCTCCTGTGGCAATTCTTACTTTTCATTTGGACTAGAAGGAGGGTTTGTCAGACTGAGGCCTGTGCAGGGAATGGAAGCCCCTCTTTTTTGTGTTGGGGTGATTGACAGCTTGCAAAGACAAACATTTCTCGCTTCTGCCTTTTCTGTCTCTCTCGTTAAATATTCTGCACTCTCAGTTTGCTTAAGAGTGGCATAGCCTGGAGAAAGAGATCTTGTGCTGCCCCAGAAGGACTTTGCTTGTGTTTGTTTTGCAGCCCAAGATTCACCCATTTTTCTGTTCCTTCCCATGTTGTCCATATCTGTCTTTATCTTCATCATCTAATAGAAACTGAGATCCCCAGGTGACTACATCCAGTGCTGTGAGACATGGTGCAAGGACAATATGCCCAGAGCTGTGTCACACAACTACTTTGCAGCTATTTCATCTCTTAATTATATGCAGCCATCTCATCTCTTAATCATACTGTGACAAGTGATGAAACCAGGACCATTAGTTGTTCATGGCTGGTCAGATTTTCTTTTTCTGGGTTCTTCTGGATCTGGACTATCCTTCTTCCTGATTTCTGTGTGTTCCTCTTTCTTCATTAACCCAAAAATGGGCCAGCTTCAGGATTGCTTTTAACCCGATAATTGAGAGGAATTGTAGCAGTTCCTAAAAACTCTGGGATCACTCTTGAAAAGGCTGTGTGGGAAACCAGGAATGCTGATGGTCCAGCTTGTCTCCTGCAGGAATATCTTTCCCAAATAAGGAAGAGTGTGGATGCTGCACTTAGGTATGGCGGCAACCACAGACTTTCTAGGACCCTCCTTACCTCTGTTGTATCACACCCAGTAAAAACCATTGTGTGAACCTGCCAGCCAATGAGATTTCTGTGCTTTTGTGGTATGTGTGTGTTCTTTTCAGACTCTTCTAACAGTAGATACTCCTCAAAATGATAGTTTTGACCTACGGGGTCTGCTCACATCTACCTATAAAACTGTAGGATAATAACTGAGAATTTTAGCGAAGATGTCACTTGAATTCCCTCATCTGCTGTGGAAGCTCAGAAGTCTCAGTGTTGGTCTGATAACTGAATAGCTTTTTTCCAAGGGTGTCCACAAATGGCCAGGGAAATACTTTTGTCATGATTTTAGTTAGCGATCCTGGGCTTTGATTCTAATCCAGTTTTCCGCAGTGGCTCAGAAATGCCACGTCCATTGTGATGCTGAACAAGGCCTCCTGAACCACAGGGACATGGGGACTGTGTTCCTCTAGTCCTTATGTCTTCAAAGTCCCTATGTCTTAATTAGTGCCTCATTTCTCATGGCTGAACCAGGTAGGTAAGGAACGCAATGCATGGAAAGTGGGTTATAGGAAATAGATATGAGAATTGAGAGGCAGGAGGGAATCCTTAGGTCTGCTGCACATGGGGAAGTGAGGGAAAAACAAAACCCAAAAATGAAAGACTTGTTTCTCTTGTAACAACCAAGCTGAGCACTTCTGAAATCTAACTCTCCAGCTGGTGGAAGGGAGGCTGGGCTGATTCAGATGCTGAAGAATTAGTTGGATAATTTAGTGTTGTAGTTAGTGTCAATTAAAGTCTCTGAACCTAAAAAAAAATAGCGATCAAACATTGCCTCCCTCTGCTCTGTCATCCCATTATATTCTGTCCCGCCACTGTGAGAGACAGACAAGGTTTTTTCTGCCTGTTATTTTAAATTCTTTTGTCTTTGTCCTGTTATATTCTGGCATCCCTGGAGAGCTTAGGACAATTCTGATGGACTAAACTAACTCGCAGTAAGTGGGTAAGAAAAAGCAGAACTGCTTCTAGTGCTATGGATAAATTGTAGTGTGTGAGAACCAACATAATAATCAAAATAGTAGACAGAAAACTGGCAAACTGTGACCTGACTCTGCATATTTTCCTGACATCCATTGGCCAATGTAGGATGTTGAGTTGTAGGGTATTTCTAAAGCGTTCTACTGCGTCTTCCGTCCTTGTCCAGGACAGAGAAGCACAAAGTAGTAGGGACTTAAGTTTTGGGACTCTGCCTTACGTTCAGCATGATAGATATTTCATAGTGCACAATGCTCTCTGGCCTTCTGTATTTTGAATTTTATCATCTGTAGTCCTAATCTACTAGTAATACTAAGATTTATTTCTTTTGGTTTTTTTCATGTAATCAGTGTCAAGGTTTTAGTCACAGTGATACAGACTGCCATTTGTAAACAGTACGGTTACCCAATGAGTTATCATCTTTGGGGACATTGCAGTCAGGTGAGAACGTAAAACTACCTTGTCAGTATCAATGGTCACTGCAAAATGAAATCTGTAGCACTAGCTAAACCACAGCCATTAGATGCTATCACTTGGATTTGAAATTAAATTAAGCAGCTGGAATGCCCACTATCCTGCTAACATCATCAGCCATATCAAAGATAATCACTGCTTTTATTACTGCAAGCCCAGGATAGGGCTGGAAGTAAAAGTGCCAATTATCAGATCTCAGTTTAGCCAATTTTGACTTCCAGTTCAGAGATTTGAGTTGTCAAAAGGGATATTTAAAAAGAGATCAGTGGCTTTGAAGTGATAACACACAGGAGCCTGGGGGGCAGAGTCACAAAACTTCTGTACACCGTGCGGGCTGAAACCACAGAAAATGTTTCCTGTTTTATAGGGGTGCAGGGAGAAAATTAAAACTGTAGAAGCTGCTCACACTAGGATGCAGACAGTTAGGTGGTGTCAAGAAAAAGCCTTATCCTTATTATGTTCTCTGCTTTAATGCTCTGGTAATGTTTTTTCCGGGAACATGAAGATTCAGAGAAAGCAGAAGTTCCGATTACTAATTATCTTCATATTCACATTGTTGGACTTTATGTTTAGGGCTCTGCTCTAAGATGCGTGGTTGTGAATTACCACAAACTTTGAAAAAAAGCCCAAACCCACACAACCCTGCTGTTATTGTGGTTGAGACACTCAGCAAAATATCTGATGCACTCCACTTAAGTACCTGGAGAGGCAACCAGGGAGAGTCACTTAGTCCCCAGTTCAGTGAGGTTCTGTAGTACAGCCTCCACAGAACTCAGAAGGTCCAGCCTTGAGACTTATAGGGCACAAAAAGTCACCACACTTTTACACCAAGGAGTAGTCCTGGTGGTGGAGGTCTCATGGAGAAAGACTGAAGAGGGTGGTTTCACCTTCCTTCCAAAGTGAGTTTAATGGAGAAAACTAAATGGCTCAGGGCATAAGGACCAGCACATCTTCTGAAGTGTACTATCACTGCTCCATTGACTCTCATTATTCAGAGCAAAAGTATTCCATGACTTCGTAGCAGCTGGTTCAGGTTTGAGTGGTTCACCAAGTTTAGAAGAAAAATATCCAAAACTGCTCAAAAATATTTGGTATTGACAATGAACTATTAATTTTCTCTTGGTATTAATGAGTAGTTGTAGAGGCTTGCTTGAATCCTGGTAAGAATTTCTCTTCCAAGCAGAAAAAATAATATACCTTTGTGTGGAAAATGTTATACTGTGCTCTGGTCAGGTGTGGTCCTTTAAGGAACCAGTTGGTGGGAACTGCAAGTGAAAACAGAGTGTAGTCCTTTGATCTGTAGCTGACTGTCACTTCTTACCAAGAAAAGCCTCTTAGCTTTATCATTTTTAATCCCCCAAAAGGAATTTTTCTTTGACAAAACCTCAATTGATTTGTTGTCTTCATTGCACAGACACTGTAAGGATGGCCCAGTGTAGGATGTGGTGTGAAACTCCATGAGTGCCTCTTAAACCCAAGGTTGCTGTGCTGTGTCCGGTTGGTCAGTGAGATACCCACTGTGTGGGAAGGCACTGTCTGCAACAAAGCCAGGAGAGACCTTTAAAAAGAAAGGTTAGCTCATCAGCGGCCCTCTTACTAGCTTAGAAGGTCAGCTCTTCTCTAGACTGTGTCAGCATCCTTGGAGAGCCAGTTAAAGAAAATAGTATCTTGTGCCTTTTCAGACAGAAAAGAGCAGATTCAGTGCCCTCTGAAGCTAATTCAGAGTTTCCAGTTGATATGAGCTGACATTGCCTCACGTCATTCCTGTACTGAAGCTGTGCATATGTGCTGTGCTCAAATCCACGCTGAAGGAACGATTTAGTTGTCTTAGAGTGCAATCCCCTTAAATGCAAAGCCCAACTGAGCAGGCTTTGTGTTTGGCAACTTGGAGGGCTCAGAGAGTGAAGTCCTCACCCACTTAGAGCTAAGAGTTCTTCATTTTTAGTAATGACCTTCAGTCTTTCTGTTTTCATCACCCCAAATAGCTTCATACTGTTCAGCAGCCAGTTGCAGTGTTGCCATGAATGCTGTGAGGAATAAATGCAAAAGAGCCATAAGCAAGAGGAAAATTTTCTTTTCCCAGGTGTCCCGTAATGGTTTTTCCCAGTGTTCACCCCATTCTAAGTGGGTATTTTGTCTGCCTAAGGGCACCAGGGTTGTATCCCAGGCAACACTGGTTTGATATTTTTCCACTGTCTGTTTTTTTCTGGGCAGCTGAACCCCAGCAAACGTGCTGCAGCTATGTCACCTTTAGATGGTGGCGCTCTTAAGAAAGATGGCAAATTTCCAGTTTGATTGTCTAATTTGTTTTTTAATAATTGAGACAGATTGCTTTTTGCCTTTGAGAATGGGTCCTTGTGTGTGGTCAGGTGAGCTGTTTGCTATCGGTGTCTCTGCTAGTATCAGATAAGTAGAAACCCCCTCAACCTGACAATTCACTCGAGAATAATCTGATCTGGTTTGCTTTGCTGTTTCCTCTTGAAGTGGACAATGGCTTTTCCCCTGTTAAAAAGTTGACACAATGAGACAAGTGTGTGATTATTGTATCCCTTTATGTCATTTGAGTAACTTGAGATAGCCTGGTGTAATGCGAGTAATCTGTGTTCACCACCCCTTGAATCTATCTGCAGTTGATTGGCATATCTGTGCATTTTAACTTGTCTGGGAGGCTCTTATCTCCACGCTGCACAGCATCAGTTGCAAATTTTAAACCTTCCTGTACAACTTTATGTTTAAGTATGTTACTCTTCCCCTTTCCTCTTAGGGTCTTAGTAAGGAGCTGGTTTTGCTTTGTTTGGTTGCTGGGTTTGTTTGAAGTAAACCCAATGACTCCTTTAAAACAAATGAATCAGGAGAAACCAGGTAATGCAGCTGACAGACGGGTGATCCTGATAATACTGTCTGGTGCCTGATAGACTGCCCCTGAACATCTGAGCCATTCACACCATTTTAGACAGTTAACACTGGTTCTCCACTACTGAGCAAATCATTACTTTCCATCCTGACCCATTAAAGTTAAGACCTCCCTGCGCCTTTCAGGTACAGCCTGTGGTTAGAGGATGATGCTGGGGGGAGCCACCCCCTGAGAAGTGCTGCAGGCGCTGTACTTGGTGCCTCCAAGCATGCATGGGAACAGGATGGCAGTGCCAGCCCCAGGCAGTTGCCAAAGCAACCTATTTTTAATTTATTTTTTTTTAACCTGGGTTTCCTTTTGAAAAGACTCAGATTAAAAATGAATCTGGAGAATAGCCTTTCCTTTAGTGGTGTTGCACCGTAAATGTCACTTCCTTTACTTTGAGAGAAGGTGATAGAAAAATGAGGTCTAAAGGAACAAACATCATGCTCCAAAAGGAAAAAGGGGGGAGACGGATTCCAGAGGAAGGTGAGATGCTACTTTCAAGGATCACCCCCTCTGTGTCCAGGAGCAATGTTTACCAACTAAGAGGAAAGCAGGAAAGAATGCTAGGAGGCCTGCCTGGCTGAGCAAGGAGCCCCTGGACACGCTATCACACAAAAAGAAACTCTACAAGGAGTAGAAGGGA
>VZRI01006365.1:0-34683 GCA_013397515.1 Upupa epops | reverse complement strand
CTGGGAAAACTCTGTTTTTGTTTTAACTGAACAGTATTTTGACTGAAGATATTTGATTGGAAAGTTACACTGATGTGTCTTAGAAGTGCTGGTTCACATAACCCTATTGTGTTCTCTGGAGCAGCACCACGGTCAGGCACCATCACATTCTCTGTCCAGTAGACACTTCAACCAGGTAGCTCATAGAGCAAGAAGAGATGTTTTACTGTGTCATTTTCAGAGAAGACACCAATTTGTTCACTGTGCTGAGGGCTGTTGCAGGAATCCAGCATCCTCTAACCAAACTACAAACATTTATTATAGGTGTAATCCTTTCCTCATTCCAAAATATAAGAAGAACATTTCCAAAGCTAAAAAACTATCTTGGGAAGGAAATGTCCTTTACAGGTGTAACTCAGTTTAGGTAGAAACTAGGGCTGTATATGTAGGTGATACTGATCACACTGTCTTGGGAAAATTACAAGAAGTTGTACAAGGCTCAAATGATTATTCTGCTTACAGCCATGAAGGAAGACAAATCTTAATTTTGTTTAATTGTTTAATTTGTGTGTCCTTCAAAAGATTCAAGATACCAAGATCCTCACCATGGAACTGATGTAGCTATGACTCTGTTCCTATTAGGGAACTTAAGAGCTACATCAGAACAGATAGACCCAAAGAATGCCTCTAGGAATTAGTGTAATTACTAGAACTGTGGTACAAGTAAAGGTATGCATCCAGGAATCTACTGGCAACAAGTGCCTGTTTTGGATTCCTTTGTTTATAGGAGAGATGGAGTGATACAGAATCACAGAATGGCTTAAGTTGGAAACCACCTGAGAGATCATAAAATTCCAACCCCCTGCCATAGGCAGGGACACTTCTCGGTAGACCAGGTTGCCCACAGCCCCATCCTTCCTGGCCTTGAACGCATCCAGGGAGGGGGCACTCACAACCTCTCTGGACAACCTATTCCAGTGTCTCTGCACTCCCATTGAAAGGTAGGGTGGGTTAACGTGAGCCACTCTGAGTGACTGTGAATAAGTGCCCTTTCCATTACTACAAATGAGTGCTGTAGCAAGGCTCATCAAGGGAATTTGTAGCTCTATTGTAGTACCAGGTTTACGTAATGGATGGAGCTAACAAGATGAGAGATTGGAGCTGTCTGTTCTGTAGGTCTCTATTGTATCCAGGCCACAGAATTTCCGTCCACTGCAGCCTCTGTGTGTGATTTTTGGTTTTAGTTTTCTTGTTATCAGACCAAAATTGTTCCTATTTATATTTTGTAACCGGAGTCTTAGGCGTTTATTTGGCACAGCTTTTGTGTTTGTCATGGGTGTAACAATGCTGTGGTATTAGCTTGCATTAAAAGCATTTTGAGACTATTAATTTATAATCTGTAAAACTCTTCCACCCAGGCTAGACTCTAATGATAGTGTTTCCTATGACTTTGTGTCAGTCACCTGTTGAACTTGTTTTTATGACCCCTGCTTAGCCTCCTCTTTCTCCCAAGTGCAGTCTTTCCCGCTGATGAGAGCCTTGTGTTGAAACTCCATCATGGTCACTGTGTTCTGAAATATTAATGTTGCAAGGCTAGAGGACAGCACTCTTGTATAATTGCATTTTTGTACCTCCCTATTCTTTGCCCATGGTTGCATTTTTGCATGTTTCAGCTTCCTGGAATTAAATTGCATTTGAGTACAAACTCATCAGCATGTTAGCTCAAAACACAGGGAAGATCTCAAAGGAGGAGGATGCAAAGTCCTATTCAGTTAGCCCTGTGTTTAATGATGTCAGTCCTGTGGCCATAGGTAATGCAAACATTACCAGTAGATACTTGTGACCATTCTGCTCAGTGTTAGCTTCACAGTATGAGACATGAGTGAAATAATCTTCCCTGAAATGTCTCTCCTATGTTTTTTTGAGGCTATTCTTTCAACTCAACACACCAGCCACCTTCAGCTGTAATCTGTCTCTTCCCCACCATTCTGCCTCATTCCCAAAACAAGCCTCTTTGTCCTTGCCCACTGCCCATTTATACCGTTCTCAATCAATCTTCATTGAATGCAGCGGTACATCATTAACTTGTCTTCCGGCAAGCCACTTAACCCCCTAAACCCTGGAGCAGATTCATTACATTGCCATCTTCCAGTGAACGGTCACATCCACACTTGACTTAGGCTATTACTTAGTCACTCGATTCATCATCCACTTGGGTAGTTTTTTGCTCCTGATCAGATTGGCGTGACAGTATCTGGAACGTATTACAAGGAGATATCCCAAAGAAAAGGCCCTGTTCAGTAAGTTTGTCTACATATTTAACTCTCACTGACCCTGCTCTTCTCCGTTATCACCCGTGAGAGATGGGAACCATTACGTAGCCCCTATTTCTCTATGGTCATGGGAGCATTTGGCACATTCTGAACCAAGCAGGACAGTGCTGTGTGTAAGGGACATGATGCAGAATTCACTGAAGTTTTAGGTTAATTCTTCATTTTACTTGGCATTTTCTACAATTTTCTGATCTCATTAATACTATCCGGATAAATTTGTTGGACATATAACTGTAATGTATAGGATTTTTACACTTGGATTGGGATCAGACCTGAAATCCAGAAAACCCATCCATTGCTCTAATGAGGAGATAAATATTAAAACTGGTCATTTTTGTTTCCATCATTCTTGGAGCCTTATTTCACTCAGCTTTTACTTGTTTATTTTTTGCTTTGTTTTGTTTTCTTCATGCCAGTTTGAAAAAGAATTGAGCAGCTGAGGTAGTTCCTTTATTGCTGAACAGCCCCTCAATAATTCAGAGTTAATAATCCACTGTACAATCACCAGCTCGACTTTGGTATTTGCACGTCACAGTGTGATTACCAAGAAATAACTGAAGAGTGATTATGCAAATCCTGGAGTTCTAATTGGCTAATAATGACTTTAAGACAGAGAACAATGATTCATATGTTGTGTGTTTTGAGGGGAAAAATCCAAAGTAATTATGTAAATCAGTTGCCTGTAACAGCTAGTCAGATGCAAAGCTTTGTTTGGTTAGGGAGGGCTCAGTAATGGATCACAACTGTGGAGCATCCCTGCACTTTGATGCACAGAGCCAGTTCCACTTCAAATGCCCTGGATCGTGCATAGGGACTGGTTTAATTCCTTGTAGCCAAGTGTAATTCCTTGCACTATCCTCCAAGAACCTAAAACAAATTGTCAGAAACCTTTATTCTACCAGACTTAAGTGGGCTAGTATCATGAGGAATACAGAATTTGCATAGTAGTTTTTTCTCAGGATTAAGGAGCTGTAGAGACTTTATAACCATAAGTGGTTCAGCTGTGATTTTATCAGCCAGTCAAGACTCTGGTTGTGGGCACTGCTGCCCACTGCTTTTTGTGATTATCTACCTTCGTGTCCATTGTATGTTTATAATGGAAAACATAGGTTTAAGACAAGCATATTCATTAGGCCTTGAAAACAGTTAATTTTTACTGACTTTAGAGGTCCACTGGGGACCTGACTCAGGTCTACAAAACTGACTTATTACCTATCTGACTCCCCTGGATGGTGGAAGTTCAGACCCATAGACAAGGTATAAGAAACAAGAGTGAAAAGACAAGGACATTGAGTATTCAGCATGTCTTCTGTGCTGACACTGCCTTTCCTTTGGTATTTCTTCCAGATCATGATTTGAGCCTCTCTGTAGAATGGGAATGACATTACAACTTCTATCTACAGCTTCTAGTAGAGACCTTCCATTCACTCTAGTAAACAGATGTGAATCCTTAAAGGAGTAGGTTATCTCATGCATAGGAGGCTTGTACCCTTTTAATGTTGCTGATAATTAATGATAGACTAGGGATCTAAGAGCTTGTTGTTGTGCAAACAGCATATAATTAACTTCTACACCTGTTGGATCATGAGACAATCAGGACAGGGTGGCCATGTCCCATTGTCTCACTATAAGGACACCTGACACCACAAACTCCACAGAACTATGAGCTTGAAGTCAATATGTGCCATGAGATTAACAGCTTCCTCCTCAGACAACTTTACCACTGTTTTTGCCTGTACTTCCCTCCCACAGGTGGAAATATCCAAATATAGAAGGCATCAGTTTTGTGGGTATTTTAAACCAGGAGGAGTATGAAATGTCTAAACCCTGAAGCAACAAAATCAAGGCTGTTAAAGTAGTTCTGTACCATCCCACTCTGTAAGCAAATGGTGCTCTTCTGACTGATTCAGTCAGCTGTGCCCAAGCAACTGTCTGCTGGATCCAACTCCTTGCTGTGTGTGGCTCAGCCATGTGAAAATACTGCTCTACAAATGATTAAGTTTAAAACCACAATGTATAGCTTGAAACCTGAGAAACCAAAGATGAGTTAAAGAACACATAGTTAATAAAATTATTATTGGTTTGTTGGTTTGTTTTTTTTTTAACTGTTTGTTGGTCAGGCTTTTAAGTTTGATCCAGGACTAGAGTTGAGACAAAAATACTACTTTATCAAAGGAGCAGCAAAAGTATTTAAGTAAGGAAAAGATTTTGGTGGCATTGATCATTTTGAACACAGGCAAAGCAAAATGATGGAGAAGGAAACAAGAGAGGTAGAAGAGCTGACTAGTTAATTGTAGTAAAAAATGTGAAGAGAAGAAGATGACAGGCTCAGGCAGAAGTATTTTTACACTGGCATATTCCCCAAATTCCCTTGATCCCATGTCCTGCTTCCCAGGGCTCACACCATTCAGGCTGTGCTGCTGTGTACCAGTTTATTGTGTTGAATACAGTTATGTTGCAGTAATGCTTTATGTCTCTGCCTTGGAAAAGTCTTTGGATGAAAGTCACAATTTCAATTACTGTTTTTTTCAGTTCGCCACTTAAAATACCATCAAGCATATGGGTGAGCCACACAAAATTTTTCAGCAAATGTTTGAAATCAGAGCAAAACCTGATTGTTCCTTCTTATTAGCCACATCTTGTTTGATGTAGCATGTTTTTCTAACCCGGTATCACTTCCATCCGAAGCCGCACCGCAGAGAACACAAAGGTTTCAGTATTGAAGTTGAAGGAGCACTGAAGGGCATCTTACAAATGCTACTTTGTCACCTAGCAGGAGTTCTTGGAAATTTTTCAATGTTTTTCTTTTCTTTTGTGAACGGACATAAAGTGCCTCTTTCAAACCCAGCTAGGGTTTCATTCCTGCTTCTGTGATTCTCTGAGGTGCATTAGTTGAGGCTGGCAAACTTTTAGACTCCAGGGAATACAAAGCAAGATAATCAGTGCAAACTCAGTCCTTGCGGCAACTCTGTTTGGGTGGCTGAGTTTCTCGGCAGGGACTAGAGTGGGGGGAGGAGAACAGTCACTCTAAAGGTGTGCAACAGCAACAAAATTAAAGCAAGAAGAAATCTTTTATATTTTTAATGTTGGAATAAAGGCGGAAAAGGATCCAGAACCATTCAGAGACTGATAGGAGCTGAGAAAGACACTTATGCAGGTTTGCTTCCCAGATTTTTGCTTCACTCTAAACTTTTATTTATGTGCCTTTTCCTGTGCCACTTTTACCAATGTTTCTCGACAACACATTAACTTCCCTCCCGGTACAATAATCGACTCCAATCTGCTATTATCACGGAAATAGAAGAGGTAAAGTGCCTGTAATAGGATCCAAATCAAATCACTTTCACTTCAGCCGGCTTTTGCTGTGAAGCCGAAGATTCCCCAGGGAGATTCAATACAGAGAAACACCTGCAGACACAGGCTGAGTCCCAGAGATTATATAGAACACGACAGGCCGAGCTTTGCACTAGCATTTCCTTAGTTACGAGATGGTCACATTGGCAGTAATAACCAGAGGCAGGACCTGATAAAGTTGTGACTCATTGGCAAAGCCAGGATCTGACGTTCAGCTGATTTGACCCATCCTGAAGCAACACATCAGTTGACAATTTACTGCAGAAACAGCTATAGTTAAATTTTTTTCCTCTCCCCCCAAAGCACTTCCCTTAGACTTGAATGGTTTTGCATGAATCCCTGGTTGTGTTTCAGCGCAATCCAGCCTGAAGAGAAAAAATATATCATCCTCTGCCAATGGCTAGGAAAGGCCAGACTAAATTGAATTTAATAAGTTTCAGGTTTAAGGGAAATAAACCTAGAATTTTTCCTGTGGCAGAGGAGACAACTTCACAAGGGTTGAAGTTAGGATCTAAATGCCTGGTTGCAAACAGCTCATGGTGTAGGTTGATGCCTTGTTCCCTGTGATTATTAGTTTAATAATTCTGATGCATTTTGCTCCACACATTTCTATGCCACTACTTTATAGAACTGTGAAGAGAATCTCTGCTGGTTGCATGATTGCATTTGATTTTTATTTAGCTGTGGAAAACACTAAAATCCTTTTAGGAAGATGAAGGCAAAATTTAAGTCCTCTCCATATTTGTCACCTGAGATTTTGTCAGGCTTGGCCCTGGTGCTGCAATAACAATAGCGGTGGCAACAGTAAATAAAACAAAGCAAATCAGTTATTTCTGAAGAAATTTCCATGACTCTCAGTTCAGTGAGGAGTTCAGCTCCTGTATCTCCTAGTTAGCATCCCACTAGCTATGGTGGTGCTTCTGCAAGTGTTCCTCAGTACCTGTTAGTATGTGAAGTTCCTTATGTAGCAGGGAAGTGGCTTTGGTGGGCACATGCTGACCCCACACTTGCTTAAAAAAATTTATTAGCCCACCTCAGTAGCCTTAGCTACCCCTTCAATGTGATTATTAGTACATGCATAACAAAATCTGTAAACATTAGATTCAAACAAATTGGTATAAAACCCAAAAGCAATAGATCATGGAAGAAAGTTAAGCAAAATGCAAGTTGCTCCTTGGGGGGGAGGGCATTCAGGGAACCTGAAATAATAAGAGCAGTAGTGTCTTCTGCAGCTGGCTCATTTGGAAAATTCTTAACGTGTTCTTCTCTGGTGTCTTCACCCCTGCAGTGTCTGAGCATCTTTGTGCATTGGGTAAACAGGGTGAGAGACATCGAGGAGATTTTGCTCTCAGGCTTCTTTTTCCTCACAAACTGTTTTTCCACTAAATGTGTGTTTGGTAAGGTTTAGTTAAAGTATTTTCTACAAGGCTTGGAAATGTGTTTTGACTCAGCATTACAGTCTATTACAAGTCACGTTGCTGTAATATATAAAACCCCCATATGTTAAACACTATCGTGGGATCAAAACTCCTGCTGTGAGAGATATGGGAGTCGCATTATCTTGTCAACTGAAATGCACATTCGTAATTGCTAAGTATGAGCTGCAATCCCAAGTCCAACATTTGTTCACTGAAAACCAAACTCTAATTTTACAGTTCAGTTGCAGCTGCAACTCTAAGGGAGTTTTGTAAGCTCTAACTGAAAGGAGCTAAGTATTGAAATGCTGGGGCACTGGAATTTAAGATGATAGTTTGCTAGACCTAAACTGAAAATTTGGGGTCAATCTAGTGCTCAAGTACAGTAAGAATATGAAAAACCAGCACCATCCAGCCTTCTGAATTACATCTGGGACTGCATAGGGCATTTCAGAGTAAAATAAAGACAGAGGGTTACCTGAATGTGTTTGGAGATGAAGAACTAAGCAGTGCAAGATTGTTAGCCTAAAACAATGTTTTATCTATGCAAACTAGAGCTTTTCGTACAGAACAGTAGAGGCAAGGAGAATTGGGGGAGGATGGCAAGAAATAGGTCACTCTGTCAAAACGTCTTTAGATTTGCATGCTGAAGGAAAAGCTATAACCATTACAAAAATATTCATACTAATCATCTTTTTTTAACAAAACTGTATGCATCTTATGGGTGGAAATTAAAACATTTCCTGCAATTTTCAGGGCTTTTTTCTTTGAAAAAAAAAAAAAACCCAAACAACAAACAAGGAAATAATTCAGGTAAATTGTAAATGAAAACTCACTGTGAAATTAAAAATACATGTGTCAGGCCCCCATTCTCTCTCTTGCTTTTAGACTGAAAACATCCGACTGCCTTAGTGAGATTTCACGAGCCTTTTGGTCAATCCAAACATGTTTTCTTTGGCATAAAAAAATTATCCAACTATATCAGCTCCTTATAGACACATTTTTGAAAGAGGACCTTTGGCTCAGAACTGTGTGGTATCAGTTACAGTCTCGTGTTTCATACACCCTGAAGCAGTAAGCATGGACCAAGTCGCACAGAAATTCACCCCCCAAAGTGCTATGGTTAGTACCCTTAGTCTGTGGGAGCACTCACAGGAGCACACTGGTACAGAGCTGGGCTAAAATGCATCTTCCCCCCCACCTCACTACTCCGTCTTACTCTGCTGACCAAGAAAAAACACTAGAGCTAGCCTGAAAAGTGGGAGATATTTTTAGTGCTTACTATATGTTTTTTAAAGGCTGCAAGAGCAACAGTAGTATTACTTTGGGTCTTTTTTTAGGGGTTTAGAGGCTAAAGCCTGTAGGATTTGAAGCTGTGATCTCTGACATTGCCTTCCAGAAATGCAGAGGCCTCTTTCTCCTGTATTTCCAGGTGTAGCGGTGTCTCAGGTGTTAGTTCTTCAGCTTCGTTTATAGGAAGCTTCAGGGTTGAGTGTGAGGAGAATGAAAATGCCACTTGCAGCTTGACAAAAAGTTATTTTGCCTTTTTCTTGGCTCTTTCATTCAATTTAGCACTGAGCAACTTGCCTAAACGCAGAGAAAATGACTTTTCTCTAGAAAAATCTCTTTTATCTAGAGCTTGGGTTCCAAAAGACCCTAATTCACCTGATATATTAGTAAAAAACCTACTGCCTCACACTACACCTTTCATCCTCAACTCTATTTTTGAATTTCTTATTGAAACTTCTTTTGGACAAGCAGCTGACTCTCCTCACATTGCATTACCCCATGCAGCATTTATATTATTAGAAAATTAAACCAGTGACTGAGAGATTTTGACTAATTAGGTTTCTTGGATAATAAGAGCTTTTTAATAAGGTACATATCACTTACAATATTGCTAATGAAATGTGAAAGCGATTCAGTACTCTGTAAGATAATGGCTAACTTGTTTTAATTGTTAACATTTTTTCTTGCCTGCAATGACACAGTCATTATTTCGCAGTCACCGCTTATCGTGAAATCCAAGAGGATTAATGGTTTCACTTATACTGGTGAAAATGTTTAAGCTGTCCCGATTATCAGTGCAGTTGGAAAGAATAATGGTTATTTGTCATTGCGTTTAGCCGTAGAATGAATTGTCCTCCAGCCAAGAGAATCATTAACCCTTTGAGCGACAGTAATAGAGTTTTACAATTAAAAATGAGGAAGCCAAGATTTATGGCTGGATATTTTTTTTCTGTAGGTAGTTTATTAGCTTATGAGGCCCGCTAAAACTAAATAGATTTCTCTGCAAAATAAACTGCACAATATATCTTATTCTCCAGTATAACACTTCTGCTAGCTGGAATTAGATTGCACTGAAACGTTCTGGTAGTGAGCGAGCAAATCTCCAACCCAGCCAAAAGAAAAGTAAAAAGATTGGACATACATTGTGGGGAAAAAAAAAAAGAGAGGACGATTCACATTGCTTTTTCTGATACTAGATTGTCACATACATTTAAGTACTGAATTTAAAGGAGAGTTTTGTCTGTAAATCCCTGTAATTCAAACCCATTGAGTACATATAAACAACTTAAAAACACTGCTTAGCAAAGTAATTAATATTGCTTATTTGATTCATCTGGGAGGAGTTTAAAATGGCACCATTAGTGAAAGCAAATTCTTAACGTTCTGCCTGTGACACTCAACTAGCTGCCAAACCTATAAAAGGCATCATAAAACAAACAACTAAGTGTTTAAAGTTTGGAATGTAAAAGAGTAACATAAGAAAAAACAAAGAAATAAAACCATTACTTAGGAAGTCGTTTCAAATCAGGGGGGAAAATACGTCCTCAGAATGCTGCTGTGTAATGCTGCTGCTCCTTCTGGAGGAGCCTCTGCTAGCTTGGTGTGACTTTGGCATTTTGAAGTTGCTTCAGCCCCGGAGCAGTGCTGATCTCCAGCAGCTCAGTCTGGCTCAACAGCATGGAGCTGAGCAGGGGGAATTAAGGATGTTTGTGAAATATTCCTCCTTGCACCAGTGCTGGGATGAGCAAAAGCCCCTCTTGCTCTTCTGGATTCAGTGGGAGCTGGTCAGTGTTTCACTGGAAATGTCCAGCTCCTTACAAGATTTAGTCCCGTTATTGTTTTTCCACCTAAGAAATGCATTCAAGACTGTCTCACACACTAAGAATACATGTAAGAAAGCACAGAGCGTTTGTGCTCCTCAGCAGGTCGTTCTCAGGCTCAGCTGTCAAAGTGGTTGAGAAGGCAAATGCTCGGGATAATAAAATTTGAAAGACACAGTTTCACTACTTTGTCTTGCTGCTGAGAAAGATGAAATGTGAACATCCCAGCTTTGGCTGTGTAGCTAAATGCATGATCCTCAGTGGAAGGTGCTGGGAGTCTAAATGGGCTGGAAAGGATCTTGATTTGGGTCCCAGCCATTGGCAAACCCAGCACCCAAATGGGCTGCTCAAGTGTCACTTGCATTTCTGGGAAGGAGTCTTCTCAGAGATTTTTATGGATTCCTTTTCTAAGAAGGAAAAGGACAGCTTCTCCCTTCAGCTAAAATAATAAATATAAATGGACTTGAGGATGAAAAGAAAGCTTGCTCACCACTGAGAAGCCACGTTAATGAAGGCAGCAGTGAGTGTCTGGGGAAGCTCACCTCCACACAGGTAGCCAAGCATGAATAGAAAGAATACATTCCACAATTATGTTAAAAAAAATTAACATGTTTCTTCAGTTGCTTGTTGAGCCCCTATCATGAAGACCAGTGCATACGAGCTCAGAGCATGATCATTATCATTATTATGTGTGATCTATTGACAGAAACTGGGGCTTCTGTGAGATTGTAAACAACAGTTTCTGCAGAAGCCCCCAGAGGTCTGCTGGAGCTGCAGACCCCAGCAGTTTTAGGTGGGAGAGGTCAGAAGAAACAGCTGCTATCAGACAAAAAGATATAGCAAATACATGCAAGAAAAAAAATTGGGTCCCCCCCAAAAAACAAAACAAAACCTCCCACCCACCATCTACCCCAAACCCCATATATTCAGAAACCCACACTTATAGGAATTCCTACAGCTTCATAAATCTACTGCAACACTTATAGATGCAGGAATGTAGAGCTATAGCTGTGGATGGTGGAATTTAGCTCCAGTTTGGAATTTATGATTGACACGTTTGAGAAAGTGCTATGAACCATCCCGATGGCTGCAATGAAAATTGGCAATGTGATCGCCGGCTTTGTTCTCTTTAGTTTTCTTTTGTGGCAGTGCCTGTGCATATGGTATCTGTAAGTCCCTCCCCCACCCCAAAAATGTTGATAATGGTAGCTATTTTGGGGAAGACAATTGCTGATGAAAAGGACTGAATGGATTTTGCCTCCTCACTGGATAGGGGTTCAGATGCTTTTCAGAAAGCATGAAGCAAAACCGCTGCTGCACCTCTTTGCCTCGTCGGCTGCGTCTGTTGTACTTCAGCTTCAGCTGAAACTGGGTGCTTGCAGGGGCTAGTTTGGAATGTCAACCCCGCTCCTGCTTTTGGCATTTTAATTACAAATGAAGTAGCCTACAAAAAAAAATATAGTGTACGAGTCCTGAATGGACCATTTATTAAATGTTAGCAGGAGTTCAGGGGCTTAAGATGCAAGAGGTGGGCAGGCAGGAGCTAACAGCCAACAGTGAAGCTGTGGGAGAGATTGAATGAGAGATTGTTGGAAAATTTTCATTCAAATGGCCAAAATTAAGAGGAAATAATTAATTTCAAAAGAGTCTCCCCATTTTTGATCTGCTGGGCAGGCAGTTATAAAGAGACAGACACATTTAATCGTAGTATTTTTTCCTAGTGTGGGAAAGCTGGTGTTTCTGATTCTCCTGTCTATGTGAGAAAAGCTTGACATGAAAAACTTCTGTGTTCACTGAGGTTAATGTAAAACTCTTCTCAAGTCCTTGGGCCTGGTTCTTAACCAGTTGATTATTTCTGTGGTGGTTAAGGGACTGTTCAAATGTTACCCCGTCCCCACATGCACATTCTTGTGCTGTAGGCATTTGTAGGCTTTGAGAGGGAAAAGTTCTCCTGGCTGGGACTTCCTTATAGGTTTTAGCAATTCCTAACAAATATTAATGGTTTTGTGAGCTTTTTTAATTGTAATTGTTGGTGCAAATACTGTTTAGGCATTGGACAAAAAGAGATACCAAAACCTTTACAGAAAAACTGTCTGGAGTATGTAATCTTCTCTGAGCTGAGTAAGACACGGGAGGAAATCATTGGAGTGGAGCATTTACTAGGTTTAATTTTGTTGTTTAGAAATACTTCTAACAGTAGAGATAGACCTCTTCTGTATTACAGTAAAATATGCTGTTATACACAGAAACTGTTCTATTTCAAAAATGATTACTTTACTCTTATTTACTGCTTTGTGATAGGAAGGTGGCCCTAAATCGGAGATTATGGATACACCCCGAAGGGATGGCAGTGCTCCTATGATCTCCTTTTGTTAAAAGAAATGAGAGTTAGACTATCCAAAAAATCACAATATCAAAAACAGAGAGTGAGATTTCTGAGAGTGGAGCAGCAGCAAAGTAGTGGCTAATTCTTCAGGACTGTGAGGGTTGGTTTTGTTTCTTTTTCTTGGTGTGTGTGTGTGTTGTTGGCTTCTCTATGTCTTCATAATTTTGACCTCTTCTTATTGTGCCAGCTGGAAATTCATATTGTGATTTTATTCCCAGTATTTAATAGGCTGGATTTCATAGTCTTTCTCCCCCTCTTCCAAAAAGCTAAAATTTTAATTGACACATTCCTGGAAACATATGAAGTCAATTCAGAGTAATGTATGTCTTTTACGCTGTGTGTGGAGTCTTAGTTTTGGTGTAAAAATGCTGTTCTTAATTGATTATCATGTACATGAATTTTCTGCATCACTTGCACTTACAAATGTGCATTGCACAAAAAGCTAATAAATCTCAGAGCTTTGAATATTAACAACATTTTCTCCCCCTTGTGTTATTAGCAGAGAAATCAGCATTAGGGACTGGCTAACTGTTGTGCACATCAGAACACTTTCCAAACACGAGGAGTCCTTTGTCACATAAATAGTTTAATAGGGAGAAAATTATTATATGTGATCACTGCCAGTAGTACAACTCCTGAGAAGGATGGCTGCACATGTGCTGGAGGTGCAGATCATTGTTCTGCTCTATAGTTGTGCTCCTAAGGAGAGGGAGTGTGTGCACTCCCCAGCCTGTGCAACTATGTAGAGGAACTGCCTTAAGCCATAAGCATCTTCCCACTGTGGGAAAAGACTATAATACACGAACAGAAGAGTGGGAAACTGTTGAACATGCATAGAGCTGCCCAAAAAATCATTGCCATGTGCTCCTACTAGTTCAGCAGTGCTCAGGTGACAGGTAGCTTTATTCCCATTCCTAAATCAGCTCAAATCTGCACTGTCAGGGGATTTGAGGCATGAGGACGCTCATGTGCCATCACTGCTACTCAGATTTCAGCCAGAGCAGGAAGCTTTGGGGCTTCACAAGCCCCTTGCTGATCTGTCCATATTTCAGTGAGTAAATCTGGGAGTTACAGAAACTACCCAGAGCTATTTGAACCCCACATATCCATTTTCTTCTATCTGCCTTTGTGAAAATCTGTCTTGGGAGAACAGGGTTTTCCCTTGTCTTCTCTTGGCTGAGCATCCTTGCATCCTCAAAATGATGTATTTTTTCCTAATTACAACAGGGGAAAATGTTTGAGATTTCTGAATTTTGCCAAACTGAAAAAAAACAAACCAACCCTACAACATAATTTTTGATAGACATCTATAATGGGTGTATCTGTGTGCACATGTGTATAGCAAAAAATGAAGCAGACAATGTATTTCCATGCTACATTTTTGTTTAAATAGAGGTCTATATACATGTGTTCGTTTATTCTACTCCTACTGTATTAGATATAAATATACACATACCAATCGGTGTGTGTGTGTATATGTTTTGAATAATTAGGGCTGAGTTTGGTAGATATTTTTGTTCGTTCATTTGAGGTCAACCCCAAACAATTGCTAGTCTTGTTCTTGGTTTAGTATGTAATATTATTTATATAACTTGGACACATCCTTGAAAATCAATTATCCATACCAGAGTTCTACCCAATTGACATTGCTAGTGTGGAATGATGGATCCAACTTCAAAGAGTTGGCTGCTCAGAGAAGGGCGAGTTAGGAGCATCTTCAGCCTTGCACTCTGGTGATATAACATGACATTTAAACTTGTCCCTTATCCCTAGAAAATTCTGCGTTATACGGGGGAATGATGCTGCTTTGCTCTCTCACAACAGTGTGGAATAGCTCCCATTATTTCTTGACAGAATTCCACATTCATTTCTAACCTCTCCTTTGTTGAAAGAAGTTCTCCAAAATAAAAACCTGTGAACAATAAGAGAATTTGATGGGAGCAAAGGGACTCTGCAGAAAGAAGGAGAAGGGGAAAATGCTGGAGGTGCAGAGAAATGACACATCGTGTGATGTAGAGGTGATCCCTTGTTGACTCTGTTACAGTCTTGCTAGGAATAGCAGGAATTATCTGTTAAGATCAAGTCCTTGCTGGTCATATTCCAACCTGACTCGCTTCTCTGCATGTCACAGGCTGCATTTCATCCAGTATTTGATCGCACAGTGTAGGTGTCCTAAAGTGCTGGGCTGTGCCTTACTAGTTTGTGTTGCTGTACTCAGTGGCTGCGTTGCATACAAATCTGCTGTTTTGCTCCATGGAGAGCTGCATTTTGTCAGTTGTTTTCTTTTGCATATACCTGCTGTTGTTGTTCAATTGTCTTCCTCTGTTTTGTTTTTTTGTTTTAATCAGGCAGTCTAGGGGTGTAATTTACTGTCATTTTTTCACTGGACTCAACTGCTGAAAAACAGACTTAAAAGCATGTAAAGCAAAGAGAAACAAGCCTTATATCTTAGTTTTTTACCTAAAGACACACAGAGAAATGGGAACCTTCATTGCTTGGTTTGTGTGTTGGACCATCAGTCAGAGAACTTTAAGTAACCCTAATGGAAAGAGAGGATTAGACATGTTTATTGAGGGAGTAGAGTTATGCCCTTAGAAAGGGATGCTTGCTTAGGATCACTGCGGTATGAATCACTGGGACCGTGGCCAAAGGTGGGAAAGAACACGGCTGACATTTGCAACCCTCCCAGCTATCAGTAAGTACAGCCAAAATAATTACCCCAAGGCATCTGGATAACCCAGCCTAATTAGCAGTGCCTGAAAACGAGTGGGTTGCATGTTTATACCTGAAGAAATCAAATTACCCTCATACATTTCACCAGGGGCTCTTCCAATTCATTGCTCTGTTGATGAAAGAGGTAGCTATTTACCATAAAGTCACAACCCCACAGCCTGTGGCTATTCGCCACGTTGAAGAGTGTTACTGCCCTGCAGGGAAATTATTCCTTTTACTGGAGTTGAAGGCAATATTCTTTGCACTGATGAGCTCTAATACTTTTATGGTAGGTGGCACGGGCTGTAGAATATACACAAACATAGTAATATGCACTTAATTAGATTGCTTGTTAATATCGTTCATTCATTTAATTTGGTCAAATCTACTGCAGCCAAATGTTCACCTTGAGCTGTAGATCTCATTTACCAGATCTGAGAGAAAGATTTAGGGGGAGTTTTGACATCCTTATGGATAGTAAGAATACCCATAATTACAATATTTGATGCTCACCCATTTTGAAAGGGATGTAATGCCTCATATTTTAGTCAACAGAGTAAAAAATAAAATCCTATCTTTAAGGTGATGAGGTTACTCCAAACCATCGTAATTCCTTGAGTCTTCTTTTGTATTGTCTCAAACTGATCATGTGAAGAGATCACACACTATCTCTAGCAACTGTGGACTAGATCAAGTCCTGACAAATTCTTGTTTCATAACTACAGAACCATTTCCAAGTGTTACGATCAAATGTGAAAACTTTTCTCAGCACTGCTGCACAATCCAAGTATCAGAGTTAGAGAGCTGCCACTTAAAAAACAGAGACACTGCCACCAGATCTAAACTGGTGGCAAAGAAGGTCTAGACAGAACATTAATACATTTAAGAATGGCTTTATTCCTCACTGATCATTGTAAATACTGTCATATAGTCGTGTGGATAGCAAATCAAATAATTGCAATGGTGAGAATGTGGAGAGTGGATTTTGATTCAAATGAAAGGAAGACACGGTGATATAGAGATCTACTTTTATCAGTATGATATAGTTTGCCCAAAACTAATGTAGCAGGTCTTGCCACCCCATCCTGGAATTCAGTCCCAAGAGTTACAGTCTCATCAAACCAGCTTGCACAGAAATGTTCTACCTAGGGTGCTCTGAACCAGTGTCTTAAACCAGAAATTCTCGGGGTCAAAGAAAGGTCTGGAAGAAGGACCCACAAAACCTTGTCATCCCTTGTTTTGAATTGACTGTAAATGCAGATTTGTTCCATGTCCTTTGGATGAGTGACTGGATTAGAGAGGAGATGGGGCTTGTAAAATGGTGCCTCGGTATATTAAGTAAGCTCTTCACCTCCAGAAGGCAAGGTTCAGATTGGAGTTTAGTGGCCTCAGGCTAGTCACTAGTGGGCAGTTGCCCACATTGCTCAGCATAACACAATTTAGCAGAAATCAGAACAATTGACAGTTTCTTCTCAAGAGATGCTGTAGACTCATTACTGGAATTGAAGGGGTGTTGGAGGTCAGAGCTGAAGTGCATTGGCAGATCTGTGTGGAGGAAGTTTGCAGAGCTCTGTGTGCTAGGCCAGATGGTGCTATTAGTGTCTAACTTTCATGAGTACTAAAATTCACCAAATATCCCTCTTGCCCCAAAACAAACAAACATGCGCACTCACAGATGAGTAGTCCCACACAGTTGAGAGCAGTCAGCATCCCTGGCATCCTTACCAACTTTCCTACTCATTTAACACCACCACAGATTAGAGGACACAGTAAGGCAACACTCTGGGCTATTTGCTGAACGCAGCTCATAATGATTGACACTCTTGCCTGCGTCCTGACTTTGAACTACATGTTGTATATTATTATTTTTTGTTATTGTCCTTTAAAATGCTTTGAGATATAACATATGGCAAGTGCCAATGCACCACGGTGCAATGTAATTTAGTCAAATATCAGAAGCCTAGACAGTGCAAATGGAAAGCAGGCAAAATATCTGATCCAAGCGCCTACTGGTGTAATTGACTCAGTCGAGCCAGCCTGTGTCATTAGTCCTATAAAGAGTTGCATTTACAACAATAAAACTGAAAAGCATGGAAATTAAAAGCTGTTAGAATTTCCTCTTGTGTGCATTTATCTGCACGAATGCTGTGTACTCCCTGCACAATTTTGTAATCTGTTTGGTAAAGTGGCATTACAGTAACCTGTATCAGTCCTGGACTGTGTATCAAACAATATCACACTCCAAAGGAGGATTAATCAAAGTAACGGATGCACTGGTTCAGCGCACCATGTCTGCTGTCAATTATACATGCTGTAAGCTCACAAATTTAAGCTGCAGAACAGAATAAAATCAAGGGGCTCTTTTTCTGCTTCTCCTTGAGTAGTAAAAAAACCCATCACTCTATCTGACCAACCTGTAAATTTGGCAAAGGATTTCTGAGCAGGTGAAACAAGCCTGGATCCAGGCTATGAGGCTGTTTGTGTTTGGCTATGTCGATGCTGAGTGCCAAAAGCAGCTGATGGACAAGTGTACCCCAACAATGTTTCACTTATTAAAGGAGCCTTGTCAAACAAGCTGAAAGCCCTGCATATAACTGACCTTTCTGTTCACCTCCCATTACAATGAAGATTTGAGCATTCCTTGCGAGCCTTCCAGTGTCGACATTAAAGAATCAGAGTGTCTTTCCATCTCGGCTGATGTGCCACTAGACCACTTAACAGAAAATTGAGAGAGTATATTACGGGGTGAAAGAGCAGAGTTCGGAGGTCACTATCATTCTCATTAAGAGATGTTTCTATGCAGTGCCCATAGGTGGATAAATCAATACTTTCTGTCTGAAAATGATCACGCTTGGTAAAGAGTGCTTTAATTGGGCTGTTACTGTTTATGGAGAGTGAGTATTTATGGGGTTTCATGACAATAAACAGCAGAGTGTATGATGGCATCCATGTTCCTTTGTGGCATGTGATATGACAAGTGGGATGACAGAAGATTTTGACATTTCAGACCTCCCTTGAGTGAGGAGAGTGCAAACTCTTTGCAATTGGCCAGCAACTCCCAAAGTCCCAAATTGGGATCTGTTGTTTGATGCATACATTGTTTGAATAGAGAGGTCTTTATTTCAGGTATCTTTCTAAATGTTACACACTAGAGAAGCTAAAGATTAATGGTTGGATAGTTTAAGACAACCTTTTTCTCCCCTTTTCATTCTCTCCGTCTTTGCAGTGACACGGGGTGGGTCTGTTCAATGCGTAGCCTTGTTACTGTCAGAACAGAGACAGGGAGAGGCAAAGGTTACAGGGAGACGGGCAGACTGAGATCTCCAGTTCTCACAACAGAACAAGCAAACAAAAACATAAGAGAACTGAAAACCAAAAGCTTTCCTAGCTGCAGAGGACATGGGCACTAAACCCAAACAGAATCCACTTTGAGGAAATTCCTGAAGTCCTGTACAACATTTAACAATGCTGCATCGTGACCTGGTGCCACCCAAAGGAAAGTGTGTTCCCATGCCCATGGGGAGCTGGGGGCATGAGGCAGACTGGGGCCTTCAGCCAACCTCATTCCTCCAGACAGAAAAGCGTTAAACTAATCTTCAATAAATCTCACCAATGTGGATGTAGTGTACACATCCTGACAAGTTGTTTATTTTGAATGTGTTTTAGTTGAGATTCCAGGGTTTGACAGTCTCACTGTGTTGTATCTCTGCTTTCCCATTTTGAAATGTGTATATGTTGTAATTTTTTCTAAGTCCAGGGATTCGAGGTAAGTTGTGTGTGGAGAAAATCTGAGAGAGATTCAGAGAATCTAGACATGAATTAAACCAGCTGTAAGGATTTTAACTGAGACATGGAATAAGAATTGTATTGTGTTAAAATTACCATGGTGTTTTCCAAAATCCCCCCAAGCTTTGCAAAATATTCTGAGCGAAGTATGGTGTTCCCGTTATAGGCTTCAGTCTGGCAACCTAGAAATGGGAATCATAGAATCACAGAATGGTTTAGACTGGAAGGGACCTCACCTCGCCTTGAACACTTCCAAGGAGGGGGCATCCACAACCTACCTGGGCAGAATTAGATTCTGAGGATATGACCACACACTACTCCATGCTGTGACTCTGCCTAGGGTCAGCATGGGTAATTGAACCTTAAACCAGGCTGTTTGGATACCTCCAGCAGAGTATCCGCAATAATCAGTATCTCAGGCTCAGCCTGCAAACTCTACCCAAGGAGCATAAAGATTTAATCTGAGATTGAGATACTATCTGCCCCTAAACCACTGCAATTAAAGACTGCTGCAGTTTAGAAACTGCAGAAGTTCACTAAAAATCCACATTCAGCCTCAGATGTTTTTCTTTAGCAAACAGAAATACTAGATTTTTCAACTGCAGGGACTGTCAGTCCTGTGCTTTCAATGAAAGAAAAACACAGATTTTTGCTTCAAATGGTCCATTATTAATTTAATTCTATTTTTCAGGGGTTGTGTCTATATGTTTGCAAATTATGTATAAATGAAAGCAAAGCCTTTTGAAAGCATGTGTTGTTCAGAGAAAAAGAACAACAACAAAAACCCTAGGCTCCGGTTTTGATGGGAAAATATTACTTCTGGTTATTGTTTCATCAGTAATCCATAATACCTCCAA
Source organism: Upupa epops (assembly GCA_013397515.1). Classification (NCBI taxonomy): domain Eukaryota; kingdom Metazoa; phylum Chordata; class Aves; order Bucerotiformes; family Upupidae; genus Upupa; species Upupa epops. The sequence goes on along the minus strand of VZRI01006365.1, from coordinate 14,751 downwards.
GGGAACTGCTACAGTCTGTCATCTCATGGACAGCTTAAAAAAATGGCTTGCTATAGAACCAGTAGGCCCTAAGGGAACTTTTGAATAGCTGATACCCTATTTGTGCAATAGATATTTTCCTTGATAACTGGAAATTAAGCTTGCCTGGAAGAAATGTAAATATCATCTCTAATTTGCACTCTGAATTACCATTAAAAATTATGTGTGCATATAATCATATCAAACATTTCAGAGCTTAGAAACCATGATAACGCTTGGCACTCTCAGCATCTTCAAAGTGCTTTGCAAGTGTTTCCAATGCATCCTTCTAGTACCCCATATTTTTATCCCTACTTTACGGATGATGCAAGGGGGTCAGTGAGGTTCCTTAGTGCCTTGGGATTGTGCTGGCTGTAAATAATGCAACTGGGATAGGATCTTGAGGATTTGTCTGTGATTAAACCACTATAGGTAGAATGCTACTAGTGCTACTTTCCTTACAGGTTGGCAAAAGTAATATATGTAGTGACAGAAGTGCATATGATACCATTCCATAGCTATTGGTGCTTCCTAACATAGTTATGATATAGCTGCAGGAGTAAGTTTCTCTTTACATCAGAAGAATGACTGTAAATAAATGGAGTTTTCCTACATAGGTGTCAGTAAATAGCTTGAATTAGAACCATACTGATGCATGATTTAAACATAAACTGGCTAAATCAAAGCAAACTCATTCAGATTAGCTCTTGTTCCTGACATGTTCACAGTTGTTATATATGCAGTTAGAGGTGTCCTCTAAAGATTCCACCTTGACCATAGTTAATGTCACTCAAAACCAATTCATACTGCTAAATCCCTTACTGCCTTGTTTTTTAGTTTCTACTGTGTGAATTCCCAAGTGCTAGACTGTGTTGTGATAAGTGTTTGATCATACGTTTGCAATCTGGAGGGTATTTTTTATGATAGGCAATGCTCTTACATTTTGGCTCTGAATCTGGCCTGTAGAGGCCAGTAAGAAGTTGTATGATCTCATGATGACAAATCAGATTTGGAAGAGTTTCCAGCAGAATCCCTTGTTGTCTGATCTCAGTGTGCAAGTCAGAGCTTGATGTATTTGTAAATTTTCTGTACATATTAATTCCTAAGAGAAATTAGTTCTCAGGTGACTATGGGATAGGCAACCTACAGAAGTGGATTTTGTATCAGGTTCCATTTTCTTGAACTATTCAGTAGAACTGTGGAAACCGTACATTCCACCCTTGAAATGGGCTGACAGAAAGGCACTCCATTTGATAATGTATTGTAGTCACTGTAGGAGCTCTCAGCCAGCATCTGGCCAAGCTGCTCTTCAGCTAAACTGGTTTTAGTGTTAATCATATGTCTCTTGCTCAAGCACCAGCTTTAACCAGTGCATATGATGAACCTTCAAACCAGTCAGAAGAATATCAGGTGCACTCTGTGATGTGCTGAAGGAACACTATTCTTCTTAATTTGTTGGATCCAGATGTGACCAGCTCACATTACTGTGCTGCTGGAGAAATGGTGAAATGTAGGATCCCTGAAGGGTCCTGCCTTCCTTTGTGGCCTTGGTGATGTCTGAGGCTGAGCTGTGACTCCGTGGAAGTTTGTTTCTGCATTATTATGCAAGGGCTTCAGTGCTTCCTGCAGGTTGTCTGCACTGTTTGACAGTGATATCCAGCCTTTGATAGAAGCTAAACTTTCTGCTACCTTTCAGCATTGTGTGCTTGTTTGGACTGTGTTACAGGAGTGAGTTTCTAGCAACATTTGTGCAGATCATGGTCAAACATATGGTACAGATTCCATGCAGATTCTAAATCTTGCGATCATAAACTGATATAAGGGAGCCACAATTCCCTCCCCTTCCTAAATCATAAGATAAAAGGCAGCTTTGTCTTGGTGGACAAGTATAAAAGTTATAGGAAAGACATTCCTGGTGTGGGATGTTTGACATCCTGGCATATGGAATTAGCAGCCTTAGAAGACACATCAGCACAACTTTAAAGATGTGATAAGTTAAGAAGCCATCCTAAAAGATCTTGGGTTAGAAACTAAATGCAAGAGTGTAACACTCAATTGTGAGCTATTCAGCTGCAGTCAATCGCTCTTAGATAGATCCCCAGGTTTCATCCCACCATGTGCCTCTTCCTGAGTAGATGACAGTCATTAATGTCACTTCCGCTGTTCAAAATATATCATAATGGACTAGGGGAAATCCCAGACTGCCTCTCCAAATAACTGGACTTCTAAAGATTTGGCAGAACAGCTACACCTGCAGAGAAGTGACAAAGTGACGCTTATGGTAACTTTCAAACTGTGATATTCCAAAAAAAAATTAATTAGTTTGTTCTCCAAGCCTTTCATATTCTGTAATTTTTAGGCCTCTCTCTGGTAAATATTTTTGAAAGATTGTTAGAGACACAATAACAGAGCTTTACAAGTTGTGTGTTTTCATGGCAAAATATGCAGTGATTTCAAAGCGGGGTAGGATTTTGTTTCTGTTAAATGGAGAAACAATGTTGGTAATTAGGTAAAGTGTAGAAACATTCTATTTACAGTAGACAAACAGTAACAGTGATTGAATTTGAAAGGAAAACACCCACCAGCCAACTTCGCAAGGATGTGAGCTTGGATTTGGTAGCTGCAATTCACTAATCACAGAATAATTCAGTCGTGCTGAACAAAAAAGGCATTTTTATCACCATCTCCTCTCAGCTCGCAGGCGGCATTGTCTGTCCCACCGTTTCATGTCAGAGAAGAAGGAATTTTAGCAAATGTTTGATTTATTAGAAAGTGAATGATTCTTTGCAGCCGTGTGGGGCTAGCCCATGTTTCAATAAGACAAATTGCATTGTAGCATTCCACTGGCAGCCAATGATAACTCATGATCCAGACAGAGTCGGTTATACCAGAATGGATGAAAAGCAGGAGCAAAAGGACACATAGCAGAAGAAAGGAAAATGCTTCAAGAGCTGTTATTTTAAAAAGAAAATAATACAACCCTAAACATTGTTTTAGATGCTATTTAAAAATATTTCAATTAAGATTCTGCACAGCGTCACAAGCAGAGTATGGCAGAATAAAGAGGATCGTGTTATCTGTTTCCCAGTAGCAAATTATCATATTTATACTTAAAAACACACCACTGTCAACTTCAGTCATTTATGTAATTGGAAAATGGTAAAAGATGTAGTAAATGAGACCTTACTGTTGGGTTTTTTTGCTAAGAAAAAAAAAGGTGGCAAATGGTGCAGGTTTAAAATGAATTAATGTCTACTGTGAAAAGCAAAGCCCAAGACAAACAAAACTGGACTGTTCCTGACCTTTAGTTAATATTGATAGTTTATCACCAGAGAACCCATTGATTTATTTTTCAGTTCATATCTGATTATCACTTCAAAATAGCACCGAAGATTTTCCAATTGCTCGGCTGCCCATGTTTCAGGTTCCACTATTCCCGATTCCACAGAAATGGTTCTTTATTTCCCAGTAACGTCACACTGCTTTTTAACTAGGTGACCCGCCAGGAGCAAACCCCAAGGTGATGGGTTGCTTCCTGATTGCAGATATGCGTGTCATGAAGTGCCGCGCTCTGCCCGTCGGCTTTGTTCTCAGAGATCCGTGGCGCAGGAAGGGGATTGAAATATATAGGAATCTTGTTCCCAGGGAGCTGACAGGCAGACCTGAGGGACAGTGCGAAGTGCATACCTGGTATGTCTAATTTTAGGCCTGCCAGCTCTAACAGTGTCCCTAGGAAAAAAAATCTATACTAATTTCTCAGTGACATACAGAGCTGTAAACGGCAGCATTTTTCATTCTGCTACCAAAATGTTCTTGCGCTTAGCTTTCTTTTTTTCCCTAGTATTATTTAAAGGAACTGTCAAGCCTTCAGCATTTAACAAGTATTTTTAAACTGTGTTTTTCAGTGTAAACCTGCCATGCATTCAAGGTATTGTTGCATGAAAAAAGCATAAACTGAAGTATCATCTTAGTAAAGGAATCAACATTACACATAAAGCCAACTTCGTTTTATTGCTTAACACTGATATTGTTCCCCATGAGAGAAGTGTTACCCTTTGATAGGTTCCAGGGATCCTGTGCGTGCCGGTGTAAATAAGGAATCCCCTATGAATTTCGATGAGGGGCTACGATTTTACATCAGCTCAGGAGTTTAGACCGCAGGTTCAGCATGTATGCTGTGTTGGAAAAAAAAGGTGCAGTCATTTTAAATATAATTGAGTAGGCTCATAAGAGGTTCCACTTAGAAGGTAAATTATGGTAACAAGTCAAGAGTGTACTCTGTGTAGTTTTCAATTCAAGTGTATGGTCTTCTGTATTCACTTAACTAGACACACAAATCTAAGCAGACAGATGAGATCGAGGCAATCAAAGCGAAAAGCTTTATTTGGAGCTTATGGAAGTATTGAAGTTTTATTTTTTAGTGTTTCCCCATAAGGCAATTTCAGAAAAAAAGATGAAGCAATGGATCACAAACAATTTAACATCTGAATCACTGGCTGTTGCTCAACTGCATTTTGGACTCTTCCCTGTATAATTCTGTAAATCTTTTCCCCAGTTTGAACATTTAGCAAAAGGGCTGGGGAAGGAATCACTCTGGAGGTTTTCTGAGCACATTCTGCTATTAATTGCCCCAGCTCAAGTCAGGAGGAGCTCAGCAGCGTTGCGTTTCACACGTGTGCTCTGTGGATGAACACTTAATGCCATATAATGCTTTTGGTCTTGTTCTTTCCAGAAGGCTCTTTCTACTTCAGAAGTCTAGAAACACATTCTCATAATATGAGAGAAGTGGTGAAGGAAGCATTACAGGGCATCAGTGTAATGGCTCGTGTTAACAAGTTAACTTTAATGCTTGTGTTGTGTTACACTTTTATAGCTTTCAAGTGCTACACACTTTTGACTCCAACAACAGCTACTTGTTTTAGTACTCACTGTTGGGTCACTTAATGTTCACATTCTCACCTAAAGTGACTTTGAGGCCAGTCCTATCAATATGTGTACATAAAGGTAACTTGTGTTCACACATCTGAAGGGATAGGCCTAGAACCAAAGCGAGCAGCCTCTGCCTCCTCTAGAAATGTAATCACTAGATTACATTCAGTGTTTTTACCTACTTTAGCCCATGTGAAGCTCTTTCTCATAACCAATAAAAGTGATTTTTACTGGCATTTCATTCTGCGGGTTGGCTCATGTCCTGATAATTTTTTTTTCTCTTTTAAAATTGTGCTTATATTGTTTTGTAACTTTAGGAACCGAAACCACACAGCCACAGAATGCAGTATGTTCGACTGGTGCATCTTATAAACTCCCAGCACCAGTGTATGTTGTGGAAATGAACTGGTAACAGTGTTGGTGAAAGAAAAACTGATCAGCTTGTCTAAGCATGAACAGAGGACTAATATGTTGCCCTCAATGCATTTCTTGCACTTAGTACAAAAATTAGGAAGAGAGAGAAGAAGGTAAAGAAGGATTTTTACTGAACAAGCAGGCCACAGAAAGAAGTTGGTTCAGGAAGTACAAGCATATATATATAAAAATAAAACCTCTCCTTCCCACAGTAACCTGTCAACACTGCCTTTCTTCTACCACCTAGAGGGAAGATGTGTCAGAGAAAGTGCCTCAAGCATCACTGCTGCAGGCCTGCTGTGGTGTACGAGGTGCTGCTTTCCACTTGTCCTTAGAAATATCTGAGCCAATTTCTACCTTCATGAGGCTGGAAGATGCTTTGTAAGGGCACTGGAGAGGTTCCTTTGCTCTGCCAACGATGGTGTCATTTGATTTGCAGAGATTTGTGAGCAAAACCCAAACCAAATCACAACTGTTCATTTAAATTTGTATCTGCACACATTTCCAAAGCTGGGGATTTTACAGCATTCAGCAATCTCCAGTACAAAAGACAAGTGGAAAGGTTTGTGTAGCTTGAAGTCAGACCTATTCAACAGCAGAAAATCCATGTGAAAACATGTGCATTAGTTTACAGCAGTACAAAACAGTCCTGGTGTTGAATGCTCCGTAAACAGCAATTTTAAATTTATTTGAGCTTTGAGCTCTGTTGAATGGGAAGCTTCTAACAAAGCAGGTGAGCTAGGTGCTGTTTCTCTGCAGATATTTCACCCTGCTCCGTGTCTGATTCTACTTTTGCCTCAGCTGAGTAAATAAGGGGAAGACTGATCAGCATCTAGGACTTCTCAGAGAAGTTAGTGGGTCATCAGTTAAGGTGTGAATTTACACAATGCAAATTCTGAATGTTCTTGAATACAGCAGGTATTTCTGCTGTTGTGCTGATTGAAGAGCTTCTCACCTGTTCCATCTAGAGCTGCTGGACACGGCCCCACAGCAGACCTAACCACTCTTGAAAAGCCTAAGGACTACCCACACTAGCAATCATTTCAGGAATCAATTTTGAGAAAAAAAGTGGTGAATGAGGAATGAGAATGAGCAGCTATTACCTATGGAAATAAACCTGTACCCCTTGCAGAAATATAACAGAGCTCAAAAAATCTATTCCCTCTACAGCTGCTGTACAGTAGCATATGCATACCTTAGTTATCCACAGAGATCCTATCGAGAGTCCTTTGCTGCATTAGAATCTACTTTCTTGGTAAATGTAGAACAAATGCTCAGGCTGTGATCTCATTGCTACTAGTGCCGGTGACAGGAGTCCCAGGGGCTTCACTGCAAATTAGATCCCCTGCAAAGAGCCCGAGAGTCAGTACAGATCCGACCTCTCTGCCGTTTCTGGGAGCGAACTCGTATTCTTCTGTGCCCTCCCTGCCTTGCCTCTGACAACTTTTCCAGTAAGATCTCCCCTCCTGCGCGTGCTGTCTCTCTGCTTTCCCTCCCACCCCACAAAAGATAGTCAGGACAGGTAGTGGATGATCTGCCAGGCTGCTTCTGCAGTACGGCCCCCGAGAACTCTCTAGCAGTGGCTCTTCCCCTTCCCTGGGTACTGTAGGTTGTTTTCTGGAGAAGTATGTTTTGTTTTAATTGTGTCTTTCTCAGACTTTGTTCTCATAGCTTTGTGCTGTGGCTCTTTTGATCAGTTTTACATCAACTGTAACATAACTCTGTGATTTCACTTGGTACCACTTACTTCATACCGAAAGAAACCCGTTCTTCAAAGAAAACTTTTATTTCATTGTCTCCTCCATGTACAAGCATTCCCTGAGGAACTGGTTATTTATTATTTCACTCCCCGCTCTTTGCTTTCCCCTGTTCCTCTCCAAAAGACTAACAGACACTAATCTCCTTTCATCAGGTTCCCTCCTTCCTAATTTTTTTTCCTCTTTGCACAAACTGCTCGCCACTACCTTTAACACCTTATTGTGTCTGGAGTGATAATGACTTTCAGTTGCCGCAGCTGGTGTGCGGAGAGGCGTGCGGGCCCTGTAAATTGGGACTGGGCAACCTGGGTGGGATTGCAGTAAAGCACAGAGGTCTGCAGATTCAGAAACTGCAATTTAAAAAAAAAAAAAAGGGGGAGAGATTTGTTTTTCAAATGGTTTTTCTTTTCTGTTTTTCCTATTTTAATTTTTATTGAACTTCTCTTTGAGACTTGAGTCACCTCCACAAGAATCTGTGATTCTTGTGTTAGAGAAAGGGGCCAGCTGATGCCTGTGTCAGAAAATAAGCAAAATATGAGTTAGTACCTGACACACTCAGTTAAAGCTCAGATTTGGAGAGAGTGAACACAGACATAGCTGAGAGGAGCCTGGCTGGATGGGGGAAACATGGATCTGTCAACAGTTTTTAAGATCCTCTGGGGCATTATTGCTGCTTATTTTACTGCTTAAAGTATTTCTCTGAAGTCCAAGTGTCTTCCTTCAATCTTTTACATCTGTATAAAGTGTAGGATTGATAAGGGAATTTGGGGTTATTGTAAAAGTGAACGTGGTTCTAACCTTTCAAAAATAATATTCGCCAACAGGTATTTCCCCTTTCACTCTTTAGTTCTTGTAGAAGTAATATGTAGAGATTAAAAATGGAATTATTAGTGTATTTTGATTGTGGCAGTCCCTCACAGAACAGAAGATGTTTTGCTCCTATGAACCACAAGGAAATCGGCAGTGTCCACTACATAAAATTAGATTTTGGTGAGACTGTTTTATACCTGTTTTCTTAGATTTCGTGAAGCCAGGGATCCAAAATTATTTGATGTCCATTCGAGAGGCTTTTATACAATGTTTGCTGTAGGCAGCACTGCTTTGTCCATGCTTACTTGAAACTTGGTGTTTTGTGTGCTGTCTGCTCTCCCATGCTGCTCTGGGGGCTGTCAGGGGTTTCCCATGCTTACCTAAGGTTAGGAATAAGGTTCAGGTTTGGAAAAGTGGGGTCTATAGTGCAGAGCTGGCTGTGGGATTTTTGCAACTTTCAGACAGGTGAACAAAAAGCGTCAAGAATCTGTTAGTCTTTATCCAGTTCCCATGCTTAGTTAGGTTAGAGTTAGGGTTAGGGTCAGGAGAAGTGTTAAGTGTGACAAGCTGTGGTATGGTCCAGTTTCGGGGGGTGGGGGTGGGAAAACCTTATGGAGTTGTGTGCTTTAAGCTGGAGTTAGGCTGTGGGTTAAAAAAAGCAGAGAGACAGCAGCTGAGATGGGAACGGGACTTTGTAAATTCCTGGAGATAAAACAAGTGCAAAGTATCACTAGCTTTGAATGAATTATTCTTTTGGATTTGCAAGCAGTGATGGGTTCCCAGGCCTCTTTGAGTCAGACTCTGGGTCTGTGTTAAGGTTATAGTTAGGATTAGGAAGAGTTAGGGCTTTTGACTTTGATGAACTGTGGTACTCTGCCATGTGCAGGAACGCAAATTGAAGCAAAGTATCAGTATCTTCAAATGTATTATTCATTATCTGAGGGTACTGGGGGTGCATATTTTAACTAAGAGTTACTATTACAGTTGGGTTAAGTAAACAGAGGAAGATACAGCCAGAATGATGGGGTTCCCATATTCTAGGCAATAAACTGTATCGGTATCTTGTGTCTTTCCTTGTTAGTGGGCATAATTAGCACTGAAGACTTAAAAATCAGTTGTTTTAAATATCCTGGCATGCAAAACTTCATAGGGGTGTTTGGATGAGGTTGTAAGAGCAAACAGTCTGCTAGAATTGAAGTAGGAGTGGTCCAGGATCATCAATGGAGGCAATTCCTGTTTCACATGAAGAAATTTGAAAACTAAAGGGAATTATTTCTTAGTGCAGTTGCACAGCCCACCTATTCCCTCGTTGGTACCCAGTACCTCCATTAGCAAGGTGACTGCTGCCTTTCTACCTGTCTTTGAGAAAATATGTCCTATCTCTGTGTGGGAGCTCTACACAGAGTCCTGTCTCTGCTGACTTGACCCAGTGTCATTGTCAGGGTAGCAATGATTGACTTTGATTTTTTTAAAAAATAAGAATCCACATTACAAGTTGTTTTAGTGAGTTGCTCTGTTGAATTTTCTTAAAATACTGAGCTGCAGCCAAAATCTTTGCTAGAGTTGAACAAAAAAAACCAGGCATTTGACCAAAGCAGTAATTCAAGAATGTATTGTATTTGTTTGAAAGAAGATAATGCAATGTGGTCATCTTTTGCTTCACTACAGGTATAAATTCTGAAAAACCACTGCAGATGTGGCAGGAATATTGGAGCCCATTAACCTAACAGAACGTACCTGGTTTTCTTTTGCAAGGCTTGTCTGACTTGATCTTTTTCTATTTTTGCTGTGAGCATCGTTGCATCTCTTAGGTTGGTGTGTATAGGCTGCATGTACACTGTGACACTGAATTCCATTGTCTAGACCATCTCCTTGTGAATTAACACTGAAATGGAGGGGCTGACAACCCCACACTTTCCCTCCCCATCTCCCTGTGTGCACACTAAAATCAGCCAAGTCAGATCTTGCTCAAAGTCTGGCACTTCTGTGCTGATACCCTACTGCATGTATTTGTGTATTGCTCAGTGTGAGCATGAATGGTGGAGTCACTATTTAATGTGGTAGTTTCGTGTGTGTTTCAGATTCCTCCTTGTTGCTGAGTTTGTGTCCAAACCGGAATTACTAGCCTGCATCTTTCCTGATTGTGAATGTGTCCAGCAGGCTGAATTTCAGATGTCCCCATTTATGAATCTGGCTGATATGCTGAATGCAGCATTTTGTGCAGGTCACGTGTTGTATACAAAACATCTGATAAAATGCTGCTCACAGTCTTACAGATCTTAGAAATCCTTTCCATATGTCTAATCTTAAATCCTTTCCATATGTCTCCTTCTATACATGAGCACCAATTAGTCAATTAATCTGTCACCTTTATTTAATTAGATAATAAAGAAGAACTTTTTGAAGTTAAATCTTATTTCATTTTCCTAGGAATCAAAAATGACAACTAGTAGCAGCAACAAATTACAAGATAAATTTCATAATCCACTCAGTGAATACATTAATATTACAGTATTTGCTGAGTTAAAACAAGTCCAACATTCAATATTCTCCTTTGCAAACAAAATATATTTGCATGAAACCAAACAAGAATTATTATTATTATTTATTTATTTATTTTTACCAAAATGGCTCTTTGTGGCGGTCTTGGAACGATTGCAAGACATTTTGACTCTTCAGTGTCCTTAGAAATTAACCCTGTGTTAATGAAAGTTCATAAGCAAGAATCCCTACGCAGTGGGAATCCTCCCATGCCCCCCTTAGTGCAACTCTCCAGCCGCTTTGCAGCGCCTCAGCCAGCGCAGGGTAACCAGACCAGGGGCTAAGGTGCTGGCCCAGTATGTCTATCTCCATTGAACCTGTCTCATTAGCATTCCTGCGTGTTCCCCAAAGACATTCCATTTCATGTGAAAGCAAAATATAACAGAAACTGGACGTTTCTGGGTTTGCTGCTGGCAGCTGTTACCTTTCTGGGTAAGAAAAAACCAAAACAATAAAAACATTCCTTTGCCATGTCCAGCCCCAGAATAAATGAAAATAGCCACGGCGAAGCCCACCGAGAAATATGTCACACCTAGGGAAGATTTATCCTGAGTATTTCTTACTTCAACAGCAAATAAACTCTGTCTAGAGACATTAGTATTTTTAAAAGGTGGAAGGGATGTGATTTGCCTTTCTCTTGTAGCAGTAATATATAAATAAATAAATACATAAATAAACCTATCCTTTTTTTCCACAAGAAAATAGTTTTCTAATAATAACCCAGTATTAAGTGTCAGGTAGTTGCTTTATGATTGTCAGTGCTTTATTGCAGTCAGCAGTTGGGAATGGGGTCAGATCTCCAACGCACTGCAGAAGGAGATGCTTTTATTGGGTTGGGCATTGTTGTTTTCTGTCAATGAATTATCAATTGCTTTGGAGACTGATCACTTCCTTTCTTGGGCATACATGGGAAACACAACTTTTGATGGGATCTGAAGTTTCATTAGCACGGAGCTTATTGAATACAAACCCCTTTGTTTGGAGATGATAGAGATTGGGAAACAGACTCTCGGTTAGGTTTGGATTTTCTGCTCTGAATTCAGAGTGGCCACGGCATGAAATATGTTAGAGTCTCTTAATGCTTATCCTCACCTCATGCAGCAGAAATGAAAGTATGTGGGGGTTCTTTGTGAAATTATGACTAAATAAATTACAAAATGACCCACTTTGTGTATAAAAATGCACTTCCAATTGAACTGTCCTTGGACTGGTTTTTTATGGGAACCTGTGTGTGGGGAAAAACCTCTCTAACTCTCAGACAACTAATGTGTAAACAAAGCTTCTCCTCTTGCATGGTTTTATAAAGTGCAAAGGAGATTTTCATTGATTCATATCCAAACATTTAGATCATTCTTTGATGCAGTAGTGGAAGTAGTTTATCTGAATCCCTCTGTTTAGACAGATGCAATAACAACGTAGCATGTATTTTGTAAGTGAGAGAAAACGGGAAGGGGAAAACACAACCAATATTCCCAACTCTGAAGTCCTCTTCAGGTCTTACCATAGGGACTATTGCCTCATGTACTGCACACATGTCGCTAACTGAACAGGACTGCTCACAATCATAAAATGAAGCACTGAGGGTTTTCAGGACATAGGCCTTAGGAGATTTCAAAGTTGAGCAAAAGAGATTAGGATTCTATTTTTTTTTAATCCTGCTCCTAGTTTTTCATATTTATGTATTAAGCTGCTTGTATTAAGCTCTTCACTAAGTAGTATTTCTGATCTATGCTGCAATTTGTCATGACATTTCTCTAGGCAGCTATTATAAAGATGTCTTCTTCTCTTTTCTCTTAAACAAGAAAGTAGACTGCAGATAAGTCACTTGATTTTTAAATTACTATCAATTAGGAAAATGTAGTGTCAGGGTCCAGAAATTGATAGCTGAATTCTGATCTTGGATCTGGAAAATACTGAGCCATAAAATATTCATCCACAACACACAAGGAAAAAAAAAGCTGATGTTATGTTCATCCGACCAACATATGTTGTTTGTGAATGTCATTGGAGTTCCAGTTTCTAGAACATTGGAAAAAAAAAGATATTTGAGTGAAACATGCAAGCAAGTGTCTGATCTGATGATCACCTAGGCAAGTTTTAATTTAGAAGCTGTTGATACCGAAACTCTTTCCAAGTCTCTTCAGTAGAAGTTGCTGAAACTTGCACTGAGTTGGTCGGATTTTGGATTTTCCTGCCTGTCTTTCCTGGGGGAGCAGAGCAGCTTGTCTGCACAGCATCCAGCCAGAGACACAAGCAGCACCTGCTTGGGTCCTTCCACGGCCTCTCTTATCACAAATTCCAAGTGTTTTCTACACCACAGTGGCACTGGATTATCATCTCTAAAAGAGAACCGGGGACCAGTGACACAGTGATTGTTCAGTGTCATGGGCTAGGCTGCATGGCAGAGCCAGGAACTGAGCCCCAGCCACGGGCAGCCGGCTTGTTCCTTTAGCTTTACATCTGTCATTCCTCACCCCGCTTTTATGTGGGTTTGTGAATTCAACATACTTGACACCTGCCTTTCAAGGTGCCTGAGCAAGTTCTGACCCAGAGCTGAGCTCTTTTTGCAGCACCCTCTGAAAAGGAGTGTTTTCTGAACTCTCTTCTGCTAGCGAGCGCTGCAGGTTTGCTTCTGTCCCCAAACCTGAAGCTCAGGAGCATAGGGACTGTTTGCTAGTTTCTATGTGCTGGACTGAATATGGGGAGAGGAAGAGGAGTGTTTTCTTTCCAGGTAATGTTCTTAGGATTAATAGTACAAATCATTGGAAAAATACAAACATTTTTGTGATTCAATTAAAAGTCTAATTGTACCTTTTTGTTTCCTGCAAATGATACAAAAAGCGAAACTAAAACAGAAATCACAATCCTGTCATAACAATAATGGTCGTGACAAGTCTGATCAGGTCGACTGAGTTTCTTAAGAACTTTGCTGTAGGTTTCAACAGGCTTTGGGTCAGGATTCACCACCTTTATTTTCGCTACCTGAGCTCTTTTAGCTTTGCATTTATTTTTATTTTCCTGCTAGTTTTCCCCTTTGATGTCTAGCCTTTGACTATGCTTTCTCTGTGGAACGTGTGTAGATCTTCTTGACTTCTTTAAAGACTCATTTGTTAAGAGTAAGGCAGAGAGACAGTCATTTCCGTAGTGCATTTCATTTACCATTAAACCAAAAGGAGATTTATCAGTTACTACCCCAGTTTCAGCTGTAGGTCAAACATTTTCCTGTGCAGCAATATGCTGCCTGAGAGGCTGCACCCCCCTGCCCCCCCTTCTTCCCCAAGTATTTGAACTGCACGCANGGGGGGGGGGGGAATGCAAAGAAAGAAAAAGGAGTGTGAGTTTTGTAAAATCTACTTTTTCATCTTAAAGTATCAAAAAAATACTGTCAGAGCTTTACAATTCATTGTTTCACCAAGGAAAAGTGCACCGGTTTGATTTGTAATTAAGAGCTGCTGATTTACATTTACACAGAGCAGAGTGCTGAGGGGACAACAGGCTCTTCACCAGCTCTGCTGAGCCCTGGAAGCAAAGCCGTTCGCGGCTGGAGCACAGGACCGTGTGGTCTGCAACGTGTTACCCTTCACAAACTTCCCTGGTTTTACCTCCTGGCTCAGTAGCTAGTCCAGTTTTCCTTCCTTCATAGATGAATTGCACTACAGTCCTGCACCAGGTACGAGGCGGGGGATCTCTACTCACTGAAATATTAATGGAGTAGATTTTTTTCTTTGTGAGACAGGCTGGATTTTTCAGTGGTTTTTCTCCCTCTATCTAACAAAGGTCCCTTCTCTCCAGGCAGCTTTGTAAAAGCAGAGGAAGCAATGAGCGCGTTAGAACCCAAGATACAAGAGAACCCAACAAAAAAACCTTCTTAAAAAAAAGAACCTCCGCACTTTTGAACTTCAGAGTGGGCTTGGTGCTTGCTTTGCAGCGAACTCAGGCTTGGAGAGTTGTGTTTTTCTCCTTTTTCAAGAGACATGTGTAGCGCATTTGTTTCAGTTTTATATCCGCTGTCATATCTGATGGTTTTATTCGGGTTCGAAACATGCAACGGCTAGAAACCCTACATCTTTAAATTAGGCAACCCCGGTGCCTTTGTGATTTCCCTAGCTGCACTCCCTCACCTTACCCAGGTGCATGTTAAATCAGTATTAATGACAATATCATTCTTCTGCAGTCATCTCCTGCCTGCAATTTGGTTTTAATTACCCACCACGTTGTCTTTCCCCCTCACTGACAGCCATTAAATAGGGAATGACACCAGAGCCGTGCTGGTGTCGAATAG
>VZRI01006363.1:7482-84664 GCA_013397515.1 Upupa epops | reverse complement strand
CTCCTGAACCCCCTTCTTGTAAGCGGCTGCCTACAGAGAAACATTTCTAAACAATTCCTTAAATAAACTGAAATCTGCCCTGAAAAAAACAGTCTAGATGTTTTTGAGCCCTCTTTTTGATCCACTATTAATTGAAAACTTAATCATTTCATGATCACTGCCTCCTAGACAGCCTCTGACAACCACATCACCCACCAGGTCAAACAGCAAATCAAGAAAAGCCTCACCCCTGGTAGGCTCACCAACCAATTGTGACAAAAACCAGTCCTCAGTACACTCTACAAACCCTCTAGTCTGCCTCCTAACTGCTGTGTTAAGATCCCAGCGAATATCTGGGAGGTTGGTGTCACCCAAGAGAATCAGGGCAGTATTCCTCTCTGCAGCTTTTGTGAGTTTGTCTATAACCCACTAGAGGTTTGAGTCACCTTGGTGAACTCTCTCATGAGCCTTTAGTAAAAGAAGCAATTTAAATGTATAGGAAAATGACATTTAGTGAGCTTAATTTATCAAGCTTACTTAGGCACAATTTTCTGGTGTCTCCTAGAGCTGCAGTATCTGTTAAGAGTCTGCTCACTTCAGGCAGCACTGGCTGCTTGGTTGAATCACTCAGTATTTATGGCTGTTTAATCTACTGGACAAGTAACCTAGAATGTATACTGCTGGAACTCAAATCTGTTTTGAAACACAACATGAAATTTCACAAAATGCTTTGGTTCAGTCTGCTCAACCATCAGGATAGCTCTGTTATTTGTGATGTATTTTCTTGGTGGGAGATTGGGTTAGGGTTTTTTGTTTGTTTTCATAGCATTTTGAAGAGATCAATGTAAAGTTATATTAAATGCCAAAAATAAAATCAGGAAGACTTAAACCCAAGGTGAATTGAATTGGCTTGAGGACAAAAAACTATGAATACAAAATGAGTAAATTGGTTTTCATAAAGTGAAGGGCCATCAGCTGGAAATGATGTTTTCTCAACTTTACAAAAAGGATCTATACTTCTTTGTTCCAAATGCCATTACTTTAAAAAGTACTCAGTTAAGGAATACAGTGTATATGCAAGGAGAATGGTGCCACTCAGATCAGACATTCAGAACAGTGCCTTCACTGACAGACTGGTCTGCCAAAGAATCATAGAATAATTTTGGCTGGAAGTAGGTCTCTTCTCCCAAATTATTAATGCTAGAATGAGAGGAAATGGCCAGGAGTTGTGTCAGAGGAGGTTTTGGTTGAATATTAATAAGTTCTTTCCTGAGAGAGTGGTTAGGCACTGGAACAGACTGCCCAGAGAGGTGATGGAGTCACCATCCCTAAAGATGTTGTAAAAAAAGAGCAGATCAAGCACTTGAGGCCATGGTGTAGGGATTAGGGAGATGTTGGGGTGAAGATTTGACTTGATGATCCTGGACCTAATTCCCTGGAACAGGCTTCCCAGGGATGTGATCAAAACACCAAGGGTCATAATTCAAGGGGTGTCTGGATGGCTCTCTTAGTCATATGATTTAGTTTTAGGGTGGTTTTTTTCAATGTCCCTTAATGGTCTTTTCCAACTTGAAACACTCTATGATTGTATGATTTTAACACAAACAATAAGATCAGGCCATTGACAAAGCTGTTTTGTGAAAAGCCATCTCTTGTCAGCTGTAAGCAAGAACACCAGAAAATATAATGGGTTTTTGGTCATAATGGTCATGCACACTTTTTACTTGCCCAGTCAGAAGAGCTTATATATTGATAGCTCAGTGACTTCAACTGACAGGTGGAAAAACAACAGGCAAACTGGAGATAAACTGAGACTACTTTTTAATATTATCCATTTCAAAAAGTGACCAAAATCCACACTGTTCTAGAGAGTTTTGAAGTGTTGGTGCAGTTTTTACACAGATAAAACAGCTACAGACACAGACAACTTCAAAGAATGATTTAAAACCAAAGGCAGGTGTTTAGGTATGAAGAAGCAGCCTTCTGTTCTAAACAGGGAGTGTAGTGCCTTCAACAACGAGTTGGCTTAGACAGAAGATTGACTAGTTCTGTTGTATTGATGTAAACCTCTCTTCGAACAAAGATGCAACAAAATTGACAGGGATGTTGTTCAGGCCAAGTAGTGTCACTGGTAATGGAAATTGTGGCAAATTTTGTCTTAGGGCTTTCTAGCAAACCGTGATTACTTTTGTTTGTGTTTTAGTAAAGTAACTGGAAGTTGCTGGACCAGCATTCTCCAGCGAAGGCTTGCCAGGTGTGATATATCCCAGCAGCCTGACCTGCAGCTAGACAAATACCCCTTTTTCAAAAAGTATTTCCTGAAACAGTGCAGATGCTGCTACAACTACAGCAAACAGTACACTGTTATGTACAAGCATTAATTCCTGCAAGGCTGGCTCTTAGCTGTTTTGCTGGTGGAATAATTAGCTCTTGTGCTGGATAGTGAAAATGCTTAATCATTAAAGACAATGAGCACCTTATAAATATTGTCTTCATATAGTTTCCTCTTTTCTCTAATTTGATGTAGGTTATAAAATGTTACTGTTTCCCTGTTCCAGAAAACTGATCTGTTCAAAGCCCCATGTCCCATCCCAGAACAGCAAAAGCCAAGTTTGGGTACAGTCAGGAGAACACATCCTGGATCGAATTTAAGAAGGACATCAACAAAGGAAATTATTCCTGCTCAGTAAACACTGAGCATGAAATTTAATCTCCAAAACATTACAAATGGAAAATGTCTTCATCCTGCTTCTGCATCTGACTTTGGTTTTAAAGCGACTACTTAAGTTGGATTATTAAGAGAAAAAGCTGGAGTTTCAGTAGCTGGTTGTCTGAGAGAAGTGCTTAGGATCATTTTGGTCACTTAAAGAAAGGAGCACAGCTCTTCACAGAGGATATCTAACAAGCATCGTGGAGCAGGATCATGAGTAATAGCCTTAGCAACCATGGTTAGATAGAAAATCTGGTTGGAAGAAAAATATTAGGGAGATGGAAGTATCCCATGGTACCTCCTGTACTATTCTGTGTTATGGAAATTTTGTCTTCTCTGTGTATGTTCGTTTAGCAGGAGGCTATTGAGCACTGAAGTAATGAGTAACACAGACACATGTTGAAATTCAAATGCAGCTTTTCAGTTTAGTTTAGGATTTCAGGAGTTGCAATGAAGTTCTGTAAGAATCAGGAACTTGTAGGACTTCAAACAACAGTAATGTGAAAAATTAAAAAAAATAAATCTAAGAGGGTAAAAAAATAAATCTAAGAGGGTAAAAAAAAAGTAGAAATGAGGGACCTAAATGATAGAGCAGAAGATATTTCTTTTGGTCCAGAAAGTGGCAAAGAGCTCTGCATAAGCAGCTCATTCAGGGTGGAAAGTAGAGACTGAAAATACTTATTAGGTTATACCGGTCATTTCCCAGTGCTATCAGAGAAGGAGAGAACTGGAAAATGCATCTGATGTCATCTGCATGTCCCTGTGGCCGTGTTTGGAAATGTCATGAACAGGCTCTGGAGGGAGCTCCACTCTGTCACTTTCAGTCACAGGGAGGTTGGCTGCATGTGAAATGTGGGGAGAGAAAATTTGGGGGATGTTCCTGGAGATGGGAAAGCTCTTTGCTTTGTGACCTGAAGTGCTTCTCTGGAATTTACTGGTACAGAAAGTGACCAAATGGTCCCATGGTGATCTGCTTTGCAGGAAGAGCAATTCTGTCTTTGGGCTTGAGACCTAAAAACTTCCTTTTAGCTGTCCTCCTGGGGGATTGTACCCCTCCTGTGCTGGAGGTGTTCCTGTGGACCCCAGGATCTGTTATCAGGTGCCAGGGAGGTTCCCTGCCAGCAATGTGGAAATTTTGCACGTAAAAAAAAATTAGTCATAGCATTTGAGGTCTTCTGGCCTGGTAGTCAGAATGACACAAGTGACATTAAAATTTAATTGTAGAAGGCTGGAAGTCCCTTTGACTCACCTCAACCAACTGACAGCTAAAAATAGCATGAGTTCAAACTAAATTAGTTCTCCCTCCCCCCACCCCCAACTTTGTCTGCTGTTCAACTCTGTGCTCTTTTTTTATTCTGTTTTTGAAGTTAAATTCCTGTAACTGCTACTCTACTCCCAGAGCCAGCTCACATGAGTAGCAATTCAAGACTGAATAATTTTGGAGTCTTTTTCCATCACAGAACTCTAGATATAACTACAGCTGCCAGAAAAGTGTCAGTGTTTTCTATTCTCTTTTTTTTTAACCTCATAGAATTTGTTCTAGTAGTTTGTTTGGGTTTTATTTTATTTTTTTTTTAAATAACATTTTTATTTCTTCTCTTTCTGCTGGGGATTTTTGCTGGTGTGCTTTTCAAAGAGGCAGCCTCAAGCAGCCAGTCCTGTAGTTACTGAAAGTGACATGCAATGCGTATGTGTGAGTAGGAGAAATCACAGAATTATTGAGGCTGGAAAAGACCTCTGAGATCAAGTACAGCTATCACAAAGAAGCAGACATTGAATATAATAAAAAAGCATCAGTTATTCACCCTGGCATGTGGAAGGTCTGAAGTGAGCTAGTTACAAGCTTTAGAAATTAATGAAAATATTTGTGTCTGTTTTGTTAGAAGAAATGTTCTGCCATCCTGAAATGTGATGCAAGCCAAACTGGGCTGGAGTTCTCTTTTAACAGGAAAGATAGTTGACTTTTCTCCAAAGCTAGACAACAAATATTTTTGCAATTTTCTGTGGGATGTCTGCAAGATCTGAGAATTTATGAGGTATTTTGGGTAGGATCTTTGTGGTGTAAAAATAGCTGTGTCCTTTGAAGTTCTAATAACTGAGCAGATTTATATTGGCTACAATATCTGGCCAAACTGATCAACATGAACAGCGTGTTTTGTGGAAGGTTTGTGTCTTTGATCTCAGATAGTTTAGAATGGAAGGACAGTCCAGTGCTTTACTCAAGGTTTTGTGTTTAAAGCTAAGAGGTTTACAGAGATTTGTATTGCTGGTGTTGGAATTTGGTTGCTGCTCACAATCTGATGGACAAGTCCAGGGAATCTCAATCACCCTCCTAACCACAGGAGATGTGTATCTTCCATTAGCCTTCCCCTTGATCAGCAATGGGCAGAAGGGAAACAATATCATCAAAACTGACATAATTTGAAGTATATCAGATAAACAAGATGTTCTACATTCTGGGGGTAGAAAACCCTCCAACATATCTAACCACAAAACTGCCCCTCAGTGAAACCCAAACCAAACAATCCCAACTTATATCAATAGAATGTAACTGTCATTACAAGTCCTACGAACAGCCTGGTGAAATAGGTATTTAATGCCTAGATTGCAATGTTCTGACAAATAAAATTCATGCTGTGGGTCATTTTTTTCTTACATTTACCCTGGCTCTAATTTGAGCTTGCTTTATAAGTCTTGGAAAACTAGGAGATGGGCCTAAATATTAAAATACATTTTTATCAACTACCACTTTACCTTGACTTCATGGGTTTATCTTCCTTTTCATTTGGGAAATAAGGAGGTTCTCTTTTAGTCTGTAAAATATGAAGTGGAACTGTAAACTGTGATAGAAATACAACCAAGTATTGTGGTTTCTATAGTCAGTACTCCACTGTAAGGCACCAAATATTGATTAAATTACTGCCAAATCATAAAAAGGTTAAATACCTGTTGATTTTTCTCCATAAAGATTACCAAATGATTGATCATGCAGTAGAAATAGGTACAAATCAGCCTGCTCTCATGGTCATTGTTCTAATTGAGGCTGGGAAAGACCTCAGATCATCAAGTCCAGCCTAGGACCTGACATCATGACATTAGCTAGACCATAGCACTAAATGCCACATCTAGTCTGGTCCTTAAACACCTACAGGGATGGGGACTCCACCACTACTCTGGGAAGCTCATCTCAGTGTCTGATGACCCTTTCGATGACAAAGGGCTTCTTAATATCCAAATTAACCCTTCTCTAATGCAGCTTCAGGCCCTGCCCTCTTGCCCTTGTGTTAATTGTCTAGGAGAAGAGACCAACCCCCACCCGACTACAACCTCCTTTCTGGTGATTATATAGAGGAATAAGATCTGCCCTTAGTCTCAATGGTATTATATTTGTGCTGCTAGAAAGACTGATATTCACCATCATATAAAATAAATGCAATACTTGCAGAAACTGGCAGACAAGCTTGCAAAAATCTGGATAGTATAAACATTTTAATGCTTATTTTCATAGACCGTGACAGGACAAATCAGTTTCTGAGAATAAAACTGTGAATAGAAGCTTATTAAGAAGAAAGTTTTCTATATGTACATTTTTGTCAATGGTTGTTTAAGTATGTAATCAACTTCAGTGACAGAGGAATTTGTTCCAATGGGAAAAGCCCTTATTCACCATTTCCCCCTCTACTCTGCCCTGGTTAGACTGCATCTGGAATATTGTGCTCAGTTCTGGGCCCCTCAGTTCCAGAAAGACACAGAACTGCTTGAGAGAGTCCAGCATGGAGCCACAGAGATGATGAAGGCAGTGGAGCATCTCTCTGATGAGGAAAGGCTGAGGGAGCTGGATCTCTTTAGCCTGAAAAAAATGAGACTGAGGGCTGACCTCATCAATATTGATCTCTGTAGATAGGGCAGGTGTCTGGAGGAAGGAGCCAGGCTCTACTCAGTGGGATCCAATGATAGGACAAGGGGCAAAGGGTGTCAGCTGGAACAGAGGAGGTTCCACATAAATATGAGAAGAAGATTCCTCACTGGAACAGGCTGCCCAGGGAGGTTGTGCAGTCTCCTTCTCTGGAGACATTTAAAACCCACCTGGACATGTTTCTGAGAGATTTGATCTAAGGCATCCTGCACTGGCAGGGTATTGGGCTGGATAATCTTTTGAGATCCTTTCCAATACCTAACATTCTGTGATCTCAAAACCAGTTTGAGTTACAAAAGTTGTGGAATTTTGCAATGATTTCTTCTCCAGGGGCAAATAAGAGGCTGTATATTTTTGTAATACATTTTTTGATAAAAACTTGTAAGTTTACCCAAGCATATAATTTCTTGTTTTCATAAAAATGAAAAGTTAAAGCAGGAAAAATACTCTTTATTTTTTGATGATGTGTAATGTCCTGAAATATTTTAGTTTTCTAGCAAATCTTATTATACAATATTATTTTATAATTTAATTCATTACATTATGCCCTATTGCTCTATAATCTAAACGATGTTTGCATGTGTAATATCTTCACAGTTTAATTTTAAAATGCTTTAAAATGTATGTATTATGCTGTCCATTAGCATCTTCATTTACATATTAATCAAAACCAAAATGCATTGTAACATAATGACAGTATGCTCATGGCAGTATTTCCACTGCTTAATTATCTATTGTTTAAGATGAATATTTTAGGCAGTTCTGAGAAGCATTGTATCTGAATGAGAACAAAACACCCAGTTTGCATTCAGCTTCAATTGTTTTTTTGTGTTGAAAGGCCACTGTTCCTTAGGCAAGAGTGAATATTGAAGAAAATTTCTGTACAAAACATTAATCTTTACTAATTGCAATGCTAAAAAAGGTTGTTCCTTTATTAATATTCTGTCTAATCTTATTAGTGATGACTTAACAAGTTATTGAGCTATTAAAAACATTTATTTCTGTATATAATGCAAATAGTAGCAGTCTTGTAACTTCCAAGTACAACATATAGGGACAAGTGGTAAGCATTACCATTGATGGTAATGAGCTGTTGTGAGTAACGTCTGAAGACAGCTTTTCACTCAGGCTTAAACACATTTTACACTGAGTGGCTTAAAATTCAAATTTGTTCTAGCACATTAGTCACAAATGAAGAGACAACATCATTAATAACAGTAATTAATAAGTCTAAGTTTATTATTCTCTTGTAGTGCTGTGCTAATTGCAAACCTCTAAACCATTTGGTTTAGGACTGATCATGGGTGAGCAACTTGGAAGAATGTATAAAAACTTCAGACAGTTTAACTTCTTCTAACTTCTGCTTGACCATGACTACTTGATGGGAGACAGAGTTGAAGGTGTCATCAGAGGTTGTCACTGTGCTACTGACATTCTGTGTAAGTCTTGCTTGTTAATACAGGTTTAACCTCTGTTCAAACATCTGTACTACTCCTTCCATAATCATCAACGTGTAAATAAATCCCTCAAAATAACATCAAAGAGATATGAACTATAATTAATCTGTCTTCACAAACTCTATTTTATATTGTTGCTGATCTTTCATCTATTTTTGGACAGGATGGTTTGACAATGTATGGAGGTATTTAACAACCTTAAGCTACCAGGGAGGACTTAACTGCAAAAAGGCAGCCCAGAGGTCTGAGAAGCTCAGGGGAGAACATGCTACTCTTCAATATTTCCATTCTGTATCTTCACAAATTAGTGCTAGACACTGATGTGAATATTAAAATGAAAGCCAGGGCCAGAGCTTCTGGGCTTGTATGACCATACATGTATGTGGCTTAGATACTCCCTTGCAATACGCTTAAGTTAAACTCAGCATTTATAATCCACTTAGAAATCTGAAAGCCATGAACATTTGAATTGTTCTGTGAGGCTTAAAAAAAACATACAACCTAACAACCAAACGCTGTTCTCAATAAGCAAATTTTTCCAACTCCTCTCCTCCTCCTCCTGTTTCTGTCTCACACCATTTTCTTTTTGTGGTTTATCTGGTGTTTGATGAGCTGCTCAGTATTTGCATTTTTAGTGCTTCCAAGTATATCTGGGGACAAAGTTTTTAGCTGGGAGGCACTACTGTTTGTTACGTATTTCAGCAATGTTTAGATGTCCTACTGTGAACTGAAATCCCGCTGTGAAAGGAACGATGAAAACACACGATAAAAATAAACTCTTGCCACATCGTTCCACTGGGTAGGAAATGAGTTGAAGCAGATTGTCTTAAGACTGAGGGTAGTGAGGACAAAAAACTGGTTCTAGCCAGGAATGCTGTGTTGCAATCCAACCAAGCACATTTACAGAAATCTTCCAGGCTCAGCTTTGAAGAGTCACGCTGAAATATTTCTAAGCTGATTTACAGTTTCACAATAATTTTTGATCGACCCAAATTCATACCCATATATTGGCATTTTCAGATGCAAGTCAGACTTCATCAGACCTTGTCCAGTTGTGTGTTGGATGACACAAGGATGTGGAGCTGTTGGAGCGGGTCCAAAGGAGGCCACAGAAATGCTCAAGGGACTGCAGCACCTTTGCTATGGAATCAGGCTGAGAAGAGTTAGGATTGTTCAGCCTCAAGAGGAGAAGGCTCTGGGGGACCTTCTAGCAACCTTCCAATACCTGAAAGGGGCCTGTCAGAAGTCTGGGGAAGATTTCACAAGTTTGAAGCATGGTATTGAAGGGCTGATTGAGGCTGGACAGGAGGGAAAGGTTCTTGAATCTGAATGTGGAGGATCCCTGGAACAGGTTGCCTAAAGAGGTGGTGGAGGCCCTATCCCTTGAGCCATTTAAGGTCAGGCTGACTGGGGCTGTGGGCAATCTGTTCTAGTTAGAGATGTCCCTGCTTATGTAGGGAGGTTGGACTAGATAACCTTTGGAGGCTTCTCCCAACACAATATGTTCTGTGATTCTCCCCTGCAAGTTAGGTCATACCTGAAATTATTTGAGACAACAAATGATGGAAAGACTTAACATTCTGAAATGAGTTACATGAGAATCTGGCCATACCAAAACTACTCATGAGTAAGGGTAGTTAGAAAGAGTAACTTCTAATGGAAAGTAGAAGTGCAAGGTTTGCCTGTGTCTAACTGTTTAGAAAAAATTGAACAGAAATTAACAAATAAGAATGTTTGAGTCTCATGTCACAAGCAATGTGTGCATGGAATGGAGCTAAGGCATTTGCTAACAGTGTCACAATTTTTAGTTCTTGAAAGATTTTTTTTCCTTTTAGGCCAAAAACCCCCACAAATCCCTTTTTCTCAGGACAATGCAGCAACTTGGAGGTTTCTTGGTAGAGCAGATCCACATGATGCCCTTCATTGGAAAAAACATTTCCACTCTGTGGGAAATGACTGCAAACAATATTTTTGTATTATTATTAGTTTCAGTTTGCTATGCTATGCCTAGGCCTGCTGGTTTAAAATATTAACAGATATTAACAACAAGAGTGTTAAACTGGAACATGATCTTGGCAAACATGAATTAGACTTTTCATTCTTGTTAAATTTTATTGAGCTCGTTTCTGAAGAAATTGTTAATCAAAATGTTGGAATTACCTGGTGATCTAAACATCCAAAGTATTGCCAAGCACAGCAGCTCTTCCAGAGAGAAAAGTTAATGAATTTTCATCTATTATCCACAGTACCGAAATGTATTTCCCATGATTAATGGCTTGTATCATCTTTCATCAAGCACATTATTGGAAGCAATTAATTTTCAAAGCTTGTATAAACTGTGGCCCTGAAATAATTAAGAAAATTGGCATTTGAACAATCAGTGGGGTAAGCATGACTGAAATGTTATTGGCATGGAATAACTTCATTGACGCAAGAAATTTTATACTGAAATTAAGTTTGGCAGACAGGTAACCTGAGTGCCAGTGCTAAATTGCCTTGAGTAGAAAATATATATTTTATAAATAAAATGATCATGCTGTTTTAAAATGGAGTTAGTTATTATACAGCTAAAGATTAAAATGTGTGTTTGGAGAATTAGAATAGAACCATAGAGTAGCTCAGGTTGCAAAAGACCTTCAATATCATCGAGTCCAACCATTAATCTGACTGCACCAAGACCACTGCAAAACCCTGTCTCTAAGCTCCACATCTACATGACTCTTATTGTAGTCTAGGTGACTTGCAAAAAGCTCACAAATACTGTATGGACGCAGTGGAGTTCATAAATTAGTTACATTTCCTTTGAAATGTGTGGAATATTTTAGTGGGTCAGAAACCAGGCCTGCCTTGGAAAAGAAGGAGAATGATCTTGTTTCCTATGTGACAAAGTCATCAAGTGCATGTTTTTGGGTTGCTTGTAACGCACTAAAATTGTTTTTTAAGTTGTCCTCAGGAAGTCTGTCCTAAGGATATGTCAGCTGAAAGTTCCTTTTAAAAAAATATATAGATTTTCATTTGTATGGCAAGAGAAAAAAATCAATTCCTTAGTAAACCTAGTGAAAAACACATTTGCAAGTGGCAGCCACAGGCATGAAGAGCTTTGTGTGTGGAACTACAGGGCGGGAAGCACTTGTCTTTTACTTTTTTCTTGCCTGCTTTATGGCTTGTAAGTGATAAATGAAATTTACTTGCAGTACCCTGCAGTAGTATTACAAATTATGTTACAGAATACCTTGTAAGAAGTATTGAGTTACAGCATAACCAAAGAGAAACGGCCTCACTTTGCAGGTTTTTTTTCCTTTCTGGAAAAATGTGCTACATTAGAACATCCCTCACTCAGCCTTAAACGTCACAGCATGGGAAAATGGTTCTGCTTCAGTGTGCTGAAGCATGTTATCACTACATACAACAATGCTCATCTTTGAATCATAGAATTGTTTAGGTTGGAAAAGGCCTTTAAGATCATCAAGTCCAAACATTACCATCAAGTCACCACGAAACCATGTCCCTCAGCACCACACTGATGTCTTTTAAATACTTCAGGGATGGGGACTCCACCACTGCTCTGGTCAGCCTATTCCAATGTGTGATATCTTACTGAGAATATTATTAATGTCATGGTAAATCTTCCTCTCACAAGCAACCCACAAAACTCAATATTTAAATAAACTTTTAAAGTGCATGCTCACTATCAACACTGAGACTTAGGCGAATTAAGCAAAGTTAAATCCCTGCGTTGAAGTACAAGCCAGGGAAGCTCTGGGTGCCCACTCAGTCCACTACACTTCAACGTGGACGAGATAAGCCTGAGCCTGACCTGGGTAAGCTCCTCTCCTCAAAGGCATCCCCTTGCCCCAGCCTAGGCTAGAAAATCCACACTGACATGTTTTTATGACGTTTTATTTGTTGCTGTTGTTGAGCCATTCAAACCAAGGTGAAAGAGACATTATAATGAAACAGGGCTGTGAGTAGTGTCTACAGTGTCCTTTAAGCTCTTTAAAATAGGATCCTTTTGTTGGCTCGGGTGAGCAGTGCCTCTTTAACATTCTGAACCTGCCGTGGCTGCTGGGGCAGTTCATCACTAGAGAAGAGAAGAGGGCCCCTGGCATATAAAAAAAAAAATCTCAACAGAATAAGTGGGGGAGAAAGAGGGAAAGCGAGAGAAAGGCAAACCCTGGCACACAGACAGAGCATTGTGTAGCGGGGTTTAAGAGCCTGCTGTTAGATATATTTCATAATATGAAAAGACAGACTGATTTTGGCCCCCTTGCCTGGTGGGATCAGTGCTGTCAGTGCCATTTATTTTCAATCCCCCATGATTCCTGCATCCCCACAGCCCCTTTGCATAAAAATGGACCATAGAGGCGGTCAAAAACACCTGCTTTGCTGACAGCCCCGATTAAAGCTTTGATTTATCCTTCAAAGCAAGAGCTGATCTGCTGTTCTGGGGGCCTTGTGCTGCTGTGTAATTCATTGGAGGCTGAAGGTCTCCTTTCTGCATCCCCAGCTTCAGCTGTGGGCTTCTTTTGTACCTGCTTGAGATTTGAGCTAACTATGAGAACACCCACCCCAGCTGGGGGCCAGTTTTTTTCCAGCCCAACTGGGGCAATTTTCTCGCTCTGTTTTATTAAGTGACAGTAAATTACTGGACTAACTGGGGAGGCCCCCAAACATGGGGCTGTTTCTTTCTGAGGAGCCAGCTCCACTCCTCACTGTAAGCTCTGGGGAAATTTCTTTCTCAGATGGAAAGTAATAATGTTTTTGACTCACATTTTGTACTTCCCTGTAGCTTAAAAACATCCCCACTCAGTGTGGAAGTGTCCTCTCATGTGAGAGCCCTTTATTCCTTTGTGGTCAGGTTTTGTTCTGTAGTCCTGAAACTTCAATTCATGGATGGTAGGGGTGGTGCTATGCACAGTACCCAGCACCCAGGCTCCTAAACAGCATTGGAAGTGGGAAGGAGCATGCCTTGACATCTCTTTTAGGGGAGTAGACAGAAAGGTTCAAAGCTTTATCACTGTAACTGGAAAAAGAGATTTCTTAAACCTGCAAAAGGGTTCAGCTGGGTCTGCTTTCCAAAAGGAAAGAATCTAAATTGCTTAATGGCTTGTGGATGTCTAAAGACAGTGAGCAAATTTGGTTTAATGACTTTTTTGCTGTTGTTCATTTTTGGTTTTTGGGTTTCTTTTTTTACATGTATATTCCCACACCCCAAAAAAGCCACAGACTTTAAGATATTATGACATATATTGTGAATATATTTGACTTTGATCCATTAGACTGCTAAATTACTCTAGAACTAGTGCATGGTATTAAAAAAAAATGTGAGCAGGCCATTTGCTGTTGGATCAGTGCTCAAAACTTCCCCCAAATGATATTTATTTATTTATTTATTTTTAATTATCGAGTACCTTTTCACTGAAATAAAAGTTTTCTGAGGAAAAAAAGAAATCCAATCCCCGTGTATTGTTATAAATAAACCAGGAGCAAATAGGATGTACATCAGGGGAGACTGACAAAGTCCTTTGAAATTAAGTAAAATACTTAATAACTTTACCTAGCCAAGAAAAAGGCATTATTGAAGAAAATACTGCATTAGTGGGAACTGGAGCATTTAATGTAAAACTAGCTTTACTATAAAGTCTTTAAATGGCAAAAACAATCTGTGTAAAATTTACAAAATCACAGATTTATTGAGGCTGGAAAAGACCTCTGAGCTCATCCAGCCCAGCCCAGGACCTAACATCATCACATCAGTCAGATCAGGGCACTTAGGGCCACATCCAGTCTGCCCTTAAACACCTCCAGGGTTGGGGACATCACCCCTGCCCTGGGCAGTCCATTCCAGGGTCTGAACACCCTTGCCATGAGGCAGGGCTTTCTAATATCCAAGTTATACATTGCAGTTGAGCTAGCCCTTGGCTTAAGTCTACAGGCTGTATGCAGGCAGTTTTCTCCTCGCTGTTTAGAAGGTACAAACATAATTGTCATTAAGTTCTGATGTAAACTTCAGCACATCCAAGTTGTGGCATCACGAAGTTTATGATGAAGCTGCAGAAGCTGAGACCATCTGGTTGCTTCCTGACTTCATAGTCTGGTGTGAGTTAGGTATGAGCTGGTCCTTATCTGGGTGATTTGCTCACAAAAGCAGGATGCATGTGCACAGGGCAGGTACAACCCAACCAGCATCTGGTGAATGCTGGAAACATACATGAACAGAAGGCCTTTAATCCTAAATATGTGATTCATGATGTTCAGGTGTCTGCAAATGTGATTTAATCAGATCCAATGCACAGAAATTCAGAGCTGTTTTTGCACAAGCAAAACCACATCTTAGATCTGCAATGACATGCAGATAGATAGAACTACAGAATGTGTTGGGTTGCAAGGGACCACCAAAGGTCATCTATGTCCAACCCCTCTAGAACAAGCAAAGACATCTCTAACTGGAACAGATTGCCCACAGCACCATTCAGCCTGACCTTGAATGGCTCTAGAGATGGGGCCTCCACCAAGTTTGTAGGCATCTTGTTCCACGGATCCACCACTCTCAGATTAAAGAAACCTTTGCTAATGTCCAGACTCAATCTAGCATTGTCCAGCTTCAAACCATGATCTCTTGGACTATCCTTTCCTTCCCTTCCCCTGTGAACAGCCTTCTGACAGAACCCTTTCAGGGGTTGGAAGGTCATTATAATATATATAGGAGACAGATAAAGTTCTACTTTCATACTTTATTTATCCCTGCACAAGGTCCCACTGGAGTCATTTCCTCTTCGGGATGAACAGCCCCAACTCTTTTAGCCTGTCTTCATAAGATAGATGTTTGGTTATAATACAAAATCATCACAAAGCAAAGATGGTGACAGTTATTGATGTCAAATAAATTTTGTCTGGTGAGCAGTGAGAAGATAAGGTACTGAACCATCCACTTACTCCTTTTCTAACATTGCCTAACTTGTTCTTTGCCTGAGTTGCCCTGTGATATTTCCCAGCTTTGACTGGCACATGGATTCCGACTTTGTGTGCAATAAACAGGGTCTTTGATTTTAAAGCAGTGAAACTCTTACAGCTTCTTCACTAGAACAAAACTGTAAGGAAAATGAAAAGCTTGCTTGACAATGATGTTCTTGAAGACCTGCGTTGACATAACCAGAGCTTTTTGTTGAAAAAGACAAAGGTAGGAAACAGAGATAAGCAAACTTCGGGTTTGTTTTTGAAAAGTAGGAGATATTTTGCATGAAAACAGTCAGTCCCAGTTTTGCCTGGTGAATATGAGCTATTAGTCTTTGCATTCATTTTAGCTGCTCCTGAAAGGAGAACTTTCAGTCAGCTATGACAACTAGTGCAGATTTAAACAAATGACACACATCTGCTTGAGGGCAGGAAGGCTTTAGAGAGGGACCTGGACAGGTTGGATCGATGGGCCGAGGCCAATTGTCTGAGGTAAGTGCCAGGTGCCAGGTCCTGCATTGTGGTCACAACAACCCCAGATTATAGGCTGGGGGATGAGGGACTGGAGAGATACCTGGCAGGAAAGGGCCTGGGTATACTTATGGACAATCAGCTTAATATGAGCTAGCAGGTGGCCTGGAAAGCCAATGGCATCCTGGCTTGTATCAGGAATAGGTTGTAGAGAGGTGAGTGTTGGCCTATTCTCACAAGTCAATAACGGCAGGACCAGAGGAAATGTTCTAAAGGTGTAGCAGGGGATATTTAGACTGGATATTAGGAAGAATTCTTTATTGAGAGAGTGGTTGGGCAACAGGCTGCCTAGGGAAGAGGTTGGGGCACCATCCCTGAAGGTGTTTAAA
This sequence comes from Upupa epops, assembly GCA_013397515.1. Classification (NCBI taxonomy): domain Eukaryota; kingdom Metazoa; phylum Chordata; class Aves; order Bucerotiformes; family Upupidae; genus Upupa; species Upupa epops. Next base: position 68,788 of record VZRI01006363.1, on the reverse strand, counting down.
AAATGAGCAGACATGGTGCTTCAGAACCTGTTCTAGTGGTAAAGACTGTAGGCAGTTTGTGTTTTATCTAGTTGAATGTGTTTGGTGCTGGTGTCTGATCAGGGTGTGAGGTTTATTGTTGTTTTGTGTGCTATTGGACTTGGTCATCTGGGAGGTCCTTTCCAACCAGGATTATTCTGTGTTTATAAAATACCACTGTTGTTTTTAATTTATGCAGAAACCCCTCATCCGTAGTTGCATCTATCCCACACAACCCTTCTATTTCTAGTTTGTTTCTTATATTCCGATTAAACCGTACGTTTCTTCAACCTCCATGGAATTGTAAATGAGAATTCAGTGTGGTTTCCCCATTTTCACCTACTCTCTCTTTATCTATGGAATGTATAAGCTATATACTTTTGGGAGCTGTCCTGGTATCAAAGTCCAGACTGCTGAGGCTCCAGAGGAAGTTGAGGCAAAAGAGGAGCCTGCCTTGGTTGACAAGGAGTGGGTTAGGGATGTGATGAGCAAACTGAATGTACATAAATCCATGGGCCCTGATGGGATGCGCCTGCACATGCTAAGGGAGATGGCAGAAGTCATTGGTAAGCCACTCTCTGTCATCTTTTCTAAGTCATAGGTATCGGGACAGGTGCCTAGAGACTGGAGGTTAGCAAATGTCACTCCAATCTTCAAGAAGGATAAGAAGGAGGACTCAGGTAACTATAGACCGGTCAACTTCACCTCCATCCCAGGAAAGGTGATGGAACAATGTGTCCTGGATGCTGTCTCTAGGCATATCAGGGACGAGGGCNATGCTGTCTCTAGGCATATCAGGGACGAGGGCGTCATTAGGAACAATCAGTATGGCTTCACCAAGGAGAAGTCATGCTTGACCAACCTGATAGCCTTTTAAGAGGGCATAATGAGGAGGACAGATGACGGCAGAGCAGTGGATGTGGTTTATCTTAACTTCAGTAAGGCATTTGACACGTAGCATCCTCACAGCCAAACTGAGGCAGTATGGACTGGATGATTGGATAGTGAGTCTGGCTGCAGGATAGAAGCCAGAGAGTAGTGGTCAGTGGGACAAAGTCTAGTTGGAGGCCTGTATCTAGTGGGGTCCCCCAAGAATCGGTACTGGGGCCAGTCCTCTTCAATCTATTCATTAATGACTTGGATAAGGGATTAGGGTGCACTGTCAGCAAGTTTGCTGATGACAGCTGGGTGATGTCTCCAACACCCCAGATGGAGCCAGGCTCTTCTCAAGGTCGTCTAGTAATAGCACAAGGGGCAATGGGTGCAAGCTGGAACAGAGGGAGTTCCGTATTAATATCAGAAGGAACTTCTTCACTGTGAAGGTAATGGAGCATTGGAAAAGGCTGCCCAGGGAGGTTGTGGAGTCTCCTTCTCCGCAGACATTCAAGACTCACCTGGATGTGTTCCTGTGCGACTTGGTCTAGGTGTTCCTACTGTGGCAGGAGGATTGGACTAGATGATCTTTCGAGGTCCCTTCTGATCCCTAATGATTCTTTGATATATACACACAGACGCACAGATAACATATTATACATACACAATACACGTGCTTATGTGCACATTTCTACTGACTGAACGTTATTCATAGGAACATTGAAAATGTATCTTACGGACACTGTAAATCTTTTTTAGTCATTTAGGATTTTTAAAGTCATTTAGGAACAAGTCACTCTTAAGTCCAGAGATGTTTAAACTATTGGAAAAATAAGACTGTGAGAATGTCAGCTCCTCTTTTGTTCCTCATATATATCAAATTCACCATACAAAATAACTTTGAGTCCTGTTGATGTGTTTCTAATTGAACACAGAGTCACAGATTGATTGAGTCTGGAAATGATCTCTGAGATCATCCAGCTCAGTCTAGAAAGGGCTTCCTAATATCCAACTTATCCCTCCCCTGGTGCTGCTTCACCTGTCCTGTTGCTAGTTGCCTGGGAGAAAAGCCTGACCCCCACCTGACTGCAACATCCCTTAAAGCCTTGTGTTGCTCTGTACTAGTTTTGAGATATAATAGCATGTCTTGATGGATACTTGAGGTAGCAGGGTGTAGATGGAGCAGTGGGTAATGTGAGATGCATCCTTCTGCTTAGCTCTAATCGCCTTCCTGAAGAGTCCAGCTTCATCATTATCCTACATATTGTCTCTAGTAAGTTTTTGAACATTGCTCCAAGATGTATCTGAAAGTTAGAATGAAACTATTGGCCTCTGACTGTTCAACAGTCTTAATACTGTGTGACAAACAGATTCACCGTAGCTCAACTACCTTGTAAGAGATGCCAGCAAATTATGCAAAATAATAATTTGACTTTCAGTGTGTAAGTAGAAGGAAATATTGTATATGATACATAGGTACAGGACCAATGGTACTGTATTGCCTCTTTACTCTCAAGTTACACCTCATGGGCTCTCACAATGGTGTTTATTATGAAAAAATAATGATTGCCACTAACTATGGAGCTAAAACTCTATAACTGGGTAAACTCTTTAAAACAAAGTAAAGGAAACCTTCAGAGGTAAATCTCTCAGTAGAGGCTTGGCAACCCAGAAACACATTTGCAGCCAAATGTCTAGCTTGAGTTAAGCATAGAAGATGGGTCTCAGTGAAGTTCTAACACATACCCACAGCTTAACTATGATTGGAAAAAAAAAACAGAAGAAAATAGCAAGGAAACCCATACCTGTTGTTACTGGGGATATATGAGTTTGAAGGTGTTTTTCCTGCAAAATGCTTAGTTTTACAGTTTTACTTTCCAGAGTTTCTCTGTCTAAGGCAAAATTTCTTATTCAAACCAAGGCAGCTTTATGAATTCTAAATCACTTACCCACAGCACATATAATAAACTTTAGATGTTAGACACAACTGGTTCGAATAAAATATTTACTTCTCTTTCTGGTCTCATAAAATGTTACTTAGTCTAAAAGATATTTTAATAAATGCATAAAGTACGTTCAACAAAATGCAAAATTAATAGAGTGCGTATTTCTTTCCAGATACTTTTGTAATTGATTTTGCCAAGGGTAATTTAGTTCAGATGCAATCTCTGTTCACTGAGATCCTGCTCATTATATTTTATACAGTTTTGCAGTATTTTCTTTATTATGTATTTTTATACCGTAAAATTTTAGTTTTAGCCTTGTTACAGAATGTTTCTATCTGCTACTCTATACAAAATAGAGTCATGTGGAAAAGGGTAAGTGCAACTTGCTGTAATAGAATGAATTAACTTGACCTCACAGAGAGGTAGCACTTTCCAGATCTTAGAGCTTGACTGCACTGAAGAACCTTACATACAAAATCTCATATTGTTCATAAGCATTCAGAACCAAACCCTGGATATCATCCTGGAGTTTGCTGTTGACTTCAGCCCTACAAGGCTTTACATCTCACTTTGTTACAGAATTATTGAGGCTGAAAAAGACTTCTGAGAGTATCAAGCCCAGCCTATGACCAAACACCACCACACTGGCTAGATGTCTTCATACTTGTGCCGTATATAAAACTGCATGACTGTAATGGGGCTGTTGTAATACACTCATGAGGAAAAATAAAAGAAAATTGGGTAAACATAAGCTTTGAGGGACATGTGCTTTAGAAGCTGAGCAGAATTTGTAAGTTAAACTTGTGTGTTTTCTGCAGAAAAGCTTAAAGTTTAGGTGTAAAAAGTTGAAAAGTGTGTATATCCCCACTCCTCACCTCTTCTGCCCCTTTGGTGACTTCTGCTTCCTTTGCTCCTTTCCATCGTGAACTGTTGGGAGCTGTGTTGCTGACAGTAAGAGAAAATGTTATGGCTTCTGAGAACGTTATGGCTCCTCAAGTTGAAGAAAATTTATGGTGAATGAGAAGATTCACCTAGACCTGGAGAGACCAAAAGAATTTTGAACCTTAAAGTTTTATAAGGATTGAGGCTGAAGTCAGACAACCACCATGATTTCAGAGAAAAGCTACATTGAAGACAATAACAGATGTTTTGGATATTTTATCTCATTTCAGTGTAGGAACAGTGTGACACAACTCTGTGTCTGTGTCTGTATCTTGTGTGGGGTTGTTTTTCTCTGATGTGTGGGGACACACAAGTTGAGTCAAATGTTTCACTGCCTGCTGATCTGTCAGTGGATTTGTTAAACCCTCCCTTCGTGTCTGTCACTTTAGCTAAAAGCTCTTGGTTGAAATATAATCATGGTCTCTAACCCATATCATTAGGGGTGACGCAGATGAGAGGCATGGGGATCTAGATAAGGACCTGCAACACACACTACTGCAACACCACCACAGGATGCTGTACCTGTGTGGAAAATCAGACCTGGGAGTACAGCATGGCCAGATAAATTTGTTTTATCAAACATGAAGTGGTCTAGAAAAGGGAAAAAGAAAGCCACTAGTAATGTACAGTACCCAGCAGTTTGTCTTTTCATCTAAACAAAAAAGATTATTTTTGCTAAGGAAGAAATATCTGAAACAGGCAGGGAGCATAGCTTTACAAACATAAGCAGAAAGCTTAATCAGCCCCTCAAGACTAATTGTTTTCTCTATTTTTATTTGAAATGCTCTCCTAGTTAACAACTCAGTCACATAGTCTGCAGCCATAATCCAGACAGATGTTAAAAACAGGCTCACTTATATACGGTCAGAGTAGACTAATCTCTTCCCAGGGATTTGGAGAGCTGTTAAGTCAAACTTACCTCAGGCAATGCCTAACAGGGCTCAGAAAGTCCTCTCTTGATTAGACTTTTCCTAGTACAGACATCACCAGACAGAAAAACCTGCTGAGAATATGTATGTGGAAGCTCTCTTTTACTGACAGCTAGATATGTATATTCAAATTTAAAAGTGTTCTTTAAGATCAGACAGGTACCAGTCAAAGACTGGTAAAAATGAGACTAACCATAGTGAAGCTTGACGTGATAAGGGTTTATTGTTTACGTTTGGTTTCAAATGTTTTCTCTGAACATGTACAAGGAGATTGAACTTTAATATTTTTGATTTTAGTATCTTCAGTTGATTTTGCTGTTAAAAGGTTGCAGTCAACAAGAGGAAAAAAAACATTAGAAACAGATTCAGAGAAATGTGCCCTTTTGTCAGGCCAAGACTAGATTCTACAGTGCTCTAGTTTTAGTTTGAAGAGAACAGCAGCACATGTTCAATAATTCATGCTCTCTAATTAAACACTGATGACTGTGCACAGATGAATTTTATTTTAAACAGAAGTGTGTCCTTCATGTTTTATGGAACAAGAAATTGTCAGACAAGGAATTGTATTTGTTTTCCCAGTTGGTTCAGAACATGGTAGTGGATCCAGAGCAGGTTTCATCAATTCCTTTAATATTTTTTGTTCATGTTTTTAGAGGATTTGACATCATAATCTGACTCTGTGTGCATATGTCCTTGCTAAGATATATAATGCTTTTATGTTTGATGTTTTATCCCCCTTATTATGTACATTTGCTTTGAATACCCAGCTGTGATATAAATAAAACTTCAGGCTAGTGCATCCATGTCTTTGCATCTCAGTGTCTGCAGACTACCTTTGCTGAAGACTAGCTCAGATGCATAAAAACCTTTTGACTTGACAATATTTTTAATGGGCAATGCCTAATGAACGCTAGCAATTAATGACACTGTTGATTACTTAGGAGTGAATTGTCTGCCCCTCATGAAGACTGGATTAAAGGAGAAGTAAGAGCTAGATCCTCACAAGACACAAAGTGAAATCCAGCTTTGTGCAGTGTGCTGTATTGAAAGCTGACCTTATGCAAAAATATGATGGCTGACTGTAGTCTCTCATTGTTAGCTGGATTGCTCTTACAATCAGCAGTATCTGTTGTAGCTGAAGTTACATATTGAAGGTCCTTCTGTTCCCTTCAAAGTCCATCACCCATGATTAGTCTGTTAGCAGTCTAGTATCAAAGGAAGACCAGCTGTGGAGACACGTAGGAGCACATTTCAGCTTTTTATGAGAACAGTGGTTTACTTTGGCATTTTTATATCCACAAGTGGCTTGTGGTCACTCAAGAGGTAACTCTTTAAGGAAGAAGGTAGTGATCAGAGACCATGAAAAAGATTATAATACTGTGGTGGCAAAACAGGTACTTTGAAATGTGTCACTCCAGTCTTCAAGAAGGGTAAGAAGGAGGACCCATGTAACTCCATCCCAGGAAAGGAGATGGAACAATATGTCCTGGATGCTGTCTCTAGGCACATCAAGGACAAGTGGGTCATTAGGGACAGTCAGTATGGCTTCACCAAGGGGAAGTCATGCTTGACCAACCTGATAGCCTTTTATGAGGGCATAACCAGGTGGATAGATGATGGCAGAGCAGTGGATGTGGTTTACCTTGACTTCAGTAAGGCATTTGACACAGTCTCACACAGCATCTTTGCAGCCAAACTGAGGCAATGTGGACTGGATGATTGGCTATTGAGGTGGATTGTGAACTGGTTGCAGGATAGAAGCCAGAGAGTAGTGGTCATTGGGACAGAATCTAGTTGGAGACCTGTATCTAGTGGGGTACCGCAAGGATTGCTACTGGGACCAGTCCTCTTCAATCTATTCATTAATGACTTGGATGAGGGATTAGAGTGCACTGTCAGCAAGTCTGCTGATGACACAAAGTTGGGTGGTGTCATCCACACCCCTACAGGCTGTGCTGCCACTCAGCAAGACCTGGACAAGCTAGACAGCTGGGCAGAGAGAAACTGAATGAGGTACAACAAGGGTAGGTGTAGTGTCTTGCATCTGGGCAAGAACAATCCCAGGGACCAGTGTAGGAGCCCACTGTAGGAAAAAGGGACCTGGAGGTCCTAGTGGACAGCAGGATGACTATGAGCCAGCAATGTGCTCTTGTGGCCAAGAGGACCAACAGCAACCTGGAGGGGATCAGAAGGCGGTTGGTTAGCAGATCAAGAGAGGTCCTTCTTCCCCTCTATTCTTCACTGGTGAGACTGCATCTGGAGTATTGTATTCAGTTTTGGGCCCCTCAGTTCAAGAAAGATGCAGAGCTTCTGGACGGTGTCCAGTATAGGGCAATGAAGATGAAGAAGGAAGTAGAACACCTCCCTTATGAGGAAAGGCTGAAGGAGCTGGGTCTCTGTAGCTTGGGGAAGAGAAGGCTGAGGAGTGACCTCATTAACGTCTATAAATATGTGAGGGGTGGGTGTCAGGAGGATGGAGTCAGGGTCTTCTTAAGGTGGTCTAGTGTTAGGACAGTGGGCAACGGGTGCAAGCTGGAACATAGTAGGTTCCATATTAATATCAGAAGGAACTTCTTCACAGTGAGGGCACCGGAGCATTAGGACAGGCTGCCCAAGGGAGTTGTAGAGTCTCCTTCTCTGGAGACATTCAAGACCAGTCTGGATGTGTTCCTGTGCGACTTAGTCTAGGTGGTCATGCTATGACAGGGGGATTGGACTAGATGACCTTTCGAGGTCCCTTCTGATCCCTAATGATTCTATGATTCTGTGTATCTATAATACACCAAGAAATGGGAATGTCAATGCTCAGGTTCAAAAGCTGTTTTGTAAAAAAACAGGATAACTTCTGTCTGGTGAAGCAATAGCTACAAGATTAATCAGGTTTTTTCTGCTGTTTCATGCCTGGAGTGCTAGCCTTAATGCGGGTAATGCTACCTCCGAGTATGCAACTGTTTTAAAAAGATTTTTTTTCCCTTTAGTAGTCTTTCTTTCATGTTGCTCTATGTTTGTAAAATACGCCAACTTTAAAACAGAACCTTTGAAGACATTGTAAACTGGTAGCTTCTCTCAGGGCATTACTTACTTAAGGTAGAGCTTGTTTAAGGGTACATATAATTGCCATATCGGAGGACATTTTTCCCTATTCTTTGAAGTTGATTAGAATAAGAAAAGGAAAAAGCACAGAAAGCCCCCACCAAACAATTCATTCCTTTTAGTGAACATCTAGCTTTAAATGTAAGAGTCTCTGGAAAGACGAATGTTTTCACTCAAATGCTCTTAATATTATTAAGTCAAATTCAAGCAATTGTTCACCACTTGTACTCAGTTTTGAAAATCACTGTTTTTATTTGCATGTGTGACATTCCATCTTTCCTTTCAAATAAGAGTTTGGAAGGGCCTCAGGGATCATACCATTCCAAACCTCTTGCCCTAGACAGGGACACCCAGTGCCCAGTCCCTGGCCGTGAACACTTCCAGACAGGGGACATGCACAACCTCCTTGGGCAACTTGTTCCAGTGCGTCAGCACCCTCAGAGAGAAGAATTTCTTCCTAAGACCTAATCTAAATCTACCTTCTTCTAGTTTTAATCCACTCCCCCTTGTCCAAGTACTAGAGTCTCTCATAAAAAGTCCCTGTCCAGCTTTCCTATAGGCTCCCTTCAGGTACTGGAATAAGTTCATGCAAAGTGTGATAATGTCACAGAGTGGCAAGACGCAGGTTCCACTGGTACAAGTTCTTGTATGCCAGAAGATTTTGATGAGCAGCTCATGAGAGACACCCTACAGCTTACCTAGAATAGGGAACAGATTATATATGTTCTGCAAGGCCTGGTTTATCTTGTACAAAACTTTTGAATCAGTTTATGACACAGTGCAAAATGTACCTAAAATGCTGGTTTTCTGAACACAAGGAACCAAATTGGCACTTGATTCAAAGAATGGGGGTAAAAAACCACCCAGTTCCTCAAAGAAAAGGCATTTGTGCCAATATTATAATGGTCATAAAATACTTAAGAAAATAAAAATACTTCTCCTTGAAATTTTCTTTTATAAGAGCATTCTTTCCCTTTGGACACTGTCAACTTTTGGTTCTACAGTGACAGGCAGATAAGTGTCAGCCCAGAGGATATTTTTCCAGTAACAGTGTTCTGAATAAGTTATTCATGAACACATGAGAATGAGTAAGTTCTGTTAGGTTCCCCTTCGATTGAGAAAACAACTGCAACAACTTATGTTCTCTTTTAACTTCCGTTTCCAAGCACTCAGACTAACCGCAGATTTGAATGAACTTTCTGTCCGTGGTAAATTCTAAACCAAACCTGACGTGATTTGAAAACTTTTAGTTAACAAACACTGTTACAGAGGAAATTAAAGAAACAGAAGAGTCAAGAGATCCTGAGGCATTGGGACACGGATGTAGTTTCCTTTTTTCTTTTTGTTAAGGGTTTTTTAGGATGCCTGGTATCTGTTGATTTGTTTAAGTAATACATTTCAAAGGATGAGGGAGGTAAATATATATTAACAGTTAAAAGGTGTCTAGAAGGTGGTAAAACCAGAAAGATACTGGAAACGTGTGTCAACATAATTTCAAAAGTCCAAGGGGATGAGAATTTGTGCTCAGCAGACTCATTCTCTTGTCATCCGTAAGGGCTGCTGTAATGATGGAATAATGAAACACCAGGCTATTCTAACAGCACTCCAGTATCAGATTTCATAGCCAGCAGGTAAGGAAGCTCCATAGGAGAAACATTTATGGTCTTTTTCCTATCCACTGGTGGTGGAAAGTAAATTTCACTGGTGGAAAATCTTGTATCCTATTTCAGCATGTGGGGTTCTTTTCCTCCCCACAAGGCAGTCTACAACTGATATTGCAGAATGAATATTTCTTTCTGTTGACATTATTTTACATTTATAATCTTTATTTATGTAATCTTTCCATTCCCCCCCATTATTTTAAACAGAATGATGCTTGAGTCTAAGCCTAAATGGAATAAAACTTCCACTTCCAGAACTATTTGTTTTCCTCATCTCTTCCCCTGCCCAGGAAGCTCTTTTTATGTGGCTTAATTAGAAACATATCTCTGGGACAGGAATGTGCAAGACATAATGTTAGCCAGCTGAGAAACAGAGACAGACTTCCTTGGAAATCTACTATCTGATGAAACAACAAAGGTTTGGGAATGAATTATTCAAGACCATATTCAAATTATTCAGGAACCTGGATACAGAGCTCTATATATAACAGGCCTGGAAACTGTTTCGTGATTTCCTCCAACTTGGACCTCTTCGGGTTTGATGAGCTCCCTGCATGGGAGTATGAGCATTTTTATGATCTTGGGAATGGTGGGAGAGGGGATATCTTTGTTAACAATCTGCCAGCACTTTCACCAGTAACTCATATTTATAAGGAGAGCTGTATCGTGGTTACATTGGTTCTGCATGGATGCATCTACCATGAAAGCTATATTAGATTTATACACTATCCATACACTAAGTGTATGAGAGTAAATGTGCCTGAACATTCCCTGTGACAAGAAAATACTCTTATGTAGGTGTATGTGTATGCACACGTGTATCTGATATTTTAGGGACAAATTCCAAGATTCTAAGAAAAGAAAATCCTTTATATGAAAAGTATTTTGTAGAACTATGCTTTTTCTTTAATGGCAAAAACCATAGTGATGTGAGTGGCTTTACTCACTGTATTTCCATGCATACATAAATAAATGCAGACATCTTCACAAGATCTAGGTCATAAACATTTACCATGTAGCTGTATATGTACCAGGAGCATGGACAAAGTAATTAATTCTAAAGTTTTATCTATCATTTGTTGTAGTGTTTATTTATAATTGCTTCATGCAAGTCAATAGTACTTCTATGAAAATAGAACCACAGAACAGTTTTGGCAGGAAGAGATGTGCGAGATCATTGAGCTCAATCTTTTTCTAGCCTTATCAGCATCACTAAACCCTGTGCAACATTTACTCTTCTGTTATTGCACCTCCAGGGATGGGGACTCATATAAGAAGTATAAGAAACATGTAATCATAGATCTGAAATCCCATATTAATATTTTGAACTGTTTTTACTGCATTGGCATGCCATCAGTTTGAAACTTTAAAGAAATACTCAATATGCTGCCTGTATTTTAAACCCAGCTCTAAAGTCAGCATTGTAATATGTAACTCAGCCTTTGTCTCAAAACAGGCAGCATTGCTCTGTATACAGCACTGTTATGTGTTGAGGTACCATCTGCTAGCAGTGATAATTACCAATCTATGAACTGTGTACTCAGAGACTTTGTAAAGTGCCATCAGATCCTGTTGTTTTTCTAGTATCTAGTTGTTGTATTCATCTGAGCTTATGAGAGCAATGTTTAGATGGAATTTTCAATGCACAAACTGATACCTGCAACAATAAAATGGTACTGGGAACTGTCTAATCTGAACAGAACTAGGTTTAGGCCAATTTAAGTAACTTAAGGCAAAAAAATCTCATCATGCACATACTGCTGAAGAGCAAGATGGTCTCTAGTTCTAATATTATAATGTTTTTCTGACCCTCTAGGATACAAGAATAAAGTAATTGCTAAAATAACTGTATTTCAAGGTGTTAACAGCCAAATAAATTTGGGTAATGATCAACTCAGATGTGGCTGAGCGGCAATTGTGGTCACGTTCTTATATGGCTCAATCTCTCTACAACTATATGAAAGGGCACTGTAGAGATGTAGGTGCTGGTTTCTTCTCACAAGTAAAAAATGATAGAACTAGAAGGAATGGCCTAAAGCTGCATAATAGGAGGTTTATGCTGGACATTTCTTGGAAAGAGTTATAAAGCATTGGAACATTGGAAAGGGCTGCCCAGGGAGGGAGTTGAGTCACCATCCCTTGGTGTGTTTAGAAGTTGTATAGGTGTGGTACTTTAGAGGTCTGTTTTAGGGGTGAAAAAAGATAAGAGCAGAGTTAAACGTTGGATTTGATAGTCTTATAGGTCTTTTTCAACCTAAATGTGTCCATGATTCTGTGATCGGAATGGTCTCAATTGCATTGCCATAGTTACTGCCTTCCCTGCATGGTGTCACTTACACATTTTCATGTTGGTGTTTGTGTCTTCTCTCAAGATTTTCTTGCATATAGACAACATCATTCCACAACAATAAAAGATGTCAAAAGAGCAGTGCTTTCAGCTGCCAAAGCATTTATCAGTGTGTTGGTTTAATATGTGAACGAGCCTAATATAACACTCGTGGGTGTACAGTACCTACTACAAACAAGGCTGTAAGACAGAGTTATTTTGGTATTTCATGGTGTTTTCTACACTAAATCAGCTGCTATTGACAAAAATGCCTGAGTTACTTAGAAGTCTCAGTCCTACAGGGAGTCAGTGTGATCTGAGCTCTTCAGTCTCTTCTGAAAGTGAGACATACCCTTCTAAGCCACTCAGGCTTGTAGAAAGTATTTTATGCCTACTAATTTCACAGACAATTTCATGGAAATGATAATTAGGTGGTGAAAACTTAATTACAGAATGTATGCTTTCATGTTAGTAAAAAATGATAGTAATTGAAGCTTGTTGTTACTGGAAAATAACACGGACACTGCATTTAAACAGCTTGGCTTTGAATTAAGAGAGGATCAGCCATGCTCTAACTCTGGGCGTGTAAAACACACGTGAACATTTAACCCAGCTCCTAATACATAGAGTAGCATTTACATTTGAATACTGGGTTGTGCCAAAGTTGTAATTGTTGTACAGAGCACATCACAAAGATTGAAAAATCTTCAGTTTTGCAATTCTCAGACTAATTTTTATCTGTGGACTGGACCAACATTATTTGTCTTTGCTAGTGAAAACCATTGTTCCCTCCTTCTCAAGGGTGAAACACTTCAAGCAATGAAACAAAAGTTTACTAATTTGAAGGAAAATGTTATGAACATACTGTTGCACATCTTTTTCTTCTCAACACTACATATTCTATCCTAGAAACGTAGTGAAGTACACATTCAGGTTTTGTTTTTATTTTCCTCTGGGGAGGGTGTGATAGTCTTTTTTGTCACTGGAGATGAGGGAATGAGAATTTCTGCTTATTTGCTATTATAATTTTGAGATTCTAATAGTTCTGAGAGTTTTGTAGCCTGTGAAAAGTGCTGGTAGTTTTAGTATGAAATTTGTGTTAGAGTAGATATAACCTGCAGGCAAGGTTGACTCCTATAGCTTATTTAAGTACCCTGGGAACATCTCCTTGATGGGATGTGTGTGAGATAGGCATAAAATCACAAAAAAGAGTTATGGAGCTCTCAGTGAGAAAGTGAGAGAGATCTGCATTGAAAAATGAACTGTAAACACAAAGGAAGAAATTCTCTATGTAAGAGAAGTGCAATAAAAAAACCAAACCCAAACAACCCTTAAGAACCCAGATTAAGAAAGCTTGGCCATCAAAACAGAACCTTAAGAAACTGCAGATGAGAAGACAAAGTAGTTGCTGCTGGATCTTGCCAGAATGTCCTTTTTCTCCTTTTGGCTCTTGTTGTCATTACTATTTTCATGATAATCTGTCTCACAGTGTATGAACTCCAGGATTTCAAAGCAAGCTTTCAAATCTATAGCATACAAGCCCCCATTATTATAAAACACAGTGAATTCACAGTGTCCATATTAATTGGGACTAAATTTGAGTACATTGTGTCAAGTCTTGACTATAGCTACACCTTATTGCAATGCACTTAGTGTTTTCATTTACAACAGTAAATGTATTTGTCTGCAGAAATGATTGTGAGTGGTACATTCATGACCATGGATGAATTTCTGTTCATTTAATTCCTCTCAGTACTGAATGGTGTATCAATAATAAAAATAATTTATTCTTGGAATGACCACGATTAAAGGTTAGGGATTGGAAAGAACCTTGAATGATCATCCAATCCAATCCCTCTACCACAGCAGGACCATCTAGATCTGGTCACACAAGAACAGTCCAGGTGGGTTTGAAACGTCTCCAGAGAAGGAAGCTCCACAACCTTCCTGGGCAGCCCCTTCCAGTGCTCTGTCACCCTCTCCAGGAAGAGATCCTCTTCTCATCTTTATGTGTAACCTCCTGTTTTCCAGCTGACACCATTGCCCCTTGTTCTATCATTGGAAGACACTGAGCAGAGCCTGGGTCCTTCAGTTAGATCTTTTATTAAATAAATTATTAACACAGCAGTGATCACCTCTGCAATTCATATTAGTTTACTCAGAGAAATACTGCAAAGAAAAATGAAAGGATGTTGATATACATCAATAGGTTTTCTGTTTGAAGTCACACCTGTGTGAGTATCCTGGCTTGATATAATAAGACTGAACTGGAGGGATTTACTAAAATAGGAATTGTAATTTAATGTCTACAACCGTCAAAAAGGTCATAGCTTATTGCAAGTCAACACAACAGCTTTAAAGTAGTAAAGAAGTTGCTTAGCAGAAGAGTAAAGCATCAGGTTTAAGCAAAGTGTTTCCCCTGTGGCTGAAGTAAAACAAAATCACACAGTGACTGGAGACAGAGAGAAAACAGGAATGTCACTCTTTACACCATGACACTCTACCTGGGTCTTGTGTGCCCCAAACAAATGCACCAAAAGAATTCTTTGTACCCAAGGAATAAAGCACACCCAGTGTACTGTGTCAGTGTTGTGAAAGAGCCTCTGAGTCTCTCCTCTCATCGGCTTCATGTAAATTTGAGCCTGTGGCACTATGATTTAGCTTCAACTCTGGGCTTTTATTACATGCTGGACCTGGTGACATTGGGAAAAAATGCAGTGTCATATTCATCCAGTGGGCATTGATCGAGGTTGATAGGCATGCATTAGTCTTGACAGCCACCAGTGAATAACTGAAAGCTGCGTACAAAACAATTGAATTGTTGCCATAGATTGAACAGATACTGTGCATAGATTGAGAGGTACATAGATTTTCTTTTTAAGGAACAAAAATGTGGCTGACCCAAAACCATATGCGGGATGAATTGCTAACAGAAGAGAGCTTAAAGAAAAAAAACCCACCCAAAACCCAAAAGCCCAGTGCACAACTTTGGAGATTCCCATGTTTGTATGTGCAAATCCTCAACTCTTTCCTTTGAAAGGTTGCTTCATTCTATAATGCATCTATGCATAATATCTCTATGCTTTTAAGAATATTGATTAGGCATTTGAGAATTAAAACAATGGCTCTTGCAATAGGTCTGCAATCATATTTTAGATTATTTTTACTTCTGAGAGGGAGGAATAGAATAATGTTCTTAAAGACAGCTATGTTCAGTACAGAGACAAACTGATTTTCTGACTTTATAGAGACAAACTGTGACCTGAATGAAATCACTAAATGAGAAGACTTGATTTTGAGTCTCTGGCTTCCTCGTTCGCTACAGTGGAATCTGTTGGGAGAGGAAATATTCATCCCACACCAATGCTGGGTAATAGCTATGCAAAACTGCTTCTACAGTACTCTCATTTTGAAGGGCGATATGAAAGCGATATGTCCAGAAATTACTTCTCCTGTCTCCATTTTCATTTGCTGAATTGATGACAGATCTTTCTCATTTGAATAGGTTGATGTTTGATTTGTTATTGATACCTTTACTGACCATGAACCCTTTGTCATCTAGCTGTAAAGAGCTAGCAAAGTCACACTGAACTGAAATGGAGACAGGAAAAGTAATTTCTGGATGTATCGCTTTCATATCGCCTGGAAATATTTAAAGACAGACTGGATGTGGCCCTTAGTACCCTGGTCTAGGTGATTGTGGTGATGTTAGGTCCTAGGCTGGGCTTGATGATCTCAGAATTGTTTTGGTTGGAAAAGGCTTTGGAGATCATCAAGTCCAACCATTAACCCAGTACTACCAGAGTCACTACTAAACCACATCGCTAAGCACAGCACCTATAGATTTTTAAAAGACTGCCAGGGGTTGTGACTCCACCACTTTCCTGAGCATCCTGTTCCAATGTCTAATAAACATTTTGGTGATGAAATTTTTCTTATTATCAAATGTAAGCCTTTCATGACAAAACTCGAGGCTGTTTCCTATAGTCCTTTCAAGGCTGTCTAATGCAACAGCCTTGTCTGTGCTTTGGCGTTTATGAGCAGAGAGTGGGGAAAGCCCTGAAATCTTGAACTGATTCCTCTCATAAGGAATACACCTGATCTCTGTGACATTGGTACAGCTTACAGGACTAAGACAGGACTAAGATTCCCTCAACATTCAACGAGGAAGGGAATGAAAAGGAACTCTCTATCAGCCTCGCTGAACCCATCTGGGAAACCACACCAATTGCTTCCACTTTGCCCTTCTCTTACAGGGCAAAAGAAAAATGTAACCTTAAATCCAGAGATAACTTATTTCCATTAACATTGCTGTTTTCCATTATCTAGTAATTGATAATAAACACCTAATAAAAGTTTTTCACGTTCCTTCACAATTTCTTTTTCATGGTGAGGGGATAGGACTTTGCAGGGGGATATTTTATATAAACAAAGAATGCTTCCATATAGGGATAAGGGGATTAGATTTCTTTAATAGCTGGGGAAAGACTTGCTTGCTTTAAATAACTATAGACATTTCTTTTGTGGTGCAGCATTCCAGTGTGAGGCCACATAATCTCTCTGTGCACATAAACTGTTGTGTGAATTATGTTCCATTTATGAATTTAGAACTTAACTGTGACAGACTCTGAAGGGAGGAAAAATTCTCTCCATGCAGCCACAGAAGAATTATCCGAACCTTAGTACTGGGACCTGCCATGAGCATTGGCAACATCAAATACCCGGATTCTTCTGAAAGGCAGAGGCAGCAGGGGAAGCTGCGAGTTCTAGCCTTTGTGTTCCAGCCTGTGTTTATTGCAGTGTTGGATGCCAAAGACAGTGCTGCTGAGCTCCTTCTGGTCGGTCCTTCCAAGGCTATAAAAGAGTCCTCGGTGGTATGTGCTTTTGATGGCTAAGGACTGGGTGCTGTTTCCTTTTCTCCCATGACAATGTGCACATGGCCCACCTCTTTCCAAAGTCCAGGTCTAAAGGAGTGGTTTATTATTTCTTATTGCTTTTTGCAACCATGTGTAACAAGAGTGTAGAGAGGTGTGTGTCAGTCTCTTTGCCTAAGTCAGTAGCAGTAGAACAAGAGGAAATGGTCTCAAGTTGTGCCACTGGAGGTTTAAAATAGATATTAGGAAAAACTTCCCTGACAGTGTGGTCAGGGATTGAAACAGCCCCTCTAGGGAGGGAGTGGAGTCAACATCAATGGAAATGTTAAAAAAAGGTGTAGATGTAACACTAGGAATCAGGATTTAATGGGCAGTGTGGTGTTGGGTTGCCAGTTAGACTGGATGATCTTGGAGGTCTCTTCCAATCTTTATGATTCTATTCTTAATTGAAGAGAAAGAAGAAAGTTTATAAGTCATGGACGGAGGGGTTGGCCACTTGGGGAGATTCTGGTGAGAGAGTGAAGGGATGTTACTAGGAAAGCCAAGGCCTCCATGGAATTCACGGGTCTAGGGTAACAGAAAGGGCTTCCTCAAATACATTGCAGGCAAAACTAAACTGAGAGGTAAAGTGAGACCCCTGCTGAATGGGCTGGGTGCCCTGAAGACACAGGACACAGAGAAAGCAGACATACTGAACACTCTGTCTCCTTCTATAGTTCTGGGAGCTGTCCTGGTATCAAAGCCCAGACTGCTGAGGCTCCAGGGAAGTTGAGACAAAAGCAGAGCCTGCTTTGGTTGATGAAGACTGGGTTAAGGATGTGTTGAGCAAACTGAATGTACATAAATCCATGGGCCCTGATGGGATGCACCGGCATGTACTAAGGAAGACAGCAGAAGTCATTGGAAGTCACTCTCCGTCAACTTTTCTAAGTCATAGGAATCAGGAGAGGTGCCTAGGGACACCTAGGTGAGCAAATGTCACTCCAGTCTTCAAGAAGAGTAAGAAGGAGGACCCAAGTAACTATAGACTGGTCAGCCTCACCTCCATCACCAGAAAGGTGATGTAACAATGTGTCCTGGATGCTGTCTCTAGGCATATCAGGGACGAGAGGGTCATTAGGGACAGTCAGCATGGCTTCACCAAGTGGGAGTCATGCTTGACCAACCTGATAGCCTTTTATGATGGCATAACCAGGTGGATAGAAGATGGCAGAGCAGTGGATGTGGTCTACCTTGACTTCAGTAAGGCATTTGACACAGTCTCACATAGCATCTTTGCAGCCAAACTGAGGCAGTGTGGACTGGATGATTGGGTAGTGAGGTGGATTGTGAACTGGCTGCAGGATAGAAGCCAGACAGTGGTGGTTAATGGGACAGTTGGAGATCTGTATCTAGTGGAGTCCCCCAAGATCAATGCTGGGACTAGTTCTCTTCAATCTATTCATTAATGACTTGGATGAGGGGTTAGAGTCTGCTGTCAGCAAGTTTGCTGATGACACAAAGCTGGGTGGTCGCTGACACCCCAGTAGACTGTGCTGCCATTCAGCGAGACCTGGACAGGCTAGAGAGCTGGGCAGAGAGAAATGTAATGAGGTACAACATGGGTAAGTGTAGAGTCTTGCATCTGGGCAAGTAGAAGTCCAGGTACCAGTATAGATTGGGCACTGGCCAGTTCGAGAGCAGTGTAGGAGAAAGGGACTTGGGGGTCTAGCAGACAGCAGGATGACTATGAGCCAGCAATGTGCTGTTGTGGCCAAGAGGACCAACAGCATGATGTTAGGTTCTAGGCTAGACTTTTCCAGCCTCAATGATTCTGTGATTCTGTATACATAAGTTAGTAAAGCACACCAGTCTTCTCTGGTGTGATTCAACCTTTGATGGTCTGAAGTTAGTGCACCTAACCACAGATACTTATGCCTCTGTGTGCAGCTTCTAACATAACTGTGGAAAAAAATATATGTTGAAAAGCATGTAACCCATTGCATCAAGTTTAGAGAAAAATGATTTGTAAGAAAACTGCATTCAAGTGAATATCAAGAGCACATCTGTATATTTATTATTCTTTGAAAATAATAATGCGTTCCTGATGAGGGGAAGAAATCTACTGTTTCTTCCTTTTCTGAACTGGTACTTTCTCCTAAACCATCTGGTGGTTCGCCTGTGCAGATCTACAAAGCACTTCTCAGAAAATAACTTGGCAAATCAGAAATTACTGGAGATGAGGAAATTAGCAAGCTGGGGCTAAGAAATGTTATATTCTAATTCAAAATATTGCCTAAGGTGAATAAATAAAACAAAAACTGTAGCTCATTACATCATTATTGCTGAGATTTATAGCCTTGCTATTTAAAGCAATTAATATACACTTTATCCTTTTAATATCGAAATATATTCTGTTGTATTTTCATGGCTAATTTAGTCCCTATTACAGTGCATTTGTGCAACGTCTGATAGCAAGGTTGTCATATCAGTTCTTGCTATAAGTTACAAAATCCATTTGGAGGGCTACTAATGTCTTTTTGTAGATTTGTAAAGACTTAATGTAATTGGCTTTTACTGAGCATTAGGTGGTATGAGACAATATATTGTGACTTCACATAATTTCAGCTAAAATGAGGGGGGCAAATACATGCTTTTAAAATTGCTTTAACTCTTTTCCTCCTCATTCCTGCTATCAGAAAATAATAGCATCCATTACCTACCGTTCATATGAACCGTTTCAATAAAAACGATACCAGATCACTAAGAGTTGTCCTGCCAAATGAGATGCTGGAAGTTCCATTGTTCACTTCAGTGGCAGGAAGATCAAGCCCTAATGAAAAGGTTTCTCCCCATGTGGAGACTTCAGCAGTATTACATTTTCATTCAGTTCAGCTGAGGTCTGGCATATGCAGGTCACTTCAGGATGTTTTCATGCTTGGGACCAGATGGAAAGTGTCTTTTGCAATCAGTAAAGAGCTTGCATTGTTGACATTTCAGGGAGGCTTTCTACAACTGTAACTAATTTGTTTTCTACAGAGTTTAACAGTGTCCAAAAATGATTACAGATACTTTGCAATGAGATAACTTTTATGGTTCAGAAACTGTGCAGTGTCACAGAGATTCACTTTATTTCAGTGTGCTCAAATTCAGCTTAATCTGAATCTGTGGCTTGGATACATTAACTGATACTCGTCTGACTTCCATGTGGAATGATCTTATGATTGCTCCATTCACTAATGAACTTATCTGAACACCCTAATCATACTCTGGTAGTTGTGTTTCTCTCCCAAACTCCTTCTTCGCAACCATCACTATTAGGTTAAGTGAAGGAAAATTCCTATCTATACAAAGGAGCACAGAGGAGCAAAGGTGGGTGGGAGGACTCAGATGAACTTGTCAGATGGATGAACATCGTGCTCTGCCTATTTCTGAGGCTGTCCTACCAGGAAGGTGGTCAGCATCATGGACTATGATGAAAAGGCCCTCCAGATCACCTTTTGGCCTGTAGGAGCTATGGGACTCAGCACAGAATGTAGTGGAAAAATATTGGGGTGAAATCATGAGGCACAGGTATTTGGTGTCAGCAGCTGGAGCAGGGGAGAGTCTGTATGCCAATGTGATGGCTAACAAGGATTGAGCTGGGCTAACTGGTAAATGGAAGAAGTAGATTTGGGCCACAGGGTATGTGTCTGACAGAGGCACCTTCAGGGGATGACTACTACAGAGATCATAAAATTTGGAGGTTGTTTGAGACTTCCTTGCGTAACTCTCAACTCATACTGGAGGAAGAAACTGCAAGGGCTGGTGAGTGAGTAGACTGACTATAAGGGCAGGAGGGATCAACTGTGTGGATCTGTGTGTTGGTATGTGTGAGGAGGTGTGTACCTGTGACTTGGGTGGGTCTATGTGTGCCAAGGCTTTCACATCCAGATACCAGAAACAGGGAATCCAGGAGCAGTTTTATGGACCAAAGTTGTCTAAGCCCAGCTACTGCAGGGATGTAAATATATGCATGTATTTTCCATTGATAGACCATGGCCCTGGACTACTGCATGGGAGCAGGCTGATGCCACTAGTACTGTGTGGTTGGCTGTGTGTACATGCACGTGCACGTTAGAAATGTACTTACCAGGAATACATGCTCAGACTTGCTGCTGCCTAGACCCAGGAGCAATGGCACCTTTACCTCCATGGAGATAGTGCAGTCAGCACCTCCTTACCATCATTTATCCATTGCACCTGAGGTGGCAAAAGGAGCTCTAGAGCATGTTAAGCTCCATATGAGGTGATTACTGGGATAGAATATGAATCTACATTGATATTTGGAAAGCAGGCATACTGGGTGTCAGATATGAACTGCATACTCAGACTGCCAGGTGACCTGCTGTACAACACTGTGAGTGTCTGTAGATATCCACACCTATGTCCTCTACATTTTCTTTCCAACATTTTTCTTCATTTCACTTGGGGAGAGGAATAAATCCTTCTTGTTCTCTGTGTTCATTCAGAAAAGGAATCACTGAATGGAGCAGATCCAGAGGAGCAAAGAGGCTGGGGAAGGAACTGGAGGGAAAGGCTGATGAGGAGAGGAAAAACTGGAGGAGCTGGGGGTGTTTAGCCTGGAGAACAGGAGACTCAGGGGGGACCTTCTCCCTCTCTACAACTCCCTGAAGGGAGATTGTAGTCAGGTGGTGTTCAGGCAACCAGCGCCATGATGAGAGGGCAGGGTCCGAAGCTGCCAGGGGAGGGTTAGGTTGGATGTTAGGAAGTGCTTCCTCACAGAAAAGGTGATCAGAGAATCAGAGCCTGAAATGGACTGCCCAGGGAAGTGCTGGAACTGTTTAAGGACAGAGTGGACGTGTCACTTAGCGCCATGATCTAGCTCATGTGGTGATGTTAGGTCCTAAGATGGACTTGATTTCAGAGTTCTTTCCCAGCTTCAATGACTCTGTGAAAAAAAATTCATGCTCTAACCTACAACTCTGTCTCTGAAGTTACAGGAGCTTCTAGTCTGCTTTTATGCAAAGATATGTCCCTCACAAAACCAAGGAGAATAGCTGGTTGATTTGTTTCTCATTGTATTCTTGAACAAACATTAGATACCTCATTAGGCACCAGATAATTTTAAAGAACAAAATAGGGAGGGGGGCCTGAGGGGATTACGAGTTTATACAGAGATTTGACATTTGATTGTGGATTAAATTGGCAGCCTATGGATCTTGAACAACACCCTCAGATTCCTTTAAAGAGGGATCATTCAGATATTCTCATCCAAACCACCCAGAGAAAAAGCGGTTGTTCTCACTGTCTTTCTTTTCTTGCTGAGGTAGGAAAGCATTGCTGCCTAAACTATCCCACAACATCTGCCCTGACCCCACCTGTCTTATTTCAGGGTGAAATTAACTTTGTCTCAATCTGGCACAAGAGGCATCTCAGGGAACTTCCTTCCTTTATTCTCCTTTCTGGATGCCCTGTTGGCCATGGCCTTTGCTTAGGCTTTCCAATGGCTGGAGGTTGTCTGATGGAACTTGTGTGCACCACACTGTCTGCTCTCTCTGCAAAACCTGCCTCTTTAGCTGAATGCTTAACAGGACAGACTTTGAATCCTGTTTTCTGTGTCTGGAAATTTAGTGTCAGGGAAGAATTTGCAGGCTGACCCAGTGAACAGTAATTTCATCTTTAATCTTTTATGAATTTAAGTGGACCTTGTGATTTTTGATTAGTAGTACACAATAAATCCATGGTTCAATAACCATGGGTAACAACTTTACAATAGCTTCTCATATGAAAAGAGTAAGAATGATCATTGCAGAGTATCACACAATGTTAGGGATTGGAAGGGATCTCAAAAGATCATCCAGTCCAATCCCCCTGCTAGAGCAGGATCCCCTAGATCCAGTCACACAGGAACAGTCCAGGCAGGTTTTAAACATCTTCAGAGAAAAAGACTCCACAATCTTCCTGGGTAGCCCCTTCCAGTGCTCTGTCACCATCACTGCAAAGAAGTTTCTACTCATATTTATGTGGACCCTCCTAGATTGTAGCTGACACCTGTTGCCCCTTGTCCTATCACTCAGTGCCACTGAGCAGAGCCAGGGTCCTTCCTCCTGACACCCGTCCTTTCCATATTTATAAACATTAATGAAGTCACTCCTCAGTCTCCTTTTTTCCAAGCTAAAGACACCCAGCTCTCTGTCTTTCCTCATCAAGGAGATGCTGCACACCCTTCATCCTCTCTGTGCCTCTGTGCTGGACTCTCCAGCAGTTCTGTGTCCTTCAGGAACTGAGAGGCCTCATAAAGCATGAATTCTTATTCTGCTGTGTGGCAAACACTTAGACTGGCTCTGAAGTCTTACAAGATTCCTACCTGCATCTAAATCAAGTCAAGTTAATTTGGCCTTGGTTCAGTCTCCAGCTATGTAAATCAGATTTCAAATTCAAGTGATTTTTAAAGCTTTTGTTTTCAGTGGACAGCTTTCAACAATAGTGTACATGCTAGAAAACTATTTCCTTTCATTGTATAAGATACTGTATAAGATATATTGATAGATAAATCTCTTCTGTTTAGCTAAATTGGTTGTCCTCAGTTTCTAATAACTAGTGCCTAGGTCTGTAACCCACTGCAGTTGTCTTAATCAAAACATGGATATAAAAACAGGAAAACAGGCTCTTTCTCTGCTTGCAAGGGTAGAGACACATTCCAAGCTGACTCTCCAGTTCTGCAATCCATAATTGTCTATGGAAGATTTTTGCAGATGACAGTCATGTATTCAGCTGCCAATGGTACAGAAGAAATGGATGTCAGATCAGCTTACCTTCTGCTTTCACATGACAGATGGATCTAACAGGATAATGCCATCTTCTAGCCCAATGCACATGCATGTCTGTAATTCCCTATTAGGGGGCACAGGATTGCTTGAAGAGAAAAAAATCCCTACCTCTATAGTATTATCTTTAAAAGCCAAATTTGAAAAACTCAAGTCCATGAAGAATTTCAAGGAATAACTTGGAGTTAGATCTGTCTCTACAGGGGAAGGAGGAGGGGGTGGGCCAGATGACCTTTGGGGGTCCCTTCCAACTATTCTAGGCCATTCTAGGATTCTAAAGGTGCTGAATGCTACAGCTGAGTCATTCCAGCAGCAGCATGTTTGGAGCTTAATAAAGGGCTGGTACTTTTATTGCTTCTGGAGCAAAGGTGTCAGGACCTCAATCGGTGGTAGCTGAGTTGCAATTGTTCTTGGCTTGCTCTTGGAGCACTGTAGTGCTCCTCTTTGAAAAGCTGCAGATGATACTGACACAGCATTGCTGTGATCTGTCAGCTGCAATGCAATTTGCTGAGATGGGCTAAATATATCACCTGAGCTGCTGTTCTTGTCTTTTCTGTGAGTGGAGGCTTCCCAGTGTTATCTTTTTCAAGTCCAAAGGCTCTTGAGTTTTATTTACATTTACAAGAAAGGCTGTCTTGTTTTGAAGGAAATATTTGATTCTTACTTATTCAGTCATGTTATTTTCCTATTATTTTCTGAGATAAAAGGAATAAAGCAAATGAAAGGTGGATTGTAGCATGACCAAGATGTCATTTTAGTGGAAAGTCTGCTTTGAATTGCTGAGTTACACACTTGCAGCAACCTCTTGTTTCTGTGTGTTGGATCTTGGTATGTATTTCGGATTATAACCCTGAGAATTCTTTTGGCAAGGAAAACATATTTGGCAGTAGCTAGGGGTTTAGATACATGAAAGAAAATAGAACTTTAATAATTTACATTCCTTTTTTACAAAGTATGCTAATACCTAAGATTTTTCATTCAGATGACCCTCACATGACTCTAAGCTAACAATAAACTGAACCCCCAAGAGAGGCAGTGGCACTAATGCTGCCTCTTGTTTTGTGTTTCTTAAACTACTCAGAGAAGAATGTTTTATATATATAAATTATACAGATTTTTTTATATATATATATATACATACATATATATATATATGTATATATATATATATACACAGTTAGAAGTTGCAGGTGGATTTAAAGTCAAGGAAAAAACCCTTTTTAGCTGTCCTCCAAAAAAAAAGAAAATAAAATCAAGTAGCTGTAGGGAGGGAGAAGGTCTGTCCTGAGTCTCCTCTAGGTTAAACAACTCCAGCTCCCTCAGTCTTTCCTCATCAGACTTTTCTTTCAGTCCCTAAGTCCTCCCCAGGATACAGCATTTTCCCAAGGATATATTGGCCTGATTCCTCAAAGTCATGTAAAGCCTGAATCAACAGTTTCAGACTATATGCAGGATTAAAAACTTCAAGTGTTGTACAGCTCTGTGCTAATGTGCCACAATTCTAGACTGAGACACAGAGCATCAGAGTTTGCAGAACATATGATTGTATTATCATAAACAGCAAGCTGAAGGGAGGTTGTAGTCAGGTGGGTTTAGACTCCTAGACAACTAGCGACAGGATGAAAGGACAGGGACTGAACCTGCCAAGGGAGGGTTAGGTTGGATGTTAGGAAGCCTTTCCTCATGAAAGTGTGATCAGACCCTGGAAGGGACTGCCCAGGGCAGTAGTGGAGTCCCCATCCCTAGAGGTGTTTAAGGACAGATAGGCTGTGGCACTTAGTGCCATGGTCTAATTGATGTTGTGGTGTCAGGTCTGGATGGGTTGGATGAGCTCAGAGGGCTTTTCCAGCCTCTACGACTCTGTGATTCTTTGATCTTCTGAAAATTTTTCTCTGATATAAAAAGCAATCAAAAGAACAGACAGAGATGTCATTAAAAAGCTTCAGATTATGCTGAAAAATAAGATCACTTTAATTGGGAAGGAAAAACTGAAATGTACAGGTACTTCTTAAAAGAGTTCTATTAAGAATTACTTTTTCAATGTTTACATGTAAAAATATTTCTAATAAATAAAATACATCTGTGTGGAACAGTGATACTTGAAGTTCCTCACACTTCCAAGTCTCATTGTAAATGCCAGAGACCTGCTGTAATTCTATCAGAACAGATGCATTTGCTTTTCTTCAATTGAGTAGGTAAGGATACAAAACTGAGTAGGTAACACCAAGCTGGGTGGAAGAGTCCACCTGCTGGAGGGTCAGAACTCTCTGCAGTGGAACCTAGACAGGCTGGATCACTGGGCCAAGGCAAATTCCATGAGGTTCAATGAGGCCAAATGTAGTGTCCCACACTTGAGCCACAATAACCCTTAGCAGCAACATGCTTGGGGAACAGTAACTGGAGAGCTGTCAGGCAGAGAGACCTGGGTGTGTTAACAGAGAGCCAGCTGACCATGAGCAAGTAGTGTGCCCAGGTGGCCAAGAAGGCCAATGGCATCCTGGCCTGTATCAGGAAGACTATGGCCAGCAGGAGAGAGGAGGTGATCATTCCTCTCTACTCAGATTTGCTGAAGCCACACCTCAAGTCCTGTATCCAGTTCTGGGTCCCTCACTACAAGAGGGACACTGAAGGGTTGGAGAAGAGACAGACGTGGCTACCAAACGAGTAGAGAATTTGAAACAAGTGTCAGGCTGAGCAATCTGGGGCTATTCAGCCTGGAGGAGACTGAGGGGAGACCTTCTTGCTCTCTACAACTGCTTGAAAGGAGGTTGGTCTGTTCTCCCTACTGGCCAGTGATAGGAGAGTGCAAATGGCCTGAAGCTGCACCAGGGGAGGTTCAGGTTGGATGTCAGGAGGAGTTTCTTGATTGAAAGGGTTGTCAGGCATTGGACCACCCTCCCAGGGAGAGGGTTGCATCCCCATCCCCAGAGGTGTTGAAGAGAAGGGTAGACGTTGTGTTGGGGCACAGGGTTTACTGGTGCTCGTAGGACTAGGAAAAGATTAGACTCAATATCCTGAAGGTCTTTTCCAGCTGAAACTCTTCTATGATTCTATGATTTTATGAATAGACAGTCAGCAACATACAAGCACCAAACTGCTTTCATTGTTACTATTTAAACTTATTTTTTAAATAATAATTTAATCTGCAAACATACCACCGTAGCCTTTTTTGTATTTGACTCAAATATGTGTCCCAGAATAAAAACATTACTTAATGTGCAGTCTTTTCCAGGCACTCTTGCAGTGCCCTTTATAATTTGTGTTTATGTAAGCTCTCACCCTGTGCTGTGCAGTAATACCCAAATTGTCAAGTGTACATCTAAGATTTTGCAATAGTTCTTCCTTGTGGAAAACTTGTTGAACTAGAAATTGGAAAGTATATGGTTAAAAAGCTTATTTTTCATCATATTTTGCCTTTTCAATCCATATAAAGGATTTTTTTTCAGTCCTGATATGATAGTGTGTATCTGCTTTGGGAAGGCAAAACATAAACTGTAATGGATTACTGGGATGGAGTTTCAGTTATGTGTTTTTTCACTGACTACTTCTGGGTGCAATTATTCCAGCTGGTTTATGATTACTAGATGAGCTGGATGGAGCTGGACTCATTGTAGCTGTCAGATGAACTGTTTGAGGAAAAAGGGGCTCGGAGGATGGAAGCAGAAATGCTATTGGCTCTGCATCCTGACCCTCCATCTTGTGGGGTTGCCTCCAAGTACTCTTGGACCCCTTCCAGAAGTAGAACAGTGCAACAGCTGGTCCCAGTTATCCTGACTACAGTATGTCTACATGCACAAATGGCCAGCTTTTCTCATTTGGCACTGTGCTCTAATGAATTAGTTATTTAATAATCTGTCAGGAATGCGAGTGTTGTGTTTAGCTACTCGCTTCTGTGTAATTCAGACTTTGGAACTGTGTTCATACCATCCTGCCATGATTGTTGGCTGCTATTGTAATTTATAGAATCACAGAATCATTAGGGATCAGAAGGGACCTTGAAAGATCATCTAGTCCAATCCCCGAGATCAAGCTGCACAAGAACAGAGCAGGTGGGTCTTGAATGTCTCCAGAGAAGGAGACTCCACAATCCCCCTGGGTAGCCTGTTCTAATGCTCTCACTGTGAAGAAGAATATGGAACCTACTATGTTCCAGCTTGCACCCATATGTTGATGAGAAAGCAAATACAGCCACAAAACACAGCATATAGATTTGATTTTGTTTTTTACTTTAGAAGGTCTACAATTTGGAAATCTGTCACTCGGCAGTGGTTCTTTCCTTTACTTATGTGAGTTATCTCTTAGTATTGAAAAGAATGTAGCAATTCTACTCTATTTTTCCCTGACTCCCAGAAATTAGAATGAAAAAATTAACACCTGAAAGACACATCCACATTCTGCTTATGCTTAACCTTTCATTTTCCTCAAAGGATATATATTCAGAGGTTTCTAGTCAAGCTGCACAAAAAAACTACATGCAGGAGCATAAACAGGAGCTCTCTCATGAAAGTAATGTGGAAAGATGCACAGCAGTCACACTGGGATAAAGAAGCATTAACATTTGTACAGATGAGAAAAGGTCACAAAATATGAGCACACAACATAAACCTGGAAATAGATGGTCCTAAATATATTGCAAATTAGAATACTCTCCTCTTCCCCATCACCATTTGGCTCCTAATAGATAACCAAGAGGTTATGGTTACCAAGCAACCGAAACCTCTTAGTTTATTGTGCAAGATCATGAGTTCCAGATGACTTGTAAGGATGGGTAGGAGTTCAATGATGCAGTGCACAGACAGGGAGGGAGAAGAATTGTTTAGAAATTATTTACGTTTTTTAAATGTCACAGTATTAAGAAAGAAAGGAGCCAATTCACATTCCTTCTGCTGTGTATTTTAATAAAAAGTTGTACTTTGTCTACAGAAGTCCCAGCAGGTCTCTGATGTAATAGCTGCAAATTACAAAAGGCCTTAAAGGAATTAGAAGAGGGGTGGGGATATGTATCTGTACTCATTCAGTGTCTTCTGGAGGAGTAAGCCTGAGGCTGTGGGTTTGTGCTTTTCCAGGACAACTACTGGACTAAACAGGATTGATCCCATTTACTGACTTTCAGTGATTTGGCTTGCAGCATTGCCAATGTTAATCTGAATCAAAGCATTTTTCAGGTAAAAGATTGGAATAACTGTATGACATTGTCAGTGTTCCATAATATGTTGTTCTTGTGTTGACATGGACAAAAATCATGGAAGTTGAGATATGCTTGATTTAGGCTTCTTGATTTTAGAAAAATGAGACAAGATGTGCAGTCTGAAAGTCAGATTGCAGGCAAATTATGAGCTAGAAGAACAGAAAATTCAACAGCAAACTGACTAATAGAGCACATTGCTACTCAAATTATAAAACCACAGTGTCTGTTTTTCTAAAGAAACAGAAAAGGTTTAAATGCAGTCTCTCTAAATATGTCTCCATGATAATAAACGACTCTTAGGCTACCATGAAAATGAACAAATGCTCTCAGTAACAGACTCAGGGCAATTTTTTCTACTTTCAATCTTACCAAAGCAGATACAGTTACTATCAAACTCCCTTTGATTTCCTGCATAGTTCAGTGGAAAGTGTCAATAATTTACCTGGGAATAGATTTGTTAACTGCAAGTAGTGATTCTTCTCAGAGCAATTGCTCTGATTCCTGTCATATCAGAGCATTTTCAGTGATTCAGACCTCTGTTTTCAAGTCACTTGTGAGTCCTTCTACCAAGCTTGGCAGTAGAATCATGGAATCATTATGAAGCTATGGACTGGGATGCAGTTTCTTGTGCTACAGAAATAACCCAGCAGTATGCAAATGCTAAAGTCCATTGCTGATGGACTTTAACCCACTCTCCTTGAAAGGAATTATTTTCCAGTGCTGCTCTTAAAGACTGCAGCAATTATTGGCTGAATGTAAAGTCTATCAGGAGACATGGAACATGTCAGTATGCCACAGACTGAAAGTTAATGACTTCACTTTGTGTGACACAAGGAGCTCATGAGGTCTGCATTTTAGCTTGTCAACTCACCTCACTGGAGAAGAATGCAAATCATTTCCTTTCTAGAGTTTCCATCCTAATGACATTATCACTAAAGATTATTGTAGAAAATGTGTGTCTTATGGCAGTATTCTTATAAGTGAGGTTTGTTAGAGCACTGAAACTGGAACCGATGCTCTGTTGACCCATTCTTTCTACATTAAGTATTGATAGAAGTCCAAGATTTTTGAAAAGGAGGTAAAGCAGTAGTCTGTCAGAGTAACAGCCCTTAGAAAAGAGACATCAACTGCAGCCTAATGAATCCTATTGGCAAAGTTCTGTATTCTGTTTGGAGTAAGTGGGGTCAGCAGGACTAGGGGTGTAATTGTCCCCCTGTACTGGGAAATGGTGAGGCATCACTTTGAGTACTGAGGGCAGCTCTGGACCCCTCACTATCACAATCCATAAACTAAGTGGATTCGTGAGAGGTCCAAACAATATATGATTCTTAAAATGCAAAACTAATTCAATACACTCAGGGGTATGCATTAACAGAGTTTTATTGTTTAACAGCATATAATAGAAGGAAAAGAGAAGAACAGCATATAATAGAAGGAAAAGGGGAAGAAAGGGAAAGGAAGGAAAGGGAAAAGAGAAAAGAGAAAAAAGGAAATCGAAAGAGGAGTAAAGAGACGAGGGTAGAGAGAGGTAGGGGGCGGAATATACCACCACAAGGATCTCTTGCCTGGGTCTCCCCAGGCTTTCAGTGAACCAACAGCATCCCTCCTGTCTTCTTTGAGAATTGATTGGTCTTCAGTGTGGGTGCTCCTCTGTGCAGTTTCTGTGAGTCCATCTTATACCTTGTCCCCAGTTTGCCCCTCTCCTTTCCTGAGGAGGAAAGTTCAGGAGTCTTCTTCATAGTTGAATTCTCTATCGCCATTTATGAAGGAAGAGACTGCTATCTCTTGTCTCAAAATCTCAGTTTAGTTAGTTGGTACTGGCCAGTGACATCTCTGTAATTAGCCAGTGCTTACAGGAAAGCTCTCTGCTCAATTTGATCTCACAGCTTCGAGAACGCAGCATCTTGTAAATCTTTGTACAGACTGGTACTGTTGCCATATCATCTTCCCTCAATAAGCAGCCAGGGAAAAGAGGCCTCTGCTGCTTTACAACCTTGAAAAATCAGTCCTGCTGTCTCAGTGTAATGTCCAGAAACATTATAGAGTCAACAATCAATAGTCAATAGGATCACTCACTGACACTCTAGTTAGGGCCAATGAACTCTCAAGGTTGAGAACACTGTAGTGCTGATGGGCTGTGTATCTCCTGGGGCTCTGCCCTTGGAGGAAAGGGAGAGAAGACCTGTTTGCAACAAGGCCATGCTGAGACAAGACAAAAGGACCTTTTTTGATGCTCACACTCACTTCAAGAAAGAAATTGAGGGGCTTGAGTGGGTCCAGAGGAGTAACAAAGCTGGGCAAGGGACTGGAGGGAAAGTCTGATGAGGAGAGGCTGAAGATGCTGGATTTGTGTAACCTGGAGAAGAGGGGACTCCAGGTGGACATTCTTTCTCTCTACAACTTCCCTTCAGGTGGGGATCAGGATCTTTACTCACGACAAGAGGGCAGGGCCTGAAGCTGCTCCAGGAGAAGTTTTGGTTGGATGTTAGGAATCCCTTCCTCATGGAAAGGATGATCAGACCCTGGAATGGACTGTCCAGGGCAGAGGTGGAGTCTCTATCCCTGGAGGTGTTTGAGGACAGACTGGCTGTGGCCCTTAGTGCTCTGGTGTGACTGATGTGGTGATGTTAGGTCCTAGGCTAGGCTTGATGATCTCAGAGGGTTTTTCCAGCCTCAGTAATTCTGTGAGTAGAAGAAGATGTTGTTTAAAACTTTCAATCAGAAAAAAACTATTGTAACAGCCTGCTGAGGAACTGGAAATGTTTGATTTTCTTTCAAGGAAAACAAACTTTGAGAGCAACTAGTTACTTTTAGAATGGAACAGAAAATTATTTAGAGCTTGTGTGGTTTTTTGCAGCAGAAAAGTTAGGTTTTGTGCAATGGGATCTTGCTTAAATGCTTATTAAATAAAGCTGACTGTAAGAAAAACCTGGTGAAACTGCATATCATATAGACATGGATGCAAGGGGATCTAATAACGATTACACACATAAGCAGTTTAAATTCAGTTGTTATTGCCAGAATTCAATACTACACAGCCAGTTTCCTCTGGAAGAATTAAAATTACACTGCAAGGTTGTTAGTGGGGAAAAGAGCTACTTAGGCTTTAAAGACTCGCAATGATTTCTAATTGTTTCCCAAAACCAAAAAGTATTTGTAATTACAGGGAAATTTTCAGGGTAGAACAGCTGACATTTATTTTGTACAAAATTTACAAGTTTTACATAGATGCACTCAGGGATGTGTTGCGTCAAAATGGACAAAAACTCCAAAAACCAAAAATTAACCGAGGCCTGAAGGTGGATCATTTCTTTCCTGTTTTACTAGTGGCTCTTAGTCCCTCAAAGTACTAAGTTGCTAGCTAAAGTCTAAATAGCATGCAATTGAAAAAAAACCCCAGCCAAACCAACCTTCGGGGAAGCCTGATTTTACAATATATAAGAAAACATATGGCAAATTGAGACTGCATTCTGCAGCATAAGATCTGGGGAAATAATTCCCGATTCCATCATAATTGGTGGTGTTGAGGTTGGACTACATGGTTGATGGTTTGGCTAGATGATCTTGGGTGTTTCTTCCAACCTGAATGATTCTATCAGTTTCCTTGGGTGTGGCTGCCAGTCTTGAGCTGGACAAATTACAGGATTTTGTTTTCCCAAAGATGTAAAAATAGTAAAAGTGGTTTGGTGGTTTTTTGCTGTTGTTTTGTGTTTTAAAGAAACACTAACACAAAAAATAGGAATGAGCTTACTAACCTAAAAGAATTAGTTTTCCCTTGGCCTACTAAAAATTGATCTTTTCAATGAAGTCAAAGCAAAACAAAAATAATTTCCAAATGTTAGAATAATGGAGGTGAGATACTATTCACAATGGAAAGGCCTACATTTATCCACCTATAGCTCCCTAAGCCCCTATTATGTCAGTGATGGTGTTGTCAGTACACGTTGCAGACTATCGGGCATGTCCAAGTGTAGGTATTCACATTAGGGTGAGCTTGGCTCCCTTGTTCATGTGAGTGATGTAATCGCATTAGGATGTCAAAATGTCCCTGGCTTATGTCATGTGAGTTGCCTAAAGGTATTCACAATGCATGTGAATCACTAAGCTTGTGGAAAGGACCAACCATTAACCTAGCTCTACTAAGCCCATGATAAACCACGTTCTTAAACTCCGTATATGTAGGTGTCTACTTGTAAAAAGTGGTGTTGTAAGTAGGTTAATGATAGTTTATTCTATTGTCACTAGCTTCAGAAGGCCATGAACCCCATGGTTTGCAGTAGGACATTGGCTTTGGAAGATCTTATGCTTTTATTGCCTCGTTCTTACTACTCTGAAAACTATTTTTCTGTACGTGTTCTGGGGTTTTTTCCTGGTATCCTTTGTCTGTTACTTAAGACAGAAATTCTCTTACTTAAACAAATAGACGGAAACATAAAGCATTAGTGCATATATAACTATTTTACCAAGCATGCCTCAGGGTGCAACGCCTTATTATGTCAACTTTTACCTTTCCAAGTGTTACAGATGCTACAGAATAATTCAAGCATGTGGGAATTAACTGAATTGTCTTCTGTTATTCAGAGAAATTGAATATCTGCTAGGGCTGTAGCACAGGATAAAAAGCTTGAGCCACTTGCAAATGTTAACTGAACTGTATTATGCAGGATGCTATGTTGACAAAACATGTTTTAGCCCAGATAAAAACGTTTAGAGCAAAACAACACAGAAGGAGCAGCATCTCCAGACACTGCTGTGTTAAATGTTTGGGCTTGTAGATATTAGCTTCTAGTGCCATTTTGGATGTCTTGGGGTATTCTACCTAGATGTTTCAGAGGTGATGAGCCTTCGGAATCCCTGTGTTCTCAATAGTTTTTCACTATATTGAAGTCTAAAGCAAGCAAGAGAATCTCAGCCAACAATAAACACTGATATTTAAGGAGACAAATCATATTAAGGTTTAGGTTAGATATAGGAAGCCTTTCTTCACAGAAAGGATGATCAGACACTGGAATGACTGTCCAGGTCAGGGGTGGAGTCCCCATCCCTGGAAGTACTTAAAGACAATCTGGATGTGACACATAGTGCCCTGGCCTAGCTGATGTAGTGATGTCCTAGGCTGGGCTTGATGATTTCAGAGGTTTTTTCCAGCCTCAACAATTCTGTGATTCCATAATGCACTGCTTTTTTTCCATACAAGCTCTTCAGAGCATTATTTTTCGCCATAGTTTAGTCCTGTTTTTCTGCTCTTTTGGATTTTTTGTGGGTTTTTTTTTCAACCAAGAAGGCCAGTAAAATCTAGAGACATAACTTGTATCTCCTGAATGCAATTCTTTGGTGTCTTCATAATTCATGTTATTAATGTGATACTTTATCCATTTCTCTGCAGCTCAACAATGCTGCTATTTGTTGTTCCGATTTGCACTTGTCTTTGTGTGAGCTCTGAGTTACCATACAATTTTAAGGGAAGTATTTCCTGAATACTCCAGGCTCCATAGCTGAAGACTCCATTCCAGTGTTTCCTATCTCTTCTTTTTCACGGTGACTGGTCCCACATTCATCTTTACTGCAAGACCCTTCTCTGAATATTAAACCTTGAGAGTTTTGTATATCACACGCTAAAATAAAGGTTTTATTACCCCCCTTAAGAGGTCTAATGTCTTCTTGAAAAGATGACAGAAGTCCACGGGACTGGCTGTAAGATGATAAAGGTAGGATGATAAAACTTGCTCAGCTAACAGGAAAGAACCTTTAATATTCAGATAAAATTCTATTGTTCTCTGAGAAAAGAAACTAAATCAAGTTCTGTCACTGTAGTAGCAGCATCTGGGCTTCCAAGGAGATGATTAGTGCACCCCATATGAAAATGTCATGCATTTTTTCTGGGTGATTAGTGATACCTGATTCAGCACCAGGATTGCTGCAGCACACAGTCTCATAACTCAGGAGATTCGGGCAAACAATACTGCATAGCACTCTTCTCTATAAATTCTAAATGTGCAAGCACCAACATCACCTGCTTTACTCCAAAATGCAGGCACTTGACTTGAAATACAGCTTTGGTGGAGCTGATAAATGCTAAATGGTGGATTCTTCTCTTTGCAGCTCTCCTGATTTCCTTATCTTCACTGTAGCTATAACAATTTGCTAAGGACATGCATCTCTGTCCACATACCTGTGTGTTTATATACTTTATCATATGCTATAAGGCTCCCGGGTTTTGTTTGTTTTTGAAGTTAATCATGATAAATTTGAAAATAGGTTGCTTCTAGTACTTATTCCTGTACTGCATTGTTTGGAACTTTTTAGCTTTACATTTCTGAGGTGCTTCCTGAAAGCATATGTAGGGGTCTGACCCTGCATAAACATTCAATGTTTTATTTCTAGCTAACTGTACACTACTTGCAGTGTGTTGGGATAGGATGCCTAGATTGCTCTGACTTGAGAGAAGGACCATGAAGAAGAAGGCCAGGATAGATGGGACCTTGAGTAACCTGATCTAGTGAAGGTGTTGCTTCCTATGTAGGGGTGTTAGAACTAGATGATCTTTAAGGTCTCTTCCAACCCTGGTCATTCTATGATTCTATGAAGCAGATTCTCTGCATTTCTATGGCACAGAATCACAGAATTATTGAGGCTGGAACAGACCTCTGAGATAATCAAGCCCAGCCTAGGACCTAACATCACATTAGCCAGACCATGGCATTAAATGCCTCATCCAATCTATCCTTATACAGTTCCAGGGATGGGGACTTCACCACCCCTGGGCAGTTCATTCTAGGGCATGATCACCTGTTTTGTGAGGAAGGGCTTCCTAACATCCAACCTAACCCTCCCCTGGTGCACCTTCAGGCCCTGCCCTCTCATCCTAGCATTATTTGTCTGGGAGAAGACCCCAACCCCCATCTGACTACAACCTTCCTTCAGGAAGATGTAGAGAGGGAGAAGGTCCCCCTGAGTCTCCTTTTCTCCAGGCTAAACACCCCCAGCAATCTCAGCCTCTCATTAGACTTTCCCTCCAGTCCCTTCCTCAGCCTCCTAGTTCTTCTGGACCTGCCCTAGCCTCTCAATCTCCTTCTCACAGTGAGGGGCTCAGATCTGCCACCAGTACTCAAAGGGAGGCCTCACCAGTGCTCAGTACAGGGGAAATATTACTTCCCTAGCCCTGCTGGCCACACTATTCCTAATACAAGCCAGGATGCCATTTGTCTTCTGATGGCCTCAGCCCATTGACCCAGCCAGCCAGTCCAGATCCATTCCAAGGACATGTGCAAAGTATTATGTTTAATTAAGATATTCAAGAAGTATGTTAACCTGCAGTAATAGCTCAGAAATTCTCTGATTTTATTTTCAGGAGTTAAGTAGTCAAAACTGTTAAACACTTTGAAAATAAACAGTTTGTCTGGTGGTTTGGCAGGTGTTCTCCAAAAAGAATAGTTTTCCTTTCTTCTACTCCTCTTCCCCGAAACACCCCTGGATTCCTCTAACTCTAATTATGTATATAATGTCGCCCTTCTGAGAATCTTTTATGGCAGTGCTGCTCCAAGGAGGGATACCTGGAGAATCATTTGCTTTACCAGTCTGGAGAAGCAGAGTTCTCTTGGGTTGAATCTTCCACCAAGGAGCTGTATCAAATACAGACTGTCTGAGCCCTTCTGCATTCCAACAGCCCTGCAGCATCCAAAGAGCTGCATTATGTTTTTAGGCTAGGAGCTGGGATCATGTCACCGTTTTGGAGTATAGGGACACATGTAGAGTGTTCCTGGTTTGTATATGAGCTAGAGGGAAAAAGGAAAAGGCAGAGGAGAGACCATATAACTGGCTGAAAGGTGGTTGTAGAGAGGTGGGGATTGGTCTCTTTTCACAAGTAACAAGGGACAGGACAAAAGGATATGTCCTCAAGTTGCACCAGGGGAAGTTTGGGTTGAATTATAGGAAAAGCTGCTTTATTGAAAGTGATATCAGGCCTTGGAACAGGCTGCCCAGGGAAGGGGTTGAATTACAACCCCTGGATGTGTTTAAAAGTCATGTAGACATGGAGCTTAGGAATGTGGTTCAGTAGTGGACCTGGGACAGTGGGGTTAGTGGTTAGATTGAAAAGTCTTGAAGATCTTTTTCAACCTAAACAATTCTGTGATTCTATGAAAGGTAGAAGAGAACCTTAGCTGATAGCAGCTTTTCCATTTAGACGTTGCTGAGGCTTTCTTCTGGCTCAGATTCAGCCCCAGAATCTGATGACTCTGCTCCCTTGAAGATCTATAAGATTCTTCATAAAATCCTAATGTCCTCAGAAACTATCACCTTATGGCATTTGTTCTTTTCAGAAGGCCTTGTCTGTATTGTGAGAGACAAGATTTGTACATGCATTGGCAGAGTCCTTCGGCTGCTCTTTTTGTCTGGGGACATTCTTCATTCTTCTTTCAAATTCAATCCTTAAACCTTTGAGAAGTATTCTAACAATTTCTGTTACAAATATTCACTGTCATGGCTTTTGTTGTATTTGTGGAGTCTCTTGGTCTACATAGAGATATTGTTGTCCATTTTTCAGGTATATAAGCTACTGAATACAATCTATTTTGGTACATTTAAAAAAATAATGGTACACATTTCAACATTATTTTGATGTTGGCCTGCTTCTGATTTTTTTCCACCACTTGCATCGCTTTTCTGAACGTGTTCGTGTCCGGAGCCTGTTTTGCTTGGACACAGTTTCTCAGAGATGGTGAATTTTAGGCTCAGCAGCTGAAATGTTTCCATGATGACGTAACGTGAAATACAGTATTGGTTCCAGCAGCTCTTCATCAGAGACAGGAGTGGAGAAAAGGAAAAGTGGATCTGTGTGAGGATCTTAAAATGTCCATTACAGCCAGGATAGTGTGCCCATAGCCGGATACTTTATGTGAATGTGATCAGAGAAAACTAAATGCTGCACATAATGTAGCTGAATAACTTGTGCCTAGGATGTTTTTTCTTAAAAGCAAGAATTGAGAGGCTTCACATTCCCTAAGATGCATTACTAGTTTAGAGCTACTGCCTAATGGCACAGATTCAGAGCCCAAATTACTTTTATTTCAATTCTTCCTCTCAAAATCAAAGAGAAACAGAACACCACAGCCCCTATATGAACAGTCACATTTAACAAAGCAAGCTGAATTATTAAACATTTGAATGTCAGATCTTACACCAAATGCTTGTTTGCAGTCCAGAGCCTTAAAAACAAAAGAAAACAAAAATGCCCACGGCCAAAACCAAGTGACTTGGAAAATGTTGCAAAATATTGCATTAACAGAATGAAGCCTCTTAGTGTTAATCTTAAGTGTAACCACACATGTATTGAGTGAAACTGAATCCATCTAAATATTTATCAAATATTAAAACATATATTACAACATATACTAATCATATATTAAAAATGCTGTGTTGGATCTTTGAGACAAGATTATGGAACCCATGTAATTTTTTCTTTCTATATGCATAACTGTTCAAGTCTATCTATCCAATTAATAGTCTATACCTTGGTTTTAACTTAACTAAACACAAGGTCTCTCTCAAACATCAAAGATAATGAAAATGCCCTCTTAATTAATCTGATAGAATCTACATGTTTATTCCATCTCAACTTCTTCTATTTGTCAAGCTCTCATGCACAAAGAATGACCCTGCCTGTGCTGTCCCTGCTTAATGTCAAAGCTTTAGGGAAAAACTGTTTATAGCATTGCCTACATTCTTTCACTGAGGGTTGGCAATTAGCACTGTGTCTGGAACTAGGAAAGTCTGAAAGTGTCTTTCTTTATTACCTGTCTGGGTGGCAGGGAGGAAATGAAATGTTTTATTCTTTTCATACCTGGTAGCAGGATTTACTATAAATGAACCTTGTTCTGCTTATAGAGAGACGGATTATACTGAAGCTGCTGGCCTGCTTTCAGAAGAATTGTTACAAACCCTGAAAGAAATAGCTGGGAGCAACTGAATTTTAGCAGAAGGGAATCTTTGATAAAAACTGGCTATAGCCAGGTAAACCTGAGGTGTCATACTTGCAATTTCAAGAAGAGTAGGTGAAATTATGACTAAAGGAAGGGAAACTATATTCAAAGAAAGTTCTTCTAGTCCAGAACCTAACTCTGCTGCTATTTGCCCCATCTGACTATTTTACTGATAGTTCTCATCAAGCAGCTGTTAGACCAGGCAATGAGCCTCATGTATGTCACTTCACACTCAAGCCTCAGTATAGCCTGGTT
Source organism: Upupa epops (assembly GCA_013397515.1). Classification (NCBI taxonomy): domain Eukaryota; kingdom Metazoa; phylum Chordata; class Aves; order Bucerotiformes; family Upupidae; genus Upupa; species Upupa epops. Next base: position 29,894 of record VZRI01006363.1, on the reverse strand, counting down.
AATCCATGTATTGAGGGAGAAGATGGATATTTCATGCTTCCCTGCTACAGCTTGACAGAAAGCATTTTACTTTCTGAGACCAAATATGAAGACCTGAGGTACTGAGAAGAATGAAAAATTTTTAAAAAGCCCTGCTTGGGTGTCACTCAGCTGAATCAGTTGGATTCATTGCTATCCAGATTAGTAGGGAAATGCTGAGTCTGCTTTCTCTTGACCTTAATGTCCTTCATCTGTCTCTGTTCAAAGAAGACAAAGCCACACATTGTCAAAAGGATCATTATTCTATATTGCAATGACTGGTATGATGATTTTTTTATGCCTTGATCATCACAGCAAGTAATTTCCAGCAGAAAAATAAAGTACCTTTTGCATTTACACTAGTAGCATTGGTATTTTGGGTGCTAAACCAAAGGAGATGTGGCTGTTGTGGTGACAGGTTATATCAGCATGCTGATCGTATGTCAACAAATTGTCTCCCTTTCTATCCTTTTATTTTAGAGATATCTTTTCTGCATATAACCTCTGAGACATCTAAGACTGAGATGTTTTGTCTGTATTCACAACTAATGGGCCTCAGATAGACTGTTTGGTAAAAGGAAAGTTAATTGCAAGTTATCCTCTGTGCTTTTGAAAAACAGACATAGACATTTCCCAAAATGTGCTACTTTGTTTGCTTTATATAGAACAAAGCGGGCAATGAAGGAAGGTGTGGGCTAAATCCCAAACCACAGGTGAGTTTACTGTGATGAGTATAGAAATTTCTAGTCAGCAGCCAGTGAGTCACTGTGACTGATGTGCCCACAACGACCTAAAAGCATAAAGCTGAGTATTGCCTTGAGACTCTGTACCAAAATGGATGTGTGCTACAGTCTGCATGTACCAGACATGGTATTGCCAGCCACACACCCTCAGCCATGGCATGTCTTAGCTTCTGACACAGCGAAGTGGTAACAGGGATGGATGGGCTACAGTCTGAGGTCTGCAAAATGCCAAGCACTGCCTCAGGACAAAATCCAAATGAGCAAAGTCTATCACATTATTGGGGTGCTGGAACAGATAAAGGGGAACTAAGAGGCTGAGGAAGGGACTGCAGGGAAAGTCTGATGAGATGAGGCTGAGAGAGCTGGGGTTGTTTGGCCTGGAGAAGAGGAGATTCAGGAGGGACCTTCTCCCTCTCTACAAGTCCCTGAAGGGAAGTTTTAGACAGATAGAAGTCAGGCTCTATCAGGCAACTAGCACCGGGAGAAGAAGGCAGGGCCTGAAGCTGTGCCAGGGGAGGGTTATTTTGGATATTAGGAAGACCTTTGTCACAGAAAAGGCGATCAGACCCTGGAATGAATTGTCCAGGGAAATGGTGGACTCCCCATCCCTGGAGGTGTTTAAGGACAGACTGGATGTGGCATGTAGTGCCATGGTCTGGCCGGTGTGGTGATGTCAGGTCCTAGGATGGACTTTATGATCTCAGAAGTCTTTTCCAGCCTCAATAATTCTGTGATTAGGAAGCTCCTGGTTGTCCCATCGCTGGAGATGTGCCCATATCACATACCTGAGGGTGCTTAAATTTTTATCTGTAAGCACTCTGACCAAAAATATCAGAAGAGAGAAAGTACGAGTTAACTCTATCATCTATACATCCTTGCTCAGTAGGATCTATTTGTCTTCTCTCTTTCTTGGGATGTATCTAATGATGTTCCCTGGACACTGGAGACAGGACAAAGGGTCACAGTCTTAAGCTCCATCGGGGGAGGTTTAGACTTGACATTAGGGAAAGGTTTTTCACTGAAAGAGTATTCCAATTTTGGAACGAGATGCCCTCGGAGGTGGTCGAGTTGCTGTCTCTGGAGGTGTTCAAGGTTAGTCTGGATGAAGTGCGTGGCATGATCTAGATGTCAGATGTTTAGGTTTACTTGATTGGTTTTAGGTTGGACTAGATGATCTTTAAGGTCTTTTCCAGCCTCATCATTACTGTGACTGTGATTACTATGATGTGTTTAATATGTTGATGAACTGGTTTTACTAAGAACAAGTAGCTTCACATGCCAGGAAAATTCCCAGTCACAACCTAAATGAAGCCCAGGTTCTAGAAACAGAGAAATGTTGCCAATTTTCAGAAATACTTGGATTTGGGCAGAACTCAAGATGAAATCGGTAAGGTATGGCTATTGTCCAGAAGGGCACTGATGATTCTACAGTCCAAAGGCACTCAGATCTTTAAAATTTCAGATATTATTGGCACTTCCAATCAAAATAATAAATAGCTTTGTATCCAGGATTCTAGCCTGGGGGGGATTTGAGGGAATTGGTTTATCTTGTCCTTGAAAGTATGCTCAGATTCACCATAACTTGATCTTTAAAAGAAGATTTACATGGAAACAGTGTGTGACTGATAGTTCAAACTATGCAACACTAATGCTCACATAAGGGAAAATAGACAAGAGTTCTGGATTCCCAATCAGGCCCAGCTACTGTGTCACTGTGTGGCTGATAGTTGAGTGGCCATAGGCTACATCAGCAGATGTGCTTCAAGAGAAAAGGAAGCACTGAATACCTGACTGATGTTGCTGCAGTTGTGTTCAGATCGTCAGTTATGGGTTTAAGGGATGGTTGCCATAATCAGCAATTCCTGATAGGCTCTAAGAGCAACTAAATCCAACAGAACCTCTCAACTTTACACTTCTGCCCTAGAGACAGCTACAGGTCAATTGTTACTTTCTGGTTTATTTGGGAATAATGAGGAAAGCATGTGCAGATGTTGAAAGGCTGAATTCGTACCTCTGGAACTGATGTAGAGTCCTTAAAGAAATATATTCTCATTACTGTTTTTATTATCATTTAAAATGGCACCAAATGTAAGGCAAATTAGCTGAATTCTGAGTAAAACCTGACTGTTTATTGTCTTTCTGTGGACTAAGCAGAAATATCCTGAGGCACAAGGAACAAAACAGGATATTTATTATAGAGCTAATCAATATTCCTGTACTTCTCTACAACTATGTCATGAAATAGGATGTCACTTTATGAAGAGAGCAGACACCACCTCGCTTGCATGCCAAAATTAGGATTTATTTCACTTGGAAAACAATTACTTTTTTTTTGTTTTCCTTTCTTTTTTTTGTCTTAAAATGTCTGCTTTTCGAAACATCCTACAGGCAAACCAAGATACAAGCCTCCCAGGTGTAAATAATTAAGAAATACTTCAAATCTTATTGTCGACAGCTCTTAAATACATTGTAGGAGAAAATTCCTACAGCTCTAGTCTTTTGCAGAATAATGTGGTTTGTTGTTGTTTCACTCAAGAAGTCCTAAGGAAGCGGTTGGAATAGTCCAGGGTGCATTGGTTCTGTCACACAGTGTCAATAGGGAGTGCATCTAGACAGCTTAATGTCTTGGGGAGGATGAGGGACAGACAAAGCCCAAGCTGCATTTCGAATGTGAATGTTGAAAAGTTTGTCAGCAGTTTAAAATTAGGTTTCATCTATTCGTACGTTGAGACATCAGGGAGATGAATTAGGGCAGCTGAGAAACTGATTACGGTCTCTTGCTGCATTTTTCCTTTGCTGTTCATGTAGTTGGGCTGACACGGCCCCTGCTGAAATACTTGTATCTCGTGATACATGTATCAAAAACTAATAGATAGGATGGTTGATCTTGTGCCTTTCTTGTTCTGCCACACGCTTTTACTTCGAACCACATGCCATTAATAGAGCTAATGGGATTTNGCGAGATGAACTACCGAGAGAAGCACTGCTGCCTTTCTTTGCACTAAAGCGATGTCAGGTTTATCAGGCTTCTCTTTAGTCCTTCCTGACAGGACTGGAGGCACTTCTCTATGTGTGTATGTCTCATGCATTCATGAGCCTCTTTGACACTATTGCATCTTTTGTTAGGAGCTGAAAATGCAGATCGTTGCTCTACCCTTCCTTCAGCTGCCATATGGCATTGTAGAAAGGGGCCCACAAAGGAAGGAGAGGGAAATAAAAAAAAAAATAAGAGGGAGGAGGGGGAGAAGAAATGAAACTACCAGCAGATGAAATTGATTTATTTTCACCATTAAGGGAGCAGGGGGTGGAAGCCTTTTGGAACATAAAACCTTCTCACAGGCAAACACACTGCCTGCATGATGGCTCTGGTACATGTTAAAAAAATAACGTCTTAAGAATAGAAGCACCATTGTTTTGCTTAACACTGTAACCGATCTATATGAAATGGAATGCATCATATAAAGTGGAGTAACTGCCAAGTTTACAGACTTCTATTTTTTCCCCCATTGTCTGGAAGGATTAGAAACCAGGCCATCCCAAATGCCTCATAGATGCAACAGTTTGGCATCACTTTATTTTTCTAAAATGCCTCAAAATATCTTGGGTATAATCTGCATTTTTGTGGAGCTCAACCTTTCCTATAGTAAGTAGCAATTAGAGCACTGTGTGGAATTGCTGTAAAAACAAACCCAATGTGCACTTGAGACAAAATGCTTGGTATGTCAGTGCTTTGGTTGTTTTCCTGTGAGTCCTTTCTTTAGGAAAAACTGAAGAAAATATATTTGAAAACTACAAGAAAGCACTTTATTGCTGTCTTGCTACTTGAAAGAACGTTGTAGAGAGGTGGGTGTTGGTCTCTTCTCACAAGGAACAAGCAATAGGACAAGAGAAAGGGCCTCAAGTTGCACCAGAAGTTTAGGTTGGACATTAGGAAAAACTTTATTGAAAGGGTCATCAGGCCTTGGACCAGGCTGCCCAGAGAGGGGGCTGAATTGTTATCCCTGGACGTGTTTAAATGTCATGGAGAATGGTAGCTTAGGAACAGGGTTTAATGGTGGGCTGTACAGTGAGTTTAGTGGTTGGACTTGATCTGAGGTCTTTTCCAACCTAAACAGTTCCATGATTCTATATGCCATGTATTACCTAAACAAATTACCTCAGTAGTTATCAGAGGAGTGCACCTTATAGATGCCTCTGAAGAGTGGTGAGGAATAGACTGTGTTTGTTTCTGACCAAAGGAATAATCTGAATTATGGATTAACTATAATTTTATCACTTTTACAACTTCTCGCTACCAGAATGTTTGCACCACAGCTGTGTCTAGAAAGTTGGACTGAGGGTTGATTGCTTTGGAGCCTGAAGTTCTGTTATCCATAACTTACAGATACTGTCAACTGCAAAGTACTCAGGAATATTTCCACTTATGCAAGGATTTTATTGCAAAATTCTAAACTCTTAGACAAGAACTGGCTTATTCATCACATTCTTATTAAATATTTTTGTCACATAAACATACTGTGATATTAAAGGTCCTCTAGTTCCTATGCTTGCACAACTCAGGAGGAAGCATTAGATATTGTGCCTATCTTAAGAGCTCACATTGACCAGTATCAAGAATTCAGGTTTAGGGGGGAAAGTTAAAGCTCATGCTCTCTACCTGGAGGAACAATTCTCACAAAATAATTTCAGATTGAACAAAATGCTGAGCAGTCATAGAATAATGGAATCATCATGGCTGCAAAGAATCTCCAGGATCACCAATTCCCAACATCTTCCTAACCTAGACCATGGCCTCAAGTGCTCCATCTACTTGTTTAATGAACCTCTCCAGGGTTGGTGACTCCTCCACAGTCAACAAGTTACCATTGGGCAGTCAACATTTTTTCACTGAACACATGAAATAAATAATTTGGAACAACAAGAAAACAACACAGCTTGGTCACAACTAACTGGTTAAAGGATTCCAGACAAGTGGAAGAGGGAGGATAAGCATTTTTTGATATCAGACTGTTTTATCTGGATATTTTTTCGAGTAATCACTGGAAGAAACATAGATCCTGTGACTGAGGAAGAAGGAGAGTGTAAGACCTCCTCTCCAAAGAGTTCCTTAGACATTCATGCTCCAGTTAATTATTTCTTTTGTGCAAACTGTGACAGCCTCAACCGGAGGACTGGAGTGTGTTTCCTTGCAGCAATTATAGCTGTCCTTGGAGGTGTAAGTTTGAGTTCTGCTATGGCAAATAGAATGTTGCATGTGGGGCTCTTGAACCCACTGGAATTCTTTAGCAATTGAATAAAACAAAGGTGGATGTAAGCGTAGGAACAAGAAAAACAGCACCACTCCATTTATGGCTGGGATATTTTAAAGAAAGAGGATCCTGGTTTTGAGAAAGGAGATCATAGGCACCAAGCTTCAGCAGCAGTGCCCACATATTACCTAATGTCCATACAAACACTTCTTGTTTGGTAGAGCTCACCATGAGAAGCTTAAAGGACTGATTAAAACCCCTCAGCTTTAAAGCACTCGTGCTGAATTAACAATTTACCTTTTTTTCAAAATTCTGCAGAACTGTCAAGGTTAAAAGAAAATCTGAAACAAAAATACTGAAGGAAATAATGAAATGAGTATAATCAGTTACTGCTTCCTCAACAAGGTATGTTTACTTACTTCTAACTTGGCAGGACTACAGTGGAGTTGTTCAAGACTGTGTAGTAAGCTGGAAGCTCCAACCTCAACATCAGCAGTGACCAGAAGGGCTAATCATAGAATCATTAGGGATTGGAAGGGACCTCGAAAGATCATCTAGTCCAATCCCCCTGCCACAGCAGGACCAACTAGACCAAGCTGCACAGGAGCAGATCCAGGCAGGTCTTGAACATCTCCAGAGAAAAAGACTCCACAAACCCGCTGGGCAGCCAGTTCCACTGCTCCATTACCCTCACTGTGAAGAAGTTCCTTCTGATATTTCTATGGAACCTCCTCTGTTCCAGCTTGCACCCATTGCCCCTTGTTCTATCACTAGATGACCTTGAGAGGAGCCTGACACCCACCCCTCACATATTTATAGACATTAATGAGGTCACCCCTCAACCTCCTCTTCTCCGAGCTCAAGAGACCCAGCTCCCTCAGCCTTTCCTTATAAGGGAGGTGTTATGTAATCACACTTTATCTCTATGTTTCATATACATACTTGTCAAAAGTTAGCACTGAGCTGGCTATTAGACAAGTGACAGATGCCCCTCTTTCTCGAAAAAGCAAATGAAGGAGTAAGGGAGAGAGATATGGTTTGAAAGAGAAGACTAAAGCTGTTGCAATGAAAATAATACGAATCAAAAGAAGTATATACAAATATATACAAAACCAATATCTAACCCCAACCTTGATGGCATCTGTCACCACTGATGCTATGGGCAGGCACAAGGGAAGTCTTAGATTGGCCTCAGCAGTAGGCAGGAAACAGATTCAGAAGCTGGATTTGGGAACCGATTCAGGAATGCATGGAAAGGTTCAGGTTGGATGTTAGGGGGAATTTCTTGACTGTAAGGGTTGTCAGGCACCGGAACAGCCTACCCAGGGAGGGGGTTGAGTCACCATCCCTGGAGGTGTTGAAGAGAAGGGTAGCTGTTGTACTGGACGACAGGTTTTAGTGTTGCTGATAGGTTTGGAAAAGATTGGACTCAACAATCAAGTTCTCTTCCAATCAAAGTGTTCTATGATTCTACTGTACAGGGTTTAAGGTGGAACACACAAAATGCTCAGATACCAACCACTGAGACTTGTGATTCATCACCTTTACACCCAGTCTGACGTATACAGGATGCAATACCTTGATGGTCAATTTAAGGTCACTTCTCCTGTCTGCTCTCCCCTGCAGGCGCTGCCTTTCACTGCACCCCCAGTATGGCACACAAGACTGTGCAGTGACCTTGGTCTGCACAGAACCAAGTATAACAAAAAGCCTTTCTGCACACTAACCCTTTGTAATAACTGTAGGCAAAAGCATTACAGAATCATAGAATGGCTTAAATTGGAAAGGACATTAAAGATCATCTCGTTCAAACTCCCCTGCCATGGGCAGGGACAGCTTTCACTAGACCAGAGCAAGTCCAGGGTCCCATCTATCTCTGCTTTGAACACTTCCAGGGAGGGAGCATCCACAACCTCCTTAGGCAACTTGTTCCACTGCCTCAGCACCCTAATAGTGACGATTTTCTTCCTAAAATCAATTTAAATATCCCCTCTTTTAGCCTGAAATCTCTTGTAGAAGCAGGCACTGTCAGCACAAATAATGGCATTAACATCAGAAAGTGCAGCTACCTAGAGGAGACTGAACTGAGAAGTAAAATTGCTGGACAGAATTAGCTCTATTCTAATCCAAACTAGAACAGTAACTACTTAAGAGTTGTGTGTTCCATGCTGACCTTCAGGTACTAGGAGATAGATGCTTATCAGTATTCCACGCCTAAAACATCAGTTGAAAGCTATTTTCAAGAGGAGGATACAAGGCAAAGAACACTGATGAAATATGCTTGTAGCAACACATCAACTCATGTAAATTTTCTGTCATCTAAACCAGCTGAATCTCACTAGATGTTGTTGCTTTTATAATTGTACAGAAAACTGTCACAAAAAATGAGGGACTGATTACATTGCTCAGTGTCATTGCCTATGAAGAGAGGTATCATTCTAATTCTTTCCACCTGCCTTTATATTTTATCAGAGTATCGCAGTTTGTTTATGCTCCTTTTTAGTAAGCTGAAAGACTGATGTTTTCAAGATGTACTTTAATAAAACTAAATGCAAACAGGTTCTGAATAGGTAAAGTATACAGATTGTATAACACTAAGCAGGTTAATTCAAATTGAGCAAAACTAGAGAGTTTCAGAAGGAGTTAACAAACCAAGATCTAAAAACCTCACACTAATTTCTGCTAATATTAAACAACATGCATGTAAAGGATTAATCTGAAATCCTAATGCATCTGGATGGGATTTAGAACAATTAATCCAGGGATTGTTGTAGCTAATTCAGTGTAAATCTCTGTCAAGAGTACACAGAAACAGGAAGAATTCTTAGTGTGTGCATGGAGGTGGGACAAGACTAAACAAGGCTTGGATCAGCTGGTCACGATCTGTTGATAAGAATATTGACAAATTGATAAGGAAAACATGGGTTAAAAACTTGGATGATCATACCAGCATGTATCCTGTACCATTCTGTATGTGAGCTGATTCAATCAGTGAGAAACTCTTATCTTTTTTCTTCCCTTCAACTAGTGGGTTTGGTTTTTTTGGGGGGTGAGTGGGTTTCTTAATCTAATGAAGTCAAGATAGAAAGTACTTTGGAAGGGGACATCAAAGGAAAGCACAGGGATATTTTTTCGTTGGACTTTATTTGCTTAATTTACCCACTGTTTCTAGTGGATGTTAACAGGAAATCCGTTGTTGAATATCTGGTGAAGGGAGAAAACAGTCTCAGTATCCCTTAAGCCTGAGTCACTCAAAAGGTCCCACCATTTCAGCTGAAGTTGTAGGGGTTTCATGTTGCACACCACCATAAAGTTCCTTAAAAATCCCAGAAATGTGTAGTTTTAAAAGTGTTCTGAAAGGCTAGTTCTGGGAAAGCTCAAGCAGGAATTGCACTGCAGCTGAAAATGTGTATTTTGCATTTTTAATATCTTCTCTTTGCTTGAATGAGAAGAAAAAATGTCCTGAGCTCTTCCTCTTACAGGTCCAGAGTTAGAGCATGGCATCTATGCGCCTGTGGCAGTGTCATGCCCAGCCTGCTAACAGATGATCCACCAGTATCAGGGAGTGGAAATATGATTTGACCTTTGCTTCTGATGCAACTGTCATATCAACAGATTAGCTATAAATGGACCAATGATGCAAGGAAGGGTTCGGAATAAGCCTTGAGTTTATCCCTCTTTTCTCCTTTGCTGACAGAAGGATTTCTACTTCTAAGTTACACATGCTTTAAAAGTCTAGTCATTTGAGTCCTTTGAAAATTCTGATGTTTAATAGACCTGGAAAATTTAGATGAATGGAGGCTGTGAATAGTTCCAGTCGCAGCTAATGCTCTGGAAGGCATTAGATCACAAAGCAACAGAAGAAATGAAAATAAAACCAACCCCATTCTCTTGAACTGTATGATCTGTAAATGCACAGCACTGGAGGCTGCTGGAAATAAGAGGAAGAAAAGATGTGCAATGATAAACAATGGCTTTTTTTCCTCTCTCCACTGTGCCAGTAACTATATAGAGTCACTGAGGCTGATCCAGTAGTGTGAATAAGGTATCTACTGCAGGAACACTCTTTTTACCCTATTTGTTTATATATTTTGGCTATGTAATTTCCACACACATGTCAAAGTGTTGCCATATCTTTTATTTCTCTTTGTGCAATATCTGTTGTTGAGATTATGCCAGGTATTTACTTGTTTTTGCTGTATTTTCCACATAACAGATATTGCTAAAAATACTGCCATGAATGTTGTAGGATTAGAAGAGTGAATATATATAACTCAGACTCATGGAATTATTGAGTCTGGAAAAGATGTCTAAGATCATCCAGCCCAGTCTAGGACCTAGTATTATCACATTGGTCACACCAGGGCACTAAGGGCCACAGACAGTCTATACTTAAACTCCTCCAGGGATGAGGACTCCACTACTGCTCTGAACAGTCCATTCCAGGGTCTGATCACCCTTTCCAGGAGGAAGGGCTTCCTAACATCCAACCTAATCCTGCCCTTGAAGCTTCAGGCCCTGCCCTCTCATCCTGTCCCTAGTTGCCTGGGAGAAGAGTCCAACCTCCAGCTAACTACAACTTCCCTTCAGGGAGTTGCACAGAGGGAGATGGTCCCCATGAACTTTCCTCTTCTCCAGAATAAGCACCCCTAGCTCCCTCAGTCTCTCCTCATCAGACTTTCCCTCCAGTCCCTTCCCCGCCTCATTGTTCATCTGGACTTTTGTCAGCCCCTCAATCTCTTTCTTGAAGTGAGGGGCCCAGAACTGCCTCCAGTGCTTGAGGGAAGGCCTCACCAGTGTCATAGATGCTCCTCATATATTTCAGGTCCAAATCCCCTTGATATCAGAATATTAAGTAAAAAACCATGAAAGGTTATCAAGAAGTGTTTGTGGATTTGTAACTACAATACAAATTTAGGAAGCTCACAGTCTTTAGACCCCTGGAAAAGGTGGACTGTATCTTAAGTGAGCGATGTTCTAATATGTGATGAACACCTGCTGGTGCCCACTGCTAAAGACATGGCACCGATTCAAGTGCATTCAGACTGAGCCTTGGGAAACTGATATTTTTGATTATTTATTTACAAACATCTATAAAGGTCTTGTATTGGTGCTTTGTTGTTTGTTGTGGGGTATTTTGTGAGGTTTAACAACTTGTCATATTGCTCCATAACTCACTATACTGTTCAATAACTAAAGTGCTTAGAACCAATGCTTTCCAAATTCTTCTGCCACTGGAAAAAGCACAGAGAGACAGATATTTCATACACAGCAAGGGGTCATATTCACTGTTAAAAGATCCTTTAGTTTTTGAGCTCTGTTGGAAATACAAAACAGCCATCAAGATACTAGAAATGTAACTAATTGTCTTTAGAAATGAATGATAAAAGAGTTTAATTGGCCTCTAACGGCAGCAAACTGTATATTTTTGAGGCAGGTGTGAATTTTGTGTGAATGCCGTAATCACCATTACATATAATGTCAAAAAAGTAAGGAATTTATTTTTAGGGATACTGAACATTTTAGCTGCATTGTATGAACTACTACAACTATTTACTGCCACAGAATTACTGAATTGACTATACAAATAAAACATTCCATGTTTTAAAAAAAATTACTACAACAAAACAGTCTTTGCTTTTTAATTTTCTTGCATGAATATCCTTTTCTTTTCAGTGTTCTTCTTTCAAAATGTCTTTCCAGTGAACATTAGGCACTGAATAACATGGATGTGGTCTCAGGTCCCTTCCTTATGGTTAAAGAAAGCCCCTCAGCTTTAGCTTTAAGCACACATGTATATAGGGTAAATATGCTTTTGTCTCAGACAGAGGGAGCAAAATGTGACATTCAATCATTGTAAATTAATGCTTTATCCAGCCAAGAGAGAGAAAGAACTTGAAAGAGCAACACTTTTACCGTTAACTTTGCTTTATGTACATGCTGGTGGTGGCATTATTGTGATCCTGCTGTAATGTCTTGTGAGAAATCATGTGGGATAATGCAACAACCATGAAATTAAAATGGACTACTTCTGTAGAGCAAACCATTATTAGGTGGTGTCTTATTTCTCAGAGGGTCCATTATCTCTTCATCACCAGAAAAATCAGGCTCTGCAGTGAAGTGCCACAGTCTGAGCTGGAGAGGAGGCAGAACAGTAAAGGAAAGGCCATGGGAGGACAGCCTGTAGCAGTGTCACATCCCACCAGCTTTTATTCAGTGATCAAAATTTTGGGATTTATAAATGCCGGCTGCTGAAGAAGATAAGGGAAGAAAGTAACCTGTTTAAAACTGAAAAAAAAATGCCCCAAACATCTATACCTGAAACTACTTCAGTTTATTTTCCAGCACAGCCTTTGAATTTTAATGAAACATTTGTGGAAACTTGAAAATGAAAATGGAAATGTTTGTTTCTAAGAAGCTGGCCCAGCATTGTATGAATTATTTAGAGACATCTTGTATTGTTCCTGCTCTTGAAGAGTAAGGGAAATGTTTTGTGGTATTTTGATGTTGTTTTTTGTTTGTTTGTTTTCAGTTGCTTTACTCATAATTGCTTTTATTTCCTCATTGCTGCTTGTAGTTCCAAAAATCTTTTCAAAACACAATAGCTCTGCCTTATAGTAATTAAACATAAGTACTGAAGTACTGAACAGAATACTAGTAATAAATTTTTATCTGCTCATCTGGATGTAAAAGAAGAGAAAGAAACTTCTTGGTAACCCTGACTGATTGCATTAGGGGAATATGAAAGGGCCCTCATGACAATGAAGTGTTAGTTCTAAAATCTTACCTGAGAAACAACCTCAAATACCACAAAAAGTAAACAACATCCAACTTGGAAAGCTAAAGAGTTAGTTCAAAAAGTAAATTCTAGAACTGCAGCAATATCTATAATACTGGTGTCATGGTTTTCACAGAATTATCGAATCACAGAATTGTTCAGGCTGGAAAAGACTTCTGAGATCAGAAAGTCCAGCCTATGAAGTTTTCTTCCCCCTTGTTTTGAAAATCTTTTAAATTCCCAACTTTCATCCTTTTTCACCTCTTGGTCATATTTGTCAGCTGCTGTGTTCATGTAGTCACACCAGTACACTGTTTGCTGAGCTTCAGCCATCTGTATCAAAGGAGGTAAAGCTTCATCCTCATCATTCTCCCTTTTAATGCAAGCGGAGATACTGGATTTTAGCCCCAGTTCTGCTCACCAGCTTCATTAATAATATTTGGAAACTTCAGTAGGAGAAACGTGGGGTGTAACTGTCTATTTAAAGAAATATTTTGTTGGATTGAAGTCAGATTTTATCTCTTGTTGTTGCTTTTCAGACATTTAAAACAAATCTACTCCTATACTGGCGTTCTTTTAAAAACGTGTACCCCAGTATTGCTATTTTGATGAAACACAAGTGGTGGCACTGAGTCACATATCTGCATCCTAATTTGCTTCAGTTTTTTTGAAGCTCTCATATAGAAAAATATAAAGCTATGAGAGTCAATATCAAGGGAAATAACAATATAACTCATCTTTTCTCCTCTTGGCTTTGATGGGACCAAGTTCAGGAGAGCTTCATCATCTTAGGACTGGGATACTCAAATTCACTCTTGCCTAGTCATGTTTAAAGCATTACATAAAAATAATGTGACTGATTCTGCTTGCATATATATTTGTATCAGATCTCAGAGCTGACATTTCAGAAGCATATGATAGCAGCAGTCTGTTCATCAGGGAGAGAAGATTCTCTTACTCTCTTATTTCTCAAGAAAGATTTTGTCGATTAATCCTTCATCTGCCTGATTGCAAATCTGCTTTTCTTCTACTTTACCTGGTACTCTTGCAGCCCACAGTCACGATTTGAAGATGAAACACTTGTGATATAGCATTCCTCAGGTATAAGATCTGATGTATAATTTCTTGGTTAATAAATCAACCATCAAGAATTCAGCCTGTGAGAAGAGAGATGGTGCAATAACTGCTGAGTGTATAAATCATGAAGAGGAAGAAAAATTATAGGAACAGGTAGGATGAAAAATGAAATTCCCACAGTGCCTTATAATATTAATTGCATCGCAGACCTAAAAGTACCTTATACTTGCTCCACTGGGAGAGGTTGAGGAGGTTCAGCTTGGATGTCAGAAGGAATTTCTTTACTGAAAGGGTTGACAGGTACTGGAACAGCCTGCCCAAGGAGGATGTAGAGAGACAGGGGTTGCTCTGTTCACCCTAGTGGCCCATGATAAGATGAGGAGAAATGGCCTTAAGCTGCTCCAGGCAGGTTCAGCCTGGATTCCAGGAGGAATTCCATGTAAGAAAGGGTTGTCAAGCACTGGAACAGCCTGCCCAGGGAGGGGATTGAGTCCCCATCCCTGGAGGTGTTTAAGGGAAGGGTAGATGCTGCACTGGGGGACAGGGTTTACTGGTGCTGATAGGGCTAGGGAAAGGTTTGACTGAATGATCTTGAAGGTCTTTTCCAGCCGAAACTGTTCTACGATTCCGTGAAAATGTTTGGGTCAGTTTTCAGATCTGTTTAAATTCCCTCTACAAGGAAACTCCTGTCTGCACAGCACCACAATCTGATTTGTGTAAAGAAATGTTGTCTGCACAAAGTGCTTCCATTATGATATAGACTAAAGTCTGGACATGCATATATGTTTGGCTAAAGGCTGAATGCTGTGGATCTCTTGACTCTCATATTCTGTGTGCCCATTAACATAACACATTTTTCCCATGTTTGGCGATAGGAACAGCTGGATATTTTCAGAAATTCAATGTCTCGTATACTTGTGTTTCAAGTCTGATTATGGAAGTGTGAGAGTTTTGCTTGTGTTTTATTGTTGTTTGGTTTTGTTTTGAAGGTTGTTTTTTTTAATGTTCTTTATTTTTTGCTTTATTTTGGTGATTTATTCCCTCAGTGTTAATGTTCTGAGGAACTCCCAGAGCTGAATCTGTTTGAGCCATGCTTTAAAGAAGAGAGGAGAAAGTTGAGTAGATGTAGACTTCTGTGGTTTCCCATGGCTATATTCAATTTCCCACATACTTGTCCATCAAGTGAAAATGGACACCAAAGGGACACTGATTACTTGGATACCCTGGGTCATCTCAGCTAGTTCCACGCCCAAATCTCACATACCTTGAAGTGCCTCAGATGGTGCTAGGCTCCTTTATCCAGCCAAATGAATCAAGTTCTCAGTGTAAGTCAGAAAGCTTTTTTTTTCTGATGTAAATTCTTGCCCTAGGACAGCTTTTAATATTACAGAATCATAGGGTGCATTTTTTTGGAAGGGACCTCCAAAGGGCATCTAGTCTGACCTCCCTACAATAAGCAGGGACATCTTGAACTAGAACAGATTGCCCAGAGCCCCATTAAGCCTGATCTTGAATGGCTCTAGGGATGGGGTCTCTACTACCTCTCTGGGCAACCTGCTCCAAGGATCCACCACCCTCAGATTCAAGAACTTTTTCCTCATGTCCAGCCTCAATTTACCCCTTTCCAGCTTCAAACCATGACCCCTCATACTATTGTTCCTTGCCCTTGTGAAGCAGTCCTCCCCTGCTTTCTGACAGACCCCTTTGAGGGATTGGAAAGTTATTGTAAGGTGCTCCCAGAGCCTTTTTGCCTTCAGGCTGAACACCTCCAACCCTCTCAGCTTGTATGATACATCAATTTATATATTTTCATTAGTAATTTGGCACAGAACCTGTTGCTTTAAGTTGCTGCTACAGATCCATTTTATCAAGACCAGACAGAGACATAAAGTCTGCCCTTTGCAGCCTATAAGTAACCAAAACCAAAAGTGCAGTTATATGGGATGCTAGTAAATGCAGTCCTCTAGCAGAATACAGTAGCCATAATATTCTTACGTAGAGATCAAAAGGTTGATGCTTTGTGCTTTGATAAGATGATGTCCTGCTAAGATTATTTCTTGCACATATTGAAAGATCAGCCTTTCTCATTTTAGCTTGCACCACCAGTGTACCCCACAGCTTTCTATTTTAATGTCTGTGGGAATGGGATCTGCTCTTCATTATTCAGCAAATAAACCTCCTGCTGCTCCAGCTGCTGCCTTTGAGTTAGCCCTGAGTTGCCATGTCTTCCTCAGTGACACTGAACCACTGGAAGTATGCTAGTTGGCCTGAACATTCCAGCATAGTTCTCCCCTTAAAATCAGTCATCATCTCACTGTTCTTCTTCCAACTTACTTCTCACTGCTTTTTCAGGTTCACAGTTCAAATATGTTTGTGGTAGAATGCACTAGGATGCTCAACTTGGTGGAGTTTGTGCAAAGATGATCAGAAGCGTTCAGTAAATTGTTCTCAGGAAAACCCAAACTGAATCCAAGTTAGGAGGAGGTTTTTTTTTCCTTGTGTCTGACAAGGATGCTCTGCTTCTATAACATCTCCTAACAAATTATTCCTTTAGAATACAGATAACTTTCCTCCTTCATTTCATTCTTTTTTAGGTCAGAGGTGCTTTTGTTTATCCTCAGTACTCTCTGACAACACATGCAGAATATCTGTCTGATTTTTAATGCAGTTGGTAGTCGCAGTGTCACAGAGGACTAAATCCCACACACAGATGATCAGAAGAAAGCCTGAATTTTCATGTAAATTGGAATTACACTATGCTAATATCAATGAAGAGCAATGATTGCTCTGTTTTACATGTACTCAAGGAAGATCATTGTTTCAAATGGCTGTCTCCAGCTTTCTCCTGATTATAGTTTGTTTTGATCTATATTATCCCAGCCTTCTGAATGTTTTACTTCAGTTTTAACCACAGTGCAGGCAGCTTACAGCACATTGTTGGATGTGAGGCTTTAAACTGACACATTTTTTCTTTACATCCTCTCCAAACCTTTCGTTTGGTTTCATGCTTTACCTTTACAAATATTTGTGAAGATCATAAAGAGATCAGGGAGAGAAAAGTTAGAGACAAATGAGATCAGTGAAATTCTTTTTCCATTTAAGATCTTGTGGTGTGGCTGCTGTATGCATCACACAAAGAGACGGAGTATCTCGACATTTTGGAACTTAAAACAGGAAGCACGATAGATGATCCTAGAAAACTTGGTACAGACTGAAGCTGCCAGACAATGAACCTGATGAAAAGTGACAATCAAGGAAAGGATCAGAGGCACTAGAAGGCAGGGAACTAAAACCATTGCTACACTAATTGCAAGCTCTAATTGCTGAACAATAAGGACAGGTCGGTGTGACGCTGTAAATAAGGCTGGGTGTGATAACACAAGAAAAGCCATTAGATCTTTAGGCTTTGGATACAAACCTATCTCTGCATCTTTGACCAGTTTTGCTGAACATGTTGATGAAATGTGATGTTAAATGCAATAGACCAGTGTTCTTTATGAATCCTACAGGCATAGAACTACTGAAATATATTCTATCTGAAAGTGGAATTATGTGGGAAACTTAGAAAGTAAGATGCATACATGGGATTCTTCACTTGAACAAATTGGTTTAGCACAAAATATTCTATAACACGGAACCAAAGCAGCTCGGGAGCAGTACCTTAACATTCCCAGTGGATAGAGGAAAGACTGTAAGGCTGAGGAAGGTAAATGTGTCAGAAACTCTTGTATGTCAACAGTGAAAAACTTTAACAGATGGGGAAAAAAGCATTGAGGAGTACGGTACTGAATGGAAAATTTAGGGCTGTATGGCAAGAAATGGTCTCAGACAGACAATAGTGCAGGAGTACAAATTCAAATTCATACTCTTTCTGTTTTTTTTGGGGTTTTTTGTTTGTTTGTTTGTTTTTTTTTCTTGTACTAAGGAAAGCAAGATGATGCCTAGAAGAAGAATTAAACTGGCTGTTTTGAGGTTTTGGTTTAGACTAAAACTTGTTTAAATTTCAAAAGCATAACAGTAAAATGTATTTATTAAAAGCAATGTGTTGTTTAAAAACTTCATGTACATTGCAGCTGCAAAACCTAAGTGTAAATCTATGACAATTAGAAAGGGCACCAAGAGAGGTCAGTCAGAGCAGGTATTCAGGGAAAAGTTTCTCTGTTCTACAGTATATGGGAGTGCCTGGGCAGATAAGTTGCTAGACAAGCAAACACAAATGAACTTGGGTTTAAAAACCATTAGGCATTGAAGCTTGTTTTAAACTGAGAATTATAAATGCATGGAGAAAGTAAAACTTACCCTTACACCTGCAGTGGAGCAGACACGTGACACTTTCACAGAGTTTCAGAAATACACACCATTTTTTCCTGTTTAAATAGATACCTCACTTTAAGTGAAGAGAAAGGAGAAGAGGAGTAGTTCAGCTGCTGTCTCAGTGAGTGTAAGAAACTGCAGCTGAAAAGAGAGGATCTATTTACCAGTTGCACCACTGAGCAGTAAATTAATCAATCATGGTTAGTCACATTGCAGCAGGCTTCAAAATGCCTTTGACCTGTTGTTTACATAGCCAGATCACAGAATGTCTTCCCATGTGCTGACAACCAGTAGGCATACGTGAAATGATATTATAATGGGGAATGAGAAAATGACACCTGCCTGTTTTGCCTTGGATCATTACATCTTATCAAATGAACAGAAAAAACAATCAGAAGTCTAAAACTAAATGCCTCTGTTAGAGATCTCTTGAGTTTAAAAAAAAACAAAACAAAATAAGGAAGGGACAGATCTAAATAACAATAAATGAGGATGGGTTGAAATAACTTTTTATTTATTTCTTTTTCTTCATGTCCATTTTTCTTCATTCTGGGGCTCCTAGTCTGAAGACTCCATATTACGCAATTAGTGTCCATCACTATTCAGTACACATGTGGCATTAAAAAATAATCATGAGAATTTCTAGGTTTAAACCTCTTTAAGTAGAAACAGGTAGCAGCTCCTTCCCTTCAGGAAAGCTCATTTAATTGCAAAAGATACCCCAAAGTCATGCTCCAACATACTTGGACTCCGTTTGTCCATGCACTCATGTTTTGAAGAAGGTAAACTTTTCTCACTTTAAGAGAGACCACCTTTGGAAAGAAAGGAAATAGACAAGCAACTTTTTTTAAGCTGTTTAACTTTGTGACAGAAGGATCCAGCTTTTTTTTGGTTTTTTTTTCTTTCCCCTCTCTTGGGTAAATGTGGCTTTTAGAGAGCCAAGATTCCAATCAAAGATGTGGATGAAAAATAGGACCAGCTGGTGCCATTGCTTGGTACTTTTTTCTTTAGGGTGCTGGCTGGGCCACGGGGTGGCAGAGAGCTACACACACAAGACAGGAAACAGAAGTTGTGACTGGAAAAGGGCTCAGAATTGGCTACAGCAGCTCTCCACCAGCTGCCATTACAATGTGCATTGTGTACGTTTGCACGGTGTAGAATCTAATTCAGTTTTACAGTCAGAAAAGAATAGGAGGCAATCACCAAGCATCCATCACCAAACAGCATAGTAAATAAGCTGTTGTTATTTGGATCATGTATTTAACCCAGTGAAGAGATCTGGACTGGAAGAAAAGCAGATGGAAAAGGCAGGATCAAAACCCCCAAAGACCCTCCTGTGAAAGAAAACATAAAGACAAAGTAGTATCCCCAGTGCTTCTTTAGGCCACAAACTCTCACAACTCCATATGATTAGTGTTGTTTATGAACTTAACCTGACACTTAAAACTCCAGTAGTGGGAAGCAAAAAAAAAAAGCACAGGTTTTGTGAGGGTACTCTGACAACTTTCCAGGAAGGATCTTAATGACTGGAATAGTGAAATACTTACTTATTGGCAATACTTTGAAAATCATCCTGCATTTAAGCAAAGATACAGAGGGAAGTAAATATCTGAAGAGAATTTTTAATTATATTTAACCCATGACAGGTTCAACGAGGTTGCTGGCTAAGTGCTTCAAGGCCATCTATAAAGCTAGCTCATCAAATATATAACTTGCTTAGGAGTTATCCTTTTTGTTTGTGGTTTGCTTTACAGATATTTATACCAAGTTTTACTAGTCTAGCTCTCCATGTGCATATAGCACGTAATCTAGCTTTTAGAATCTCTCATGCTGCACTCACCTATGCAAAGTTCAAACAATGCATTTGCTCCTACAGCACACCAGTGCTTTTTACTATCTTGCCCTTGGGTTACATTTCCAAAGCCAATTAACTACAGAAACCACTGCATGTGATTATAGACTTTTGATTTATTCATACTCTTTGCAAGTCACAAATTTTAAGACTCTTTTACTGTTATTTAAGTCAGCACAAATATTACTCCTGCAAGCTAGGGAAAGGAACACATATGAATAATCACAACTCATCTGTTGTAAATTATGTCAAGGGTTAACAGGACTTACTGGCTCTGAGCAGCTTCACTTGCACACATCTCCTCTGCTCATTGACCCAGGAGCTCCATTTAATCTCGGTTTATGTTGTTCTTTAGCTTTGTCTCTTGAGCTATTCCTACACCTGTGCTACAGGTAGCTTCTCCCTTGTGTGTACATCTCACAGATCATATAGTTTGCCTTTGGTTTTATTTCCTTTCTTGCCTGCCTAGACCCTGTGGAAGGACCTTACTTCCTGCCTTGCTGTGTTAGGAGCTGCTGAACTTGTTAGAGGCAATCTTCTCTGCAATCAAATATACAAGTAACTTTTGGAGCAGATACGAGAATCCTAAATTGTTTCAGAACTTGCAGAATTTATTTTGGGTGAGTAGATAGTGTCTGAGAAGGCTGGAGTGCAGCAGTAGTAGAGAGAGAGGAGCATCACACTATTTTTAAAGTGCATAGCTTTGCTACCAACTTATCCAGTCTCCTTAAAGATTTGCAAATTCTGATGCTTTTAGTGGTGTGGTCATAATAAAAGTAATTCAGAGCATTTTTCAAGGGCAGAAGGAAACTTCTTTACTTGAAATGATTGCTTCAACTAGAATTATTTAATAAGTTTCAGAAAAAGTTCTTCTTAAAAAAATAGTGCAACTAAAAAATGAAAAGACCTCTCTGAAAGTGAAATAAATGTGTATGAAGCTGTGAATCATCTTCTAACCCCACAAAATTTGTGTCCCAAATCCCAATCCTTCACTTTGTCTCAGGACTTAAGCACCCTGGCATTTCCTACCTGTACTCTGTTACAACCTCTTTCTCCTGTTACATTCTCATTCCAGAAACTTCCCACACAAAATTTCCCATGTCAGACATCATTCTCACAAGCCCACTTGTTGAGCTTTTAAAGCTCCCCTCAGTCTTCTGCATTTTCTTCCCATATTTCTGTCCTGTATTTTCTCCCACTCTAATCACATCCTGTCTTGGTTTAC
The DNA here is from genome assembly GCA_013397515.1 of Upupa epops. NCBI lineage: Eukaryota > Metazoa > Chordata > Aves > Bucerotiformes > Upupidae > Upupa > Upupa epops. The sequence continues at coordinate 8,638 of VZRI01006363.1, read as the reverse complement.
AGTTTCCCCACCTGCTATAGTTATTTGCTTCCTCCTGTCTATGTGCTGCCTGTGTGTAGCTGTTATTCCTTCAGCCCTTCACTAGCAACTGGCTTTAAAGCCAGAGAAACTTACTAGTCTAAGTTGCAATTTACATTTTAACAATAATTTTTAAGCAAGATAAAACTTTGGATTGTTAATGATAAATTAATTTTAACTAAAAATTATGCTTTTTTCCCAGCTGTTTTGTCATTCTAATGAAATGTCAAACATGTTCCATAGCCTAGGTTGATTACATTTTAAAAATTGAGATGCATGGGAATGTCAAAGCTTTTAATAGGAAAGACTCTAAATCATTTTTTATTCTAGCTGGTGGTTATTAGTAATGAGACAGACAGGATGGGGCTGTTTCAGCCTTGCTGGCTGCTGCTTATTCTAGGCACTGTTGCAGCACATATCTGGCATACATCTGTGAGTACACACTGTGGAGAGAGTAACACTGGGTGAGAACTTACTTCTTCAGACTTTCTGCCATGGAATGAAGTATTTTGGAAAGAACTTGGGGAGGTTTTTTCAAGATGCATTAAATTGCATTACATTACACTGTATTTTTAGCCTTTCAATATGCAGCCCATGGTGCCTGTGTCCTTTTCTCACATCAGGCACAGTGAACCGTGTGCACAGGTATGACAGCCCAAGGGCACTGGGGCTGCCTGGACAGGTAGACCTGGCAGTGCTACCTTGTGATGGGAGGTTTTCTGACTGGTTGAGAAAAGATGAAGTCAGTCTTGGGATTCCACTGGAATCACTCTCACAGCTAGTTTCCAACACCTGCTGGATAAAGAGAATTATCTATAGCACAAATTAGGCTGTAATTTGTTGGGTTTTCCATTCTATCTTCTTACTTGCTTGAATTATTGAATTTGTTAATAGTGCAAGTGTTGCAAACAAGTCTGCTTTTATGTTTGGTGATGACAACCCTCTTGGCATCGCATGTAACAACATCAAAAAAATAATTTAATTACTTTTTCCTTCCATCATATAATTAAGTGAGGTGTGCAGTCAGGGGAGTGACACATCCATGAATATATATTTTAAAGGCAAGTGTCAAACACACAGGAAAAGGGATCTTTGCCAAAAACAGAGGGGGGGGGGGGGGTGGGAAAAACTTGTTGTA
>VZRI01006362.1:208-17085 GCA_013397515.1 Upupa epops | reverse complement strand
AAAAAACAAATAACCCTTCCACCACCTTTTGGGCCCAACTCCCCTTTATTTTCTCCCAGCAAATGGCATCCACTTGAAACCAATCAAGGAGCACACTATAAATTAAGCAGAGTGGACAGAGCTAGAGCCTAAGCTTACAGTCTCTTGGTGGACTTAGGCAAAACCAGCCATGACAGAAACCTGTAAATCTTCTGAAGTGCATGTATCTTGTTCTGATTCAACCACAGAGCACACACCTGCCAGCTGCAGAGCTTCTCTCTATTTCCTCCCTCATTCACTTACAGAGTTTGAGGCATGAACTTTGTTTTGGTGGCGTCTGACACTCACCTGTCTTGCAGTGCTTCTCAGGAAATGTAATTGCAGACCAATGTGTTTTTCTCTAACCTCATTCATGGAAATGCCAAAACAGCCATGTCTGAAATTGAGTTGTATGGTTGTCGAGGGGAAATCCAGCTGCACACTGTCAGAAAATGTCAATGCAGTTGTTTATTTTCCCTCTTTTCAGAACTTGATTAGAATAATTGGCAGACAGCCCTAATAACTGGCAAAGGGATGAGTTCTGCCAGTGACAATGTTATTGATACAGCCACCAATGTTACTGGCTTTCTATCAATGCACATTGGCTACCACTAACTAATGTTCTTCTATTTGTGTTGTCAGCATCCAGTATAGTTTGTTTTTTACGTGCTAACTGAAGACGAGTCTTAGCGATGCCAAATATATAACATGAGGCATACAAATCTGTCATTTTCATGAGCAGCAATGCTGGAAGTGGAAGGTTTTGATGTGTTTCTCAACTGTTTGCTCTGAGGGTATGTGAACATCTAGTATGGCACGCTGTCATGGGATAGCCTACTCCTTTATACTGACATATACATGAGAGTTGTTGCAAAAAAAATACAGGAAAGGAGTGTTTGGCAACTGCTGTAAGTAGAAGATTTAAATGTGATTCAGCTTTTAATTAAGAGAGTAATTCTCTCTCATTTCTCTGCATAGACATGTAATTCTAGCCGGTCCTTCATTAGTACGTCTTTCATCAGTGTGGAGATAAAGCTGTGTTTAAGAAATTACTTAAGATTTCAGTTCAGTATGAATTTTGTTTGCTATCTAAAAATGTGTTGCATTTTTTTCAGACTCAGGAGTTTGATTGAACATGTCTCAAAAAATATTTCTTCGGATTTTTTGAATTTATTTTTTGTCCTTTCGGGTGGGTGTAGAGTCCATGATTCTATAGTGTGATAGAAGTCTGGGTGCCTGAGACAGTCTGAATTCCTTCAGATAGACACAATGTCTGTCACACATGGTTAGGAATTAATAAAGGAAAGGCTGAGACTAAATTGTGTTAACAGAGGTATATGTTCTATTACATCATTTATTGCAGGCAGTGTTTTATTAAATTAATATAAAATGTAACAGAATCTTTAAAGGCCTAAAGGGAAAAGATGAATTACGTCAGATCCATTTTGTTCTGTTTCCTAGTTAGTGAATTCCAGCTGACAGCCCAGGAAACCCACACCTCATTACCATATTTTGAAACATCTGTTAAGGAAAACAGATCTGGTTGCCAGAATTCATCTTCCTTTCAGAAGTGCGAACTGTGTGTGAACAAACCCATTATTCCTTAGGAAAGGAAGGCTGTGTTCAGCTTTCTGTCATCAGCCACATAAGGCATTATTTGAGTCAGAATGTATGTGATTAATTGAAGGAAGCTGCTCGTACAACATTGTAGTAATTACTGAAACATGAGTGTTTCTCCCTTGTATTTAATCTGAAAAGTAATTCTTGGCTATCAGCCATATTCATCTTAATTCCACATTTTAACGTTGCTACCTGTTAATGATATATTCAGGGCATCAGGGCTGCTGCTCCATAAATGAGCTTTCATCAGAAACCTGATGCTGAATTTGTGTTTTGCTTGAAGGGGAGGAGAGTGTGCCCTGGTCCATGGTTCTGGGCCAATGTTTCACACACTGCTTGTAGCAGCGTACACTGTAACTTCCCACCTCTCAAAATACTCCCTGGAGGAACAATAGCTGCCTAATTCTAGTTATTAAAGAATCCCCTAACTGTTTCAAAAGAAGCTTATTTAAGACCTGTTTCACAAAGCTAGTTAAATGTTAGCCCTTTATATTTCATTGAATCACAGAATGGTTTGGAATGGACTTCAGAGCAAAACTACTCCACCCCCCTGACATGTGTAATGACACCCCTCAACTAGACTTGGCTGCCCAAGGCCTCATCCAGCCTGGCTATGAACACCTCCTGGGAGGAGGCAGGCACAACCTCTCTGAGCAATCAGTTCCAGAGTCTCTCCACCCCTGCAGTGAAGAACTTCTTAAGATCCAGTCTAAACCTAATTCCTTCATTTTAAAACTTTGTCCTATCACTAGGTCCCCTTGGGAAGAATTCATCTCCAGCCTTCCTGTAGGTTCCCTTCAGATACTGGAAGGCAGCTCTAAAGTCAAAGGGCAGCTGTAAGGTTTTCTCCACTATCTTTGCTTATTCCAAGACTCTGTGGTCTTAACAGGGATTCATGTAAGTAAGTAGAAGACAAGTCTCTAGAGGACATCTGTGTTCTTATTTCCTGGGGGAGATAGCTGTGTAAGCACCCTGTACCCAGGCACCACTTCCTATTTCACTCTGGCTTCAGTTTACTAATTAGAACAAGATGCTTACACAGAAAATGAAAAGCAGATTTGTCCCTGTCTGAGAGCAAAGCAGAGGAGCCACTACTGCATAAACGGCCAGCTGTCCTGTGCCTAGAATCATGGATTGCTAGAAATCTTCTGCCTGCATTTCCACCTGCTTAAAATCCTTCCACCTGCCTGTGGGCTTCACCTGCTCTAGAGTCCTCAAGCATTTCCAGGGTTGTAATGTGAGAAAGGAAATGCACTTTAAGGTGGTCTAACAACATCCTGCAGCCACCAAGCGAGGAAGTCATTGAACTTCTTTCCATCATCATCTCTGCTTCTCCAGGTAACATACTTCTGTTCAGTATCTTGGGCCAGTTCTGGTGCCTGTCCAGCCTCTCTTGGAAATGCTTCTTTACCCTGACCTCTTGGGAAATTAATTCAGCAAAGAGAATGTAGGTAGACCCTGCACAAGGAAAGGAGAAGAGTCACAGGGGTAGGGGTGGGGTAGCAGATGGGATGACAAAGAGAGGAGAGACAGGAATTATATTTCTCACTGCTCAAATATGGGAGATAGGAAGCTTGCTTAAGAGATGGAATAAGCTGCAACTTATAGAAGATGTTTTACCTATATGAAAGTGTGGTTAAAATGAGCTTGCTTGCTTGCTTAAAAGAAAAAGAACACATGCTTTGCTGGCTGGGGAGCTGGAATGAGAAAAGAGTCACTTTTGGGTCACCAAGACCCATGTTTTTGCAGTCTCCTTTTTTTTATAAGGTGGGTAAATCTTCATCCCTCTGTGTGCCTGTTTGGCAGTCATTCAGCAACTATCTGCCTGTTTGGGTTGAAGATTCTTCTCTTGCTGACTGCTACTGAACATATTTGTAATTTCACCAAAAGCAGGACTTCCAAATCAAGAGGGTTCTCTTAGGGGGACTGCTTTCTAAATACCTAATAGGGCTAAGAACAAACAGTCTTATGGAGGATGAATGTGAAGGGCAGTGGAATTTCTATAGCCTCATGTCAAATGTGTTAAAGAACATAGAGCTTTGAATGCTCAGATACATGTCTGAAAAAGTGGAACAACCACTTGCCTGTATTAGTGTTGTCCTGGAGACTGGTGGTAACTGTCATTACTATCTTTGGACATTTTTTTTGCTTTCTTGGAAGAAAGCCCTGTATTTCATGATCTCTGCATCTGTCACACCATTAAGGGCTTTCTCTGCCCTTTACCTGTGCAGTTCTCAGGAATCAGTGGCATGGAGAGCACTGAGCTGGCATGCTCAGCATGCTCCCAGGAGTCAGAAAAGAAGGACTTACATGCAATAATACCCCAAGCTGTCTTGGTTGTTTACTTACCCTGGGACATAGGTAAGGACATATACCTACCTATCCATATACAGACCTATAGGTAAGGTAGCAAATTTTGCCTGAAACTGTATTTTTCCTCCCTATCATGGCTACCATTTCTTGGAGGCTGACTTCCTAGGAAATTGCCCTTGATGCTTCCATTCACTGGGATAACAAAGTTTAGAAGTAAAATATCGTCACTACTTTATTTTGTCCCCTGTTTCACATTCACATGATGTCTCCCTCCCCTCCTTTTGCCTCAGTCTCTAAAGGTTAAGAGTGTTTAAAGTAATTTATGCTCCTGCATCGTGAATTTTCCTGGACTGTTTATAATGCGATTGCCAAATGCTTTTGTGACTGAAAGAAACTACCGAGAACCCAAGGGTGTAATATAAAACACTCCAAGAGACGAGAGAAGAGTTGCATTGCACTTACCATCAAAAAATTGACCTTTCTGTAATTTTTGTGGGACTGCAGAGGTCTCCTGGTACAGAAATATCCTTCTAAAATATTTCTATTTGTAATACAGTCAGCGCACTACGGTGCAAGTCCATTCCTGAGCATACAGCAGTTCAAATAATAATAACCTGCATTTCTGTGTGTCTAACCTGCAGGTTACCTTCTTGAAAAAACAGACTGTCACTCAGAAGCAGGGTGGGTTGTATACCTTTGTGAATAACAAACTTTTTCCTGGGAGCCCTTTCATTGTCTTTTCCATCTCCCTCAGTAATCCATCCTTCACCTACGTCTTATTTTGTCTGAATTATCTGATGGTGCATTTTAGAGGTACATGAGGTTAGCTGAGAGCAAGGGCTTTACAGCTGAAAATACAGTGCTACTAATAAAACAGTCTGAGTTTGTGTTAATCAGCTGCAGTGAGCTGTCAGATGCACTTAAAAAGAAAAATTCTATTACTCCCTCTATCTCTTAGACTGAAAACAGGAGTGAATCTAATTCTTAGCAGTGGCAAAGGAGAATTGCTCTGAGTTCATTTCCATTACCTGTTTAATTACTAATGCTTTGTGAAATCCTGTTTTCAACAACTAGCATTTGTCCTGGGCAATAAAAGCCACATGGTTCCACAGCACTGCAGAGCACCCCGTGGTGAACTACACCAATGGCGATCCCATAGCTATGGCTGCACATTTCCTCCTGTACAAGTGAAAGGGACTATTTTACTGTCTCACTCACTGTTTCTGGAGCCACAAGGAGTGGGCTTCTGTACAGCGGGGCAAAACAGTTGGCCAAACTAATTTCTCTGTGCCTAGGATTTGGCTTTAAATCAAAATAGATATGCTTTCTGCTAACATGTGGAGGGTTGTATTGAAACAAGATCCCAGTGACAAGTGGTAGAAGAAAGTTTTGGCAGTAGTTTCTTCTGAGAGATGGGCTGTGCTGGTCTGAGTTAAGGCAGCGTGGGTATTGCTGTTCCTAGGTGTCCATACACCAAACTGTGGGAGACCAGCTGGGATGTAGTGGAGAGGCAGGTTAAACCCTGCAGCTAAATCCATCAGACTAATGGGAGTTTAAACTAACGCACTGAACTTGTGAACTTCAGTGTCTGGAGAGCCATTGCTTTTTTAGCACGTTGTTCCTGCTATCCTTGCAGTGGAGGCAATAATTGCTCTGAGGGTGTATGTTCTGCAATGTAGTATCTTGAGCTTCAGTATTTTAATCTCACAGAATATGTCTGTGATTCTGTGTGAGAACACTGCAGGAGACCAGATCTACAGTTTGGAAACATTGGTACACTTGTTTCTTCTGATCATGACTATTTATGTCCCTTTTGGGTATGTCTGTTGTTCTAATTTTCACACGGGATATATAGATTGGTGTTTGATCCTTTACTGCTTTATCTTAAAGCACATTCATTTGTAGCCTTCCCTACAAATACAAATGCCCAATGCAGAAAATAAGTGTCATAGTAGATAACAAAGCCTGTCTGTTGTTATTTATTCACACAGCAAAACCGTAAAACCATTTACTACGTAATAGACCAAAGCGATTCCTTTTGTTCCACCATTTATTTTGACTGAGTTATACCTGGGTAGATGTGAACCGATAAATCTGTGTAATAGCTCCTCACCTGCTAAGATATAATACAATGCTAAAACGATTCTGATGTGTTTCAGTTGATGATGCAGGACTTTGCTGTCATTTACTGTGATTCTTTCATAACTGTTGGGTCATGCTTTGTTAAGTTTCGTGGAGCCAAGCAATGATGAGTTTTATGTTACTGGTTCTGTTGTTGTTATGTATCTTTTTATGGGTTTCTACAGGCTTCCTCATTAATACAAGATAAAATAAACCATCAAACTGCAGGAACAGCTATAGCAAAGATTTGAAACAGAGAAGAGCCAAACAACAAACAGACATCTCTACTCAAACACATTCACAGCTATGATCAGACTTGGAAAAGGAGCTGTGTAGCAGAGCTGTTGCCCAAAGAAACCCTATCTCAGCACTGTGTGTACTCCTGGAATATCCCGTGTATCTGCTACCAAGATGGGTTTTGTATAAGAAAAGCGTTTAGTGAGAAGGATTGAGGTCTATGCGATCTTTAACCTAATAGGGACTGCAAAAGAGTTTGTGATGCTGAATAATTTTGTCTCTATTTAGTGGAAAAATCAGAACGTAAATGTACTTGCAAATCCTGGTTGCAGTACATCCTACTTTTTTGGAGGCAGCTAGACACAAGCCATGTGCATGCAAGATGCCATGCTTTTTAACTTCACATATTGCTGGGAAGCAGAGATCCCCAATTTGATTTTCACCCCATTCAAGAAATCAAGATTACCTTCACTGTCCCCATTAGAAAATTCTGCCAGTGTTCCTTGTCCTTACGGACACCATCCCTGACATGTGTTTTTTCCTGAATAAACTTAAGCTTAAGTTTATCCTTAAGAGAGTTCTGGTGAATGGGATTAAACTCAGTTGGCAACTGGTCACAAGCTGTGTCCCTCAGGGCTCTGTTTTGGAAGCAGTGTTGTTTAACATCTTCATCAATGACCTGGATGAGAGGTGCAAATGCACCCTCAGTAGAGTTGCAGATGACATGAAAATAAGCTACTGTGTTGATCTGCTTGAGGATAAGGAAACACTGCAGAGGATTTTTGACAGGCTGGAGCAATGGGCTGAGGCCAAGGGGATGATGTTCAAAAAAGCCAAGCGCTGGGTCATGCACTTGGGTCACAACAACCCCCAGCAGTGCTACAGGCTTGGAGAGGAGTGGCTGGAGAGCTGCCTGGTGGAAAAACACCTGGCTGAGGGAACTGGGGTTATTGAGTCTAGAGAAAAGGAGGGTGAGAGGAGACCTTATTGCTCTCTACAACTACCTAAAAGGAGGTTGTAGCAAGGCTGGTGCTGGTCTCCCAAATTACTAATGATAGGATGAGGGGAAATGGCCTCAAGTTGTGTCAGGGAGGGTTTAGATTGGATCATAGGAAGATGTTCTTTCCTGAGAGAGTGGTTGGGCACTGGAACAGACTGCCCAGGAAGGTGGTGGAGTTGCCATTCCTGGAGGCATTTAAAAAATGAGTAGCTGGAGCACTTGAGGACATGGTCTAGGTGATGTTAGGGAGATGTTGGGATGAGGGCTGGACTTGGTGATCCTGGAGGTCCTTTCCAGCTATGAGGATTCTATGATTCCAAGCTGAACCACTTGCTCTAGTACAGTATAGTGCTAGTAGCGTGTGCTAGTGCTAGTGCTACCAAGCCAAATACAGAGGTCCCTCTGACTTGATAATCTGTGGTGTTATTTTTAACTCTCCAAGCCAGTGGACCTCAGGACCTATTAGGCAGTCCTTCTGAGTTCATGAAAGTACCATGGGTTATCAAATCCAAGCCTAGATAGTCTGAAAAGCAGAAGTCAGTGTAATTTTGATATGCCTAAGCCTCCAAACAGTACTTCAAGGTATAACTGTACTGCATATAATGAAATCTTGCCAGGAATAAATGAGGACCATTACTTCTTTTTTCCCCATTGGCAATATGAAAATCTGATGATAGTCACTTTATTGCTCTGCATGAAGCTGCATATATTATTTTACTAGCATGAAGCAGCATAGGCAGCTTTCATATGATAAAGTTTTATTCTGCCAGGGCCGTATTGTGGAGCTTCACTTTGGCTTAGTCCACTAAAAGAAATTCTGTGATCTCTGAGTATGCATTGTAAATTCCTCATTTGCTGAGTGGATATTATTTCCATTCAGGCTATCAACACAGGAAACTTCTTCTGTAAACTTTAGCACACGCTTTCTATGTAAATAAAATTTTAAGTAGCAGATAAAGTCTCGCGAGGGCTTCTGAAAATGCGAAGTGTGCAGTGGATTTAAAATCAGTACTAACTTAGTTAGTACTAAGTTACTTACTAAGTTAGCCCTTACAAAGGGCTTTGCTATCTTACACATCCTGTATCTACAGCTATAAACCTCCAGTTTATGGAATGTTCTGTTTTGGTGTCCTTGTGATTAAAATAAATTTGTCAGGTAATAGTGTTAATATAAATACTCCTATTAGCATATATTTTATGCTCTTAAAACTAACATCTAGCATTAAGGAAAGACTGAAGTGAGATCAGTTTTCTGGCAGAAAGATACTGGAGAGAAAGGACTTATTACATGCCATCCCACTCTCTGTAGTTGTCACAAGACCTAATACTTTAGGGCTTTGGGCTGGGAAAGTGAACACTAAAGATTTACAGCCTCGGTACTTATTTCACATGTGCTCTTGTCTCTTTGGAGAATCAGTACACATCATTTTCTCCACTTTATTACAGCAAGGAAACACTCAGGTACTATGACACAATAACACCACAGCTATGACTACTTCCTGTAAGTTTCTAGAATGCAGAACTCTTTATCCTTTTAAAAAACTATAAGACACTCTGGAAAAAAGACACTGATAAAGGGAGAAAATCACAGAATCACAGAGTGTTAGGGATTGGAAGGGACTTTGAATGATCATCCAGTCCAATCCCCCTGCCACAACAGGATCCCCTAGATCCAGTCATAAGGGAACAGCATTTCCTCATCAGGACGATGTTCAACTCCATCATCTAGGTGGCTCTGTGCTGGACTCTCTCAAGCAGTCCTGTGTTCTTCTGGAACTGAGGGTCCCAGAACTGGACACACTATTCCAGAGGCAGTCTCACCAGGGCTGAATAGAGGGGAGGGAGGTCTCAATCTCTCTCTATCTACTAACCGTCCCCCTTCTAATCCACCCTAGGATACCATTGGCCTTCTTGGCTGCAAGGGCACATTGTTGGCTCACGGTTATCCCAAGCTCATTTTAGTTCTGTTGAGATCATGATTCAGATTTTCCTTTCTGCACTGAGTTACTTCTTGGTAAATATCATCAGACACTTTTCCCTTCTGAAAGACTGAGAAATTCAAACGCCTCTTTCCAGTCTTCCATGTCATGATAGTTGCTCAGAAGGTCATAGTTGGACAGCTCAATACTTCTGAAGACTGCTAAAACTATGGACAAAATAGGTTTAGTACTGAACACAGTAGTGAAGATGAGGCCTCACAAGGGTGGAGTACAAGGGCACGAGAACTTTCCTTCTCCTGCTGACCATGCTTGAGTCCTTTTGCATTCTCTTCCATAGTTCAGGATTGCCCTTTTAAGGGTAGTGCAGTTATCACCAGGATCCTTGCATATTTTGAGGTGGGCTGTGATTTCCTCCTCAGATTGTTGTCCCTTTCATTATTGACCGTGCAACACATGTTTTCCATTATTCCATTTTCCAGTCATCAATGTTCAGCAGCTTCATGACTGCTTCTGCTCTGTATTGTCTTCAGGCCTGTTCTTTACCACCTCATTCCTCAGTTTGTCTTCCCACCTTTGGCTTCATCCCTTGGTGTTGTCTTCTGTTCCTGCAGCCACTCGTCAGCCCTTGATTGTGTCCTTGGGCTCCTTTGTAGGCAATGCTAATTGTGCCAGCTGCTTCTTTGTGCCAAGCCATCGCTAATCATTTTCTGAGCTTCTGGTAAGGCAAGACACTCAAACACTCCAGTGCAGGTCTTTGTTTTTCTACTTGTGATTAAGGGTCTAACATTTTAAGAAGTCAAACGAGCAAAGCTCAGAAGCTGTATGAAACCAACAGCATAGTAAAGTTTACCTGTTCAATACTTAGAATAATGGGAGCAACGAAGTTTAGTGCAAGAGTGGTCATTTTGTTTCTAGACACCTGCCCCAGTGGGATCTCCTATTTCACTCCCAAGGCACCAACTGCAGTGCCTTTTCTTATTAAAACTCTTCTTAAATGACACAAGCATTAAAATTGAAGACTGAGACTGCTTTGTTAAAATTGCATTCATAGAAAGAATATTAAGTAGAAAACACACTGACACCTTGTTTGTCTTCTCTTCTGACATTCTCTTGTGGCCTTTATTTGGATTAAAAAAGAGAGATTCTTCAGAAAGTTATTACTGTAAATAAGAGATGAACTTCAGAACATTATTACTGTATTTCTGAAATACAGTTTATTTTTGCTGTAGAATCTGTTTTGAGAGCTGGTTTATGCCAGTCTGTGGCACTGGTGAATGAATTGAGACTTGCCTGGACCCATTTTTTCTGTAAATGTTGGTTTCCTAACATGAAGTTATCTTCCGTACCTATCCTGTTTTATGAAACACACTGAACAGTGAGTGGCGAAAATACATCAAGAATGAGGTCTGCTGCTCATTAGGCACTTTGAACAGCGGTGAGGCTATGCTGGATGAAATCCATCTTGGTGTTTTTTCCTTGTACTTCTCTAGAATGGGAATTAAAACTGGTTTTAAAACGTCTAGCAGCCAAGTCTAAAAGAAATTTAGCATTTCCAAAGAGCTTCCAATGTTACCCAGAAAGCAGAAAGAAGGGGAGGAAGAAATCACTTCAATATAGTGAAGTGCATTTTAAAGGTTTAATTTAGTCTCAAAAGACATGTCTCTGGGCAGCAGTAATCTAAAAGAGTTTGACTAACACAGCATTGATGCTTTTTCTTTTTGAAGTCAAAATCTGACGGCACTGTTTCAGAATCATCTCTTACAAGCTTTTCCCTTTCAGTTCATGACTTCTGGGTGTTATATTTTATATACATCATTTTACAGTCAGTATCAGAGTCAAGACACCATACCGTTGTAACTCCATCTTCCCAAACTTCAAGCATGCAGTTAAAATTTTTTCTTGAGAACCCCTCACATGATTTTTCAGGGTCTGAGTAAAGAATGTTGTTTAAAGGTTTTGCAGATGGTGAAGAAGCAATAAGTAAAAATAAATACATGTGTGCGTTGAATTCCTTAGATTATCCTCTCAATTTTGCTTATTTTACTTCTGCTGTAAGTTTCCTGTGCAATGTCTTGTGGTTCTCTTTTACTGCTCTGTGTGTGGATGCATTACTGGCAAGCAGCTGTAGAGAGAAATCCATAATCACATGAATGATCAGTGAGTAGCTAAGGGTTGGAGCAGCTACAGGTCTGGGAAATGTCCTTCACAAATGACAAGGAGGGTGGGATGAGCAAGTGGAAAAGTATCTCTTACCTCACCAACAACAGAGAAAGAGACAAACTTCAAGAAAAGCTCTTCTTTCTAGGCTGGAAACAGACATATTAGCATCTCATGCAGATTAGGAATGATTTCTATAAATTTAACTTGATCATGCTGTTTAATAAGGTAATTTGCAGGGGAAATAGCTGGCACCTGTGAAGTAGAATGGTGGAGTGACAGTGGTTAATCTTTCTAGAAGGGACAGATAGACAAATGTTACTTGTAGAATAGCCTGTGTTAGCAAGAATGGGATGTGGGGAAATCACTACTGCACTGTCAAGCATAAGGTGTGCTTTTTTTTAAGGGGCATGCTGCAAACTGACCTCTTGGACCTATTTCCCAGGTCTTTCTAGAGGATCAGGACTGGAGCTTAGGATGACAGTATGGTGTTACTGTCCTCTATATGACTTGGTTCTGATGTCTACAGATAGTATTTTTGCACGTACATTTTTTAAAGGCAGCATAGAGAGTGAATAATAAGCACACTATGCTTGGGAACAGGAGAGCACTGAGTCACCCTCACCATAAAGAAGTTTTTCCTTGTATTTTGATGGAACCTCCTTTGCTCCAGCTTACACCTGTTGCCCTTTGTCCTATCCCTGGACACCACTGAGCAGGGCCTGGCTCCATCCTTCAGATGCTCACCTTTTCCATGTTATAAACATTAATGCGGTAAACTCTCAGTCTCCTCTTCTCCAAGCTGAAGAAACCCAGCTCCCCTCATCCTTTCCTCAGTAGGAAAGCCTTAACCATCCTCATAGCTCTGTGCTGGGCTCTTTCAAGCAGTTTTCTGTGCATTTTGAACTGAGGGACCCAGAACTGGAGTCCTTTCTCTCCCCATACTCTATGAGTTATTTACAGTGATCAAATTCTATAACTTAAGACATCTTTAATTAATAAATAATCTCATTCAGAAGTTATACATCTTACATCTGTACACCTTATTCCACATTAACTTGATCACAGACTGTTTTACCTCTTGAGTAGAGTCTCTGTATGCTACTTATGTGGTTAGGCTTCATATTTGTCAAGGAGTTTTCATTGTCTTGCTGTCCCATAGAGATCTTAATTTTGTATCAATGGAGAGCTGTGTGAATCAATTTTATTTTTTTAAAATTCCTAGAGTTGTCAAGACAAGTAACTCAAATTAAAAGGCATGCATGCACAGACAAAAAGTCAAACACAAAGAGCAAAAAGCATTTAATATTGTTCTTATGACTTTACAGTAACCGCAGCTATGAAGCTTTTCTGCTTGACAGACCAAGCACCTACTGATGTTTCAAGCAGGCCCTTCAGGTTTTGCCCTGGATTGTACTTAGTGTAAGGAGGCAAAAGCATATGCAGAAATCTGTTCTAAATTTGTTTGACCCTGACCCACAAACTACCAATGACTCATGCAGAAAATCCTCTTTACCATCAAACACATAGTGCGAGTGAGCAGTTAAGCAGAATACACATATTTAGAAACCTTGTCTCATGTCATTTTGGATCAGTACAGGTTTTTAAGTCTGTTTGGACAACTACACCTACTAAGACCACTCAGGAAAAGCATGTAACCTTTAGCGCAGGGGTCTGGAGGAGAAGCAGCCTCATATTAAAGTAATATGTTAGAATTTTATAGGAGAAAGTTTGTGATCTCATTTTAATTTCCCAGTCATTGTAATTCCTCCACTTTTGTGAAAGATAACAATAAGGAAAGATAATTTCACCCTTTAGCTGCAGCATGATCAGGTCAGATGGGGTATATGTACATGAACTTTTCAATTCAGATTAGGAGGACTCTTTTGATGCCACCATCTTCTCTCTTTCCCTACACACTGCGCCTTGGTCTGCAGTGTGGAGCCATTCCAGCACACTTGAGATGCTTTCCTGTGGGAGGGAGCTAAGCTGGAAGATTTTCTCCGCAGGTGTCGTAGCATATTCTAATTGTAAACAAGCATTCAGTCAGTGGAGTCAGACCAGGGATAGACACAAGTAAAAAGCTGCAAAATGGGAGTAATGCAGGTGAGGGATCTCCAGTTACAAGTGTTTTGCTCCACAGTGCCACACTTGGCTACTGTGCACAACTGGCTAAGGTAGGCATAGCCCCTGTAACCTTTGGTGTGCAGTATGTCCATGTAAACAGAAATTCCCCCGGCCTCCCTTTGAGCAATAGATAATAATTAACTCCAGTATATGCTGGAGCAAGGGGTATGACATAAAAGATGTGTATAACTTCAGAAAGAGCAAGGAAGATTTACTGTATGGATGGCTTAAGGTACATTTTTAAAACTTAACTATGTGCTGTAGGGAGCTGCCTGCCCTGGTCTGACACAGGAGAAATATTCCCAGCACTGGAGGCATCTGCAGACACCTAATCCTGAAGAGTCAGTTCAGCAGAATTAAGAGCTATACTTACAGCACTTATAATGCAGATTACAGCTCTTGGGCACCAGTGCTGTAGATATCCTATATACTGCTAGTGACATACTAAGTGAAAACTTGATTTCTCAAGGCACGTTATGTAATTAGTTCACTTTTTTTTACAGGGTGTTTTGTACTGTAATATCTTCATATCAGCTGCAAGATCTCTAAGGTAATTTTCACAGATAAATTTATCAGAGAGTGTAGAAATTCTGCTGTGCTAATGGAGTGTAAGAAGGGTACTCATTGCTTTTCATTCATATGAGGATGAATTCTGCTACTCCCTCAAGGACTATTCCAACTAGGAGTGTATTGCAAAGATAGTTTGATGAACTACTCCTTGGTTTGGTGTCCTGGTTGTTCTTTGGTCTGTTGATTGGCTCAGTTCATCTTCCAACTTGTTCTGCAGGGGACAGTGGGAAGGGATACTGAGTACACAGCCTGCTATGCAAATGCCTCAGCAAAGAAGAGTCTTGGTCATCTGCCCTCCTCCTGTACATTTGGCATAGACAGGCCAGGAGAGAAAACAAAAGTTTCTCCTTGCAGCTTCTTATGAGCAAGCTTTAATCATCCTTACAATCAACCTTGGTGTTAAAGCACTCCAGTCCAGTCCAGTTACCTGACAATGTCAAGTTCCTGTTTCTTGTGCTGCAATGCAAATGTACTCTATGGACACAAGACTTGTGTCCATCTCTTTTCTGTGCTTTATGTGGAGAGGACAACAGGTGTGGCAGGGCAGACAGGTAGCCTGTTATGGAGTGGTCCCTCACAAATCCCCTTGGACTTGACCTCCAAGATAAATGTCATCATATAGCTTACTTACTTTGAGTTAATGGAGTAAGTTTAACATTCATTGTATTTGATTAATGAAGGTTTTGCTGTTCCTTTGCCAAGGAAAGGACAAATGTGCTTGTGATCCTCTGCTTCCACTTAAACACAAAATCAGGTTTCAAATCTTACTCAAGGACATGCTGAATCAAGGGATCACAAGTGCTTGTGATCCTCTGCTTCCACTTAAACACAAAATCAGGTTTCAAATCTTACTCAAGGACATGCTGAATCAAGGGAGCAATACACAGCCTTCAGTCTAAAATCAGCTGTCAGAAGCAGAAAGTACTACAGTTTTTAATCATAAGTGAATGAGTAGCTGTCCTTGAGCACCTAAATTTCTATACTATTGAAAACCACCCTGTATTCAAAGCCTGTGGGAAGAAGCAACAGCCTTGGAAACCCAAGGTTGCTTCAGTATTTGTGTTCTTCATGTTCATTAGCATAATATTATAGAATCATAGAATACGCAGTCACACAATCACTAAGGTTGAAAGAGACCTCCAAGATCAAGTCCAGCCATCAACCTAACACCACCATGCCCATTAAAATGTGATTCCAAGTGCCACATGTACAAGTTTTCTGAACCCCTCCAGGGACAGTGACACCCCTCCTCCCTGGGCAGCCTGTTCCAATCCCTGGCCATTCCATCAGTAAAGACATTTTTGCTGATGTCCAATTTGACCCTCCCCTAGCACAACTTGAGGATGTTTTCTCTTGCTCTATTGCTAGTGACTGGAAAGAAGAGATCAACACCCACCTCTACAACCTCCTTTCAGGTAGTTGTAGAGATCAACAAGGTCTCCCCTCAACCTCATCTTCTTTAGAGTAAATAACCCTCGTTCCTTCAGACACTCCTCATTAGACCTGTCCCCCCCAGCCCTTCACCAGATTCACTCCTCTTATTTGGACCATTCCAATGCTTCGATGTCCTTATTGTATAAAGGTGCCCACAACTGAACCCAGTACTCAAAATGAGGCGTCACCAGTGTTCAAGTACAGGGCAATGATCACTTCTGTTGGTCACACAATTGCTGATGCAGCTTTTTTTTCCTTCTGAAAAGAAAAAAAAATGTAGTGAAGTTTTTCCTAGAAAAAAGGTATGGTCTATATTCTAGGTCTGGCCAAGGGTATTCACAAGACTTTAGGGGAACATGGTGTAGGCACACAACTGTAAACTACAATGCTTCCAGCTATAGATAACTGCCAGTTCAGGTTGGCACCAGGCTTTTCAAATCATTTCAGCAGCTGCTAAACAGTAAAAATTAATTGGTTTAAAAACATTATTTTACGTTAGTTTTATATGTAGCTACGAAGATTCTAATCATAGGGGAACCTGGTAGAGAATTCCATGTTTATTTTTAAAAAGCTGACTGCAGCTAACATCTCCAGGTAATATCCTTGTTGTGCCACTGCATTATATATCCAAAGTCATTCACCAGCAGAAGAATCAGTAAAGATTGAAAATATTATATGCAACTTCTTTTTTACTAAGAATTTGATAGAAGGACATTTAATGCTGTATCTTCCCATACAACCTCAAAACAGCTTTCGAAGACACCAGATTTTCAGACAAAATGCAGACTACCAAGTTATCAGAGGCAGCCATACTGAGGCTACAGCTTCTGGTGTTAAGTATTGAAGAATAGTTGCATCCATAAACATGCCAGCAAAGGAAGTGGACATACAGATACACAAGCACAGAAATCCGAATCTGAATGAAATTGAAGATGTCTGATAGAACGTAAAAGGAACTAAGGAATTGACCAAAGTATGCATGGCAGGATGGGGGGGGATGTTCTTGCCCAGAATATGGATACTGAAATCATGTATGCGAGCTCTCTGTGCTTGGTGCAATTACTTTATATCCTACCTACTCAAGACATGCGGTTGTGACTATATATGTTGCATAAAAATGTATGAGACTACGAGGAAGCTGAAATTACCTTTCAGAATTTATTCAGTAATATTTTTCAAGGTGCTTATTTTGTCCTCACGTGTATTGTAGAATAAATCCTAAAATATAGAATAAATCATAGAATGGCCAGGGTTTGAAGGAACCTTTAAAGATCATCCAGTTCAATCCCCCTGCCACAGCAGGATCCCCTAGACCAAGTCGCACAGGAACACATCCAGGC
>VZRI01006357.1:10000-27488 GCA_013397515.1 Upupa epops | reverse complement strand
CTGCCAAGTGGATGAGGGGAATGCGTGGATATGATCTACCTACTCTTCAGCAAAGCCTTCAACACAGACCCCCACAGCATCCTCCTGGAAGAGCTGGCAGCCCATGGCTGGGATGGGTGCACCCTCTGCTGGGTTAAAAACTGGCTGGATGAGCAGGCACAGAGAGTGGTTGTGAATGGTGCCCCATCCATCTGGTGTCCAGTGAGCAGTGGTGTCCCCCAGGGATCAGCACTGAGCCCAGTTCTATTCAACAGTTTTAGTGATGACCTGGATGAGGGGATTGAATCTCCCCTGAGTAAATTCACAGATGACACAAAGTTGAGGAGCGCTGTCCATGTGCTGGACGGGAGGAGGATGCTGCAGAGAGATCTGGACAGGCTGGGTCAATGGGCAGAGACCAATGGGATGAAGTTTAATAGGGCCAAGGGCAGGGTCCTGCATTTTGACTATAACAATACCCTGCAGAGCTGCAGACTGGGGGATGAGTGGCTGGAGAGCAGCCTGGCAGAGAAGGACCTGGCAGTACTGGTCAACAACTAGCTAAATATGAGTCAGCAGGGTGCCCAGGTGGCATGAAAGGCCAATGGCATCCTAGCTTGGGGCAGCAATAGTGTGGCCAACAGGACTAGGGATGTAATTCTCCCCCTGTACTCAGCACTGCTGCGACTTCACCTCAAGTACTGTGTGCAGCAAATACTGTATTTGGCTTCCTGTTTGTGAACTTCAATGGCCCCATTCCAGTTGAGCTGAGAACAGACAAGAGAGAACTTTGAAAATCAGTTTCTCCTTTTCCAAAAGAAGGCAAATCAATTTCTAGTTGTTTCACCCAAAAGAATGTCAAGAAAAGCATGCCACTGATTGAGTGCCAGTGCACCTACCTAGAGAAGCCAGAAGCCCACAGGAGCCTTGTTCCAGTTTGAAACACTTAAGCAGGCTAGGAATTTTGAACTCCATTTTTAAATGACTACTTTGTTCTTTTGTTTTTCATTAAGTCTGTTACAGAACAAATAACTGAATTCACTTACTGAACTGACCCCAAATCCCTTGCTCTTTGTTTTTATATCTATTTTATTTAGAAATTAAACCTGAAAGATTAATGTCCCTCCTAGGCAGGGAGAATATTCTTCGTTATCCAAGAACAGAATGAACTGTCTTCTACTCATCTAATTTGTCCTTGCAATATGCCAGTTCACTAGTTCACATTTTCCACTGACTTTTCGATGCTTTCTGAAGCCCAAATGACATTACCCCTTCAGCACCTGAGGCTGGTGTCATCGAGAAAGAAGTAGCCCACAAAAGTCACTGTATACAAAGCGAAAATACAATTAAGCAACTAAAAAGAAAAACAGAATAATGGTCAACCCTTTCTGCTCTCAATCACCTCTGAGCCCTATAGGAGATAGATCGCCTCTGACATTCCTCACAACACCAATGAGGAGAGCAGGCAAGCTCAGGTCACAGACAGTTCAGCTCAGGCTCCATTCTGTGGGTTGGTTTGGGTTTTTTTTCCAGGTATAGGAGTCTCGTACATGACAAAGCTTCAAAGATATCTTACCACCTCTTCTAGGTGTTTTGCTTTAAGTCATAGCTCTCGTAACGGGCTTTTGAGGAACTACATAGGGCCTGTCCCGAAGTCTCCCAGGACATTTGACTTTTGTATTCCAAGAGAGACATGTTTCACTCTTCCTTGGGTTTTGAGCTTCAGTCCATGGCAATTGAGTTGTTTCTGCCGTGTTTCATTCACCAGTTTAATATTCACCTACATAACCTGTAGCTACACCAGAATAGTATTTTTGGACTATTTTGTTGGCAGTACCAATCATTAACATTTAAATTGACCAAGTGAGGGCCTCAGACTAAGAAAAATTCCTTATAAGCTAAATATTTTTGTGAAATAGACTGTAATTTTAGGCAAGAAGTCAATGCTTCTGTCAGGAGAACTAATACCTCCTGCAGGAGTTCTTTTAACTCACGCTACATTCCTGTTTCTGGGCCAAATATGACAAGGTAGCCCAGAAGGATAGTAGTTTGCACATAGAGATTTGGAACCTATTACTGCTATTAATATTGCTGATTTTTCTGCTATTTATATTGGGTTTGAAAAAAATCCTCTGCACTCACAATTCAGTTCTGCATAATCCTTATTTAAATCTTCACCTGCCGCATTTCCACTTTGAATCAAAATGATAAATAAGAGTTCTACAGGAACTGGCAGATGTTCACAGGGATTTTCTTCCTTTTCTTCTGGAGGACGCTATGTAACAGGATTTTTAGGCAAGCAAAGCAGACAGTTTATACCCAGCTAGGACAAATGCATTAGGGGGGTACAAAATTATTTCAGATAGCAATTACCCTCAGTATTCCTTAATTTCCAAGGCTTCATTTCAAAGAAATATAGAAAAGTCAACGGGAGCTAAAGTCTAAAAATTAGAAAAATATTTCTAGGAGTTATTCAAGAGTTTTCAAAGGCCTTCTGCACTTCTAATATTGGGATGCTTTAGAAAATCCAGCTTTTTAACAGTCCTTCAGCAAGTTGGCTTCTTTCCATAGTCCTGCTGCTATCTCATATTACAAGAGTTCAGACTTACCAAATTCTTTAAAATTTGTTGAAATCAAAGTCAGTAAACTGCCCACAAACTACAGTATAATTGCTGTGGTAACAACAGTTTAATCCAATTCAAGAAGAAAAAAGATCATTGCTTAACTGTCTGGTATGAAGCTCAGACAACTCTAACTCTAATCTAATTCACAAGGCATTAATCTGTCTGGTTCCTGACCTAACAGCTACGCTTCTCCAAAACCTATACCTGATCTTCTCTGAATGTTGTCAAGCTGTGGGAACACCTGTCAGACATCTTCCTGCAGGAAATTGTATGAGCAAGCCCACTGTGGTGGGTTTTGTGGAAGCCTCCATAAAAGCCCTTTTCCTTATTTACTGAATCATAGAATCATCAAATCCTCATGGCTCGAAAGGATCTCCAGGATCAAGTCCAGCCCTTATCCCAACGTCTCCCTGACCCCTAGACCATGGCCTCAACCGCTCTAGCTACTCGGTTTTTAAACACCTTTGAGGATGGCAACTCCACCTCCTCCCTGGGCAGCCTGTTCCAGTGCGCAACCACTCTCTCAGTGAAGAACTTCTTCCTAAGATCCAATCTAAACCTCTCCTAATACAGCTTGAGGCCATTTCCCCTCATAGTAATTTGGGAGAAGAGACCAGCCTACAGGCAGCTCTCCAACCAATCTTTCCCACTCCTGTAGTGCTCCTGGGGGTGGTTGTGAAACAAGTGCATGACCCAGCACTTGGCCTTGTCAAACCTCATCCCACTGGCCTCAGCCCATCACTCCAGTCTGTCCAAATCCCTCTACAGCACCTCCCTACCCTTAAGCAGATCAACACAGCCACTTAATTTTGTGTCATCTCCAAATTTGCTGAGAGTGCGTTCAATCCCTTCATCCAGGTCATTGATAAAGATGTTAAACAAGAGTGGTCCCAAAACTGAACCCCGAGGGACACCACTGGTCACCAACTGGGTTTAACCCCATTCACCATTTATTGTTATCCCCAATTAAAAAAAAAATGCAAGAAATCAAAGTAAATCCTGAAAATTTCTAGGGTGTGGGTTTGTATACAATTATCATTAATCATCATTACTATAGCTATTACATAACCACCCAGCACAACAAATAAAATAGCCTGATGTCAGGCCAAGCAACATACCAATTTATAGAAAGGTTCTTACACAAAAAGAGCTTTGCAACAAAAACCAAAGCCAACAAAACCAATGCTGACTGCAATGTTTATGTCCCCATGCTGAGCAGGATAAGCCCAGGAGGTACCACCTGAAAAGCCTGAGAGTTAACATCGCTAACAATATAAATCCCAAATTCCTGGGACTTCTTCAGTAGAATACCCGCAATCTGATGTTTTTACTCAACATCTTTATTGATGACCTGGGTGAGGGGATAGAATGTACCCTTAGTAAATTCGCAGATGACACCAAGTTGGAGGGCAGTGTCAGTCTNAGCCAGTGGCATCCTGGCTTGGATCAGCAATAGTGTGGCCAGCAGGATGAGGAACATAATAATTCTCCCCCTGTACTGGCCACTGGTGAGTACCTCAAGTACTGGGGACAGTTCTGGGCCCTTGCTTCAAGCAAGAGATTGAGGTGCTGGAGCAGGATTGAGGAGAGCAAGGAGGCTGGGGAAGGGACTAGAGGTGAAGTCTGATGAGGGGAGGATGAGGAAGCTGGGGGTGTTTAGACTTGAGAAGAAGAGATTCATGGAGGACCTTCTCCGTCTGTACAACTCCCTGCAGGGAGGTTGCAGTCAGCTGAGGCTTGGGCAACCAGCACCAGGATGAGAGGGCAGGGCCTAAAGCTGCCAGGGGAGGGTTAGGTTGGATGTTAGGAAGCTCTTCCTCACAGAAAGGGTGATCAGACACTGGAATGGACTGCCCAGGGCAGTGGTGGAGTCCCCATCCCTGGAGGTGTTTAAGGGCAGTCTGGATGTGGCCCTTAGTGCCCTGGTCTGGCTGATGGGGTGATGTTAGGTCCTGGATTGGGCTGGATGAGCTCAGAGGGCTTTTCCACACTCAATTGTTCTATGATTCTGTGATTACTTTAAAGTCATAAGGAAAGGCAAGTTACATATGAGTTACAGCAGTGGAATAACAACCTTCTGCAGACAGCACCATAGAAGGCAAGATGTGCTCAACACTGCTTTGGTCTCACTCCTTGGAAGCCCAAGCAAAGTACAAACAGGAAGTGTTTTAAAAGCATAATCCTGATATACATTTACAAACTTATACACATATAGACTTTCTGTGCCTCCAATAGAAAAGATCATCGCTGAACAGCAACAAAGACTCAGATGTGTAGTACACTGAAATGTTGCCTGGAATCTCTGTTTCACCTCTTCAACAAATAGAGTCTTTAATTGTGAGGAGGATCGATTCACATTTGATATCCTACTTTAACATCCTAACTGACACACCAGATTGTACATTCCCCAGCTCTCGAGCATGGACAAGCAGTTTGCAGACCTATCTTCCGATACAGACACAAGTACTCCTGAGTTCAGATAAATAAGGACACATTTAAATTAAGCATTTCAAAGAATTAAAAAAAAACCCATCCAATAAATGCATGTGAGGATTCTGTGTGTTTAACAGAAACGTCATGCTGGGACTAAAAGGAGGGCTGGATGAGTGGTTTCATGAGCCACTCCCAGTTCTGTCTTGCAGTCTTAATATACAAAGCAGATGAGCAGAGCTTCCAATCATTTGTGATTATTAGGCTTTTCTATTAACTCTAAAGCACTTTAGACGTTGACTGACTTGATCAGTTGTTTTGTTTAAATTGTGTGATTTACAAATTGTGCATTTTACACAAACACATGAAAAAGGCATCAATTCAAGAATGTAGCAAATTAATTAATGAACATTTAATCTGAAACCATAGGCACTCTCACAGTTTCCCATTAAGTGTGGCCATACTTCGCATTCTGTACTATTTTAAAACAGGAAACAGACTTGTACTATCAGCCTGTCTGTTGAAGGAATACAATAACATCTGTAGAGTATTCCATGCTTCTTTAAACTACAGGACAAGCTCTTGTAGATGAGCACATCTTCTGAATCATTTTTTGAAAGAGATGTGATGTTGCCATTTTCTCAGAGAAAACTAGGAGATTCCTCTTGGCATCCCAGGACTGCTAGTAAAACACATCTCACCACACAAATTGCTTACTTTATGGTGATGTGCAAGCACTGTGACTTCTGTCTCCTAAGACACGTCTCCATAGATGCCTAAGGAATGTATCAACATAGCAAAGGCAACGAGATATGTTGGCTTCAGCTCATACATCCTTTTTGACCCATGTCCTGCCGACACGACATTAGTCAGGTAACATGCTGCTTCCTACACAGCAAAATTTTAGAGAAGTTACAGTTCCAACACAGAGCAGGGCTCCAAAATGAACAAATTGCTGGAGAAGCTGGTTTTCTTCATGCTTTTGGTTTTCTTCATGCATAACATGACCATAAACAAAGCTTGCTCTCTATATATTTGCTGCCTTGCAGACAAATGCCATGCAATTAAATGTCAAAGTAATATGGGTAGCAACTGCTAATAGTTTTCATACATTTGGAAAAACAGAGCCGTAACTGTCTGCTATGGATTACTTATGGCTGACTCGTGTCCATGGTTTCTTAGTACCATAGGACTCCACAGCTTTTTGTCTAACACTGCCTGCCTTTCGTAAAGATTACACCAAAGAAGTTTTAGGAGTAATGATAATAAAAAAGACTGACGTCACCTGCTGGATCTTTTTATTACAAAAACTATTTAGACAATAATATCTAGGAGCAAAGGAAAGCTCTTTAGCAGTAAGACCTAAGAACTTTTCAACTCAGGAAGCACTTCTTTCTAGCGTATCCCACTCATGCACAATGTCGTATTAGGTATACCTAATGATGTACCTAACAGTACTAAGATGTTTTTCCCCGGTGAAGTAGGTATTATGCAACCATAAATGCACATCAGCAAGGTGCATACATACTTATGGTGTAGGTTCGGGTAACCCAGATGTCTTATTCTTTTCCCCCATAAAAGGAATGCTATGGTATTTAACTCCATCACAGAAATAACTTATTCATAGGAGTTCTGTGAACCCCCAAAGGAATAACTGTGAATTTCATACAGTTTCTCAGCTTTTCTAGTAAATACACACTACTGCTATCCTTGATTGATTTTAGTTGCAGCCTTTGATTCAGATAATACTGATTTTCTCTGCTATGCCAAGGTGTTAAGCAGTACTATTTTCCACGAATTTGCAAACATATTACTATATAATAAGCTTTATTGCATTCATTTTTTCCTCCAATGCAAGTCTCCTCAACTTATTGAGCCTACTTTCCACACACTGGTGCAAGACAGCAGCTAGCTCCAGAATTTCACAAGTAAACCCAAGAGCAATTTTAGGCCTAATGAGCTTAGATTGCAGGAGATTGCAATCATTCCAGAGGGAAAAAATATTTAACACAACTATAATTGAATAAAATACAGACAGATATGAAAAATGCATTTGGTACTTAT
Organism: Upupa epops; assembly: GCA_013397515.1. Classification (NCBI taxonomy): domain Eukaryota; kingdom Metazoa; phylum Chordata; class Aves; order Bucerotiformes; family Upupidae; genus Upupa; species Upupa epops. The sequence continues at coordinate 20,391 of VZRI01006357.1, read as the reverse complement.
GGAAAAGAAAATATGAGCAATTCATTTTTGTGCCATGTTTCTTCGCATGGGATAAGCTCACACTTAAACTGCAATGTGAATTACTAATTATGTCCAATAACTAATACTTCTAGAAAGCCAGTGGGGCTGATCTTTAAAAGTTCCATTGGTGAGTGGTTTGGCTTGAGAGCTGCTCCTCAAATTCCAAAGATTAAAAAGAAAGAGAAAGTACAAGCTTGAAGCCTCCAAGATGACAGGTGTGTTTAGTGAAGGATCAGTGCATATTGCACCATTCAGTTCTAACAACACATCACCATTTCCTCTGTGCACAGCTCTAAATCACTGCATACTTTCCCTTGGTGGGTCAGAAATAGAGCAAAGTTTGATTATTTTCAAACGTAGAACAATAAATCTTTAAGTTTGCAGTGATTCAGACACATCCCCTAAGTCACAAATGAGGTACAAAATGTGTTTGTGTACAAATCATAGGATCATAGAATCATTAGGGATCAGAAGGGACCTCGAAAGATCATCCAGCCCAGTCCCCCTGCCACAGCAGGGTCACCTAGACCGAGTCACACAGGACACATCCAGGGGGTCTTGAATGTCTCCAGAGAAGGAGACTCCACAACTCCCCTGGGCAACCTGTTCTAAAGATAAATTGTTTGCTCACTGGAAGCTGCCATAGACACACACTACCTACTATGGGCCAGAACTGCAGCTCCAGTTGAAGCAAATAGGACTGAGAATGCAAGAAGGTAATATTCCAGGAGATTTAAACACTGAGTCTCATTAATCTAGCTCTTTAAAAAAACTTGTTAGTTCATTTAAAATTCAGTTGGTGCTGAATATTCTCGTGGGTTATTATAGCTCACAGACTTTGATGGAATTACCTCAGCCATGAATTTGCCTCTCAGTGATACCTGAGGGTCCCAATTTCTGATAAAGCTAATTTGCACATGAAAAGCTGAACAGGATGGCTGGATCAGTGACAAGTTATCTACTAACTTAAGCTCTGTAGTAACTACTCTCCTGGCCTAAATGAGAGGTCTTAGAATATGCCCCCACAAATTTCATTGTCAGAGCAGCTGAAAACAGAAATATGATTGAACTCAAATTCATTTTACTCTAAATGGCTTTTAAATGCCTCTTGCAATCCAGCAGACAATTTTCTATATATACACTCACACACACAGGGTCTGTTACAAGCTTTAGCTGCTGACATCCAATTCTTCACTCTGACTTCCTTACTCAACTCTGCTGATCACCTACAAAATATTTTACACATAAGACAGGAGAGTTATCTTCTCAGTGCCTTTCTTCTGCTGGATTAACCAGAAACATTCCTCTGCCCAGCATTGCTGACAACCTTTTCAGGCTGGAAACATGGCATCTTTAGGAAACTAAGACTAGGTCAAGATCATTGCATTCAAAGGAAAGCCTTATCCTTCTACTCATGTAAGTATTAGGAAAACTAGTTGCACAGATATATCATAGGTCTGAAAAAAATCTGTTAAGACTATATACATAAAGACAAATAAAATCTAAATCACGTGGTGCCATAAGATTTGCAAAGACACGTGACTTTTCAAAATGGACAACAACCCACAGTGTTCAAATACCCTGCAATGGTTTTTGAATTATGACACCCTTATCTGTTTTTACATCCTGATTTTAATATGGGAATCATAGAATGGTTTAGGTTGGAAAAGACCTCAGAGATTGTCTAGTTCCAAGTCCCTGCTCTAGAGACAGAAACACCTCTCACTAGACTAGGCGTCCCAGAGCCCAATCACAACCTGGCCTTCAACACTTCCAGGGAGGAGGCATCCACAACTTTCTTGGGCAGCCTGATCCAGTGCATCGCCACATTCGTAGGAATCTCTTCCTAAGATCTAACCTAAATCTACCTTCTTCTAGCTTGATACCATTCCCCCTTGTCCTGTCACTAGATTGCCTCACTAAAAAGTGTCTCTCCAGCTTTTCTGTAGCCCCCCTTCAGGTACTGGAGGCTGCCATGCAGTCCCCTTGGAATGTCTCTTTCTTTGGGCTGAACAAACCAAATTCCTCCAGCCCTCTGATAACCCCTGTGGCTCCCCTCTGGACTCACTCTAATAGTTCCATGAAATGTTATTGAGTCTTATGACTCTTCATAAGAAACACCTGCTGTATACTATAGCAACTACAACTGGCACTCTCACTTTCTGGGGAAAAGGTAATAATACGGTTATCTGTTGATGTACAGGCAGTAAATAGTTCTGCTCAGGAACTCTAGTACGGTGTAAAACACAGCAAGGTTTGTAGCTAGCACTCTGAACACTCTCCTTCAACAATAAAAAACAAAATCAAACAACCAAAAAGGGAGACTATAGGTTTGTACTTGAACGCTCCAAGAAAATACCCCTTTATTTTCAAAGTCCTTATTCTTAAAGAAGGATTTTGTTACAATACCAAGAGCACCTTCTAAAGAAAGATCATAGAATCATTAGGGATCAGAAGGGAACTCTAAAGATCATCTAGTCCAATCCCCCTGCCACAGCAGGATCACCTAGACCAAGTTGCATAGGAACTGATCCAGGTGGGTCTGGAACATCTCCAGAGAAGGAAACTCCACAACCCCCCTGGGCAGCCTGTTCCAGTGCTCTGTTACCCTCACTGGGAAGAAGTTCCTTCTGATACTGATATGGAACCTCCTCTGTTCCAGCTGGCACCCATTGCCCCTTGTCCTATCACCAGGTGACCTTGAGAAGAGCCTGGCTCCATCCCTAACACATTTACAGACATTAATGAGGTCATCTCTCAGCCTTCAACTCTGTGCCATTAACTACCACTCTCTGGCTTCTATCCTGCAGCCAGTTCACAATCCACCTCACTACTCAATCATCCAGCCCACACTGCCTCAATTTGTCTGCAAGGATGCTATGTGAGACTGTATCAAATGCCTTACTGCAGTCAAGACAGACCACATCCACTGCTCTGCCATCATCTGTCCACCCGGTTATGCCCTCATACAAGACTATCAGGTTGGTCAAGCATGACTTCCCCTTGGTGAAGCCATGCTGACTGTCCCTAATGACCCTCTTGTCCCTGATGTGCCTAGAGACAGCATCCAGGACAAATTGTTCCATCCCCTTTCCTGGGATGGAGGTGAGGCTGACCGGTCTATAGTTACCTGGGTCCTCCTTCTAACCCTTCTTGAGGATTGGAGTGACATTTGCTTGTCAGGATAACTTTTACCTGTCCTTGTCACACATGTGAATGCAGTTACTATTTTGCAAGGACAAACCTCGTAGAAATTACTAGTTTTATTAAACATCCTACCATAGACTGTGTATTTGGGCTCAATTGGGGGTTTGGTCCTGATGATGGAAAAGTAAAGAAACAAAGACCTCTACACAGGAGCGGCCAAAGAGAGAAAAACCTAAGGAGTCTTCCATGGTGCTGAATAAATTTAGATTGTCTTGAATCAAGGGGCTGGTTAGACAGTTTGTATCACAAGTACTTCTACTGAGTTCAAATAGGAAAACAGATTGCTGCTGCCCTTCACTTCTAATTTGTGTTTGCTAGCACCATTGAAGTGGTAAAACTGAAATATCATGTCTATTCTCATTAACCACACAACTTTTAATTCAAGCTGCTGGTGCAGTATTTAAGATACATAGTGAACTGGAGTATAACTCATAAATATTTCTGTTCATTGTGTTAAAGACGCCTTATAGAGACCCTTTAATAAATACTATTCACCTCAAAGAGAAAAGAATCTTGACATTTCATGGGGGATTTCCTTTTGGAGACTGAAATATCACAGAAACCAGTATAAACCCATTGGATGAGGATAGCTGTAGAATCTTAACCCATCTCTGTGGGTATGGAAGCCTGAAAATCCCCAGCACAAATTCTACTTAAGTGAACCAAACCAGTTTGTCAGTTTGACAGGACTCACAAATCTGTAGCAGGTTCTTGAAGTGTAAACTATAACAAAGAAATAGATAAAATCTCCATTAAAAATCACAGTTAAGAATATCCCCCCAGACTCTTACGTACAGTGCTTTAAAAGATATAAGAGGAATCCTAATAGGAGCTGTAGACTACTTCTACATCAAAAATACATCAAAATATGTATCCTTTTTAAAGAGCCATTATCAGCTGCAATGCTAATTTTTTGAATTAAAAAGCAGGTGGACAATCTGTTTGGAATAGGAATAATGGAATAGGGTCACAAAGTGCTTTCATAAAAGTAGTAACAGCTCCTGGTGTTTCTTCGGCGAAGAAAACCAAGTGTAACCACAACCAAAACACGCTGTGCATTCACAGGAATTCCTCATTTGACAGAAAAAGCAGCAAGGCAGCAAGGTTTCATGTAGAATAAGTGTACTTGGGCAAGCAACGACATGCAGTTTTCTTCATCCAGAAAGCATCACTTTAGCTTTGCTTCACTTCCACCTATGAAACTCAGGATTCCATGTACTGTTTGTACAGTGTACGGAATGTATCCTCGAACTGGAGTATTACTTTATTGCACTAAACAATAGCTAAACTGCTAAGCAGTTGGGTGCTCCTAAGAGAGATTCTTCAAAAGCAGTGTTAGAAGGACGGGTGAAACACACATAACAAGTTTATGGAAATGATAATGGCACTCCATTAATTATTGGTTAGCTGCGTTGATTTTCTCGGTACATTCCTGGCAGGAGTGTCAGTTCAGAATTGTTTGCATTCAGTAAGAAAATCTTTCAGTATGAGCTTTTCAGTATAACCCACTAAAAAACAGTATAGATTAAGTAAAAATCAGGAAACCACAGCTGTTCTCTTGATAGAAAATAGATTTTAAAGCTTCTATGTTCCCTTAAAATCTCATAAAAATATATTTCTTCCTAACACTGCCTTCAAAATGCTTTTTTTAAACAGATCATTATCACTTAACTCTTCAAATGATGAAAACTAAGGCACAGGGAGGGGAGGAATTTGCAAAAGTCAGCCCACCAGCCAAGTTCATGAATGAATGAGATCTCCCAAGGCCCAGCCTACTGCTGTTGACTGTTACAGAATGACTTTTGTCCACATAACACTATCAGAAAAGGGAAAATACCTCTCAATGAGTTTTCATTCCTGCCCAGCGCAAAGGCAACCCCAAGTGGGACCCAGACAAGGACTCCCACACACCACACACCACTACTACTACACCACAACAATAACCAGATCTGTTTCCCCAGAGGAAGGACGCTGCTTTCCAAAGATGACCACATTGACAGTAATTTATGAAAAGGGTTTAAGTGAGTCATTTAAAACAAATACTATTAAAATGTCAGAAATCATAGGCTCATGAAATGGAACGCTGAAACTATGGACATTTTAAATGTCAACTATTTTGTGTTTCTAACACTACAGCAGAAGCCCACTGTCATTTAAAAGGCACTATCATTTTAAACTTCATATTTGGAGAATTTCTTTAATTTTCATCAACTAATTCAAGAAAACATCATGTACAATTTAGTTCTCATGTCTGTGTCCCCAGCACAGGTTATTGCATTCTCCCTTTTATGGTAGGCAGAACAAACCAAGACTAGTGGTACCTCCTGGTATCTTTTATTACAGCCAGTAATTGTCTTCCTTCTGTCTACAGCACATAATTTTCTAAGAGTGGAATTACAACTGTGCATGCCTAATGCCAGGCTGTTTAAGTAATCTCACCACCATCAGTGCCATGGAGCAGTGATATTTCCAAAAGGTTTAACTGTAAATGCAATCTTTTCAGTTCATTTCAGTGACAGAAATAGGTCTATACTGACCATGCTTGACAACTGCACCTGTCTGAAGTCAGTGGTTCGGGACATAACAACACATAGCTCCTGGACATAGAATCAGAAAAATATTTAGGTTGGAAAAGGTTTTTAAGATCATCAAGTCCAATCATTAATGTAACTGTACCAAACCCATCACTAAACCCTATCCTTGAGCTCCAGATCTCCACAACTTTGAAACATGGCCAGGGATGGCAATTCAACCCCATCCCTGGGCAGCCTGTTCCAAGGCCTGGAGAGCCTTTCAATAAAACTTTTCCTAATGTCCAACCTAAACTTCTCCTGGTGCAACTTGAAGCCATTTCCTCTTGTCCTGTCACTTGTTCCTTGTGAGAAGAGACCTACACCCACTTCTAACCCACTTTCAGGCAGTTGTAGACAGCAATGACATCTCCCCTCAGCCTCCTCTTCAGACTAACCAGCCCCAGCTCCCTCAGCTGGTTAGCCTGAAGCCGGTTAGTCTCCCTCTCAAGGCCTGTCCTCCAGACCCTTCCTCAACCTTGTTGCCCTTCTTTGGAAATGCTACACAAATTAATTTTTACAGTCATGTGCGCTGCAGCGCTGAAAACTATCCTGTATAAGAGGCTCTCCTTGAATTTCTATGGAACAGGAGGAAGTCCATAGGTCTCCAAAGAGAAGACTGCTCAAACTACACACAATGTAAGCCCAAATGAGTGCTTTCTTTACCTAAAAACAATAACCAGAGAAAACCCGACCCACACTTCTTACCTGAAGGAAACCTGTAGTTGTCTGAGAGTTCAGAAGTGCCTTTAGCACAGAGTTGCAGTCTCACAAAACGCAGTGATGGCTGATTCCACTAAAGCTCTTCCTCTCAATACTTCCACCCAATACTTCTCCCCTGGTGGCAAGCAGCAAAAGTTACTTCCCAAACAGCTTCTGCTAGCAAGGCAACACAAGTACAGCTCTTCTACCTTTTGATGAATCTCTAAGGAAATCTCCTTGAACCTCTTTGAGGCTAACTGGTTCCCATGACAGAGAAACACAGGGATAGGTGCAGGATCCCAAGACTGTTTTGTCCCTTTTGACAAAATTCGAGCTTTACTTAAGTAGCACAATCTCAGTAACAACTTGTGTTTTAAATCAAAGGAGGAGAATGCAGGCCTTTGTTACTCAGGGAGCTGTGCTGGCCATTTGCAATGAGCTCAGACATCTCCACTGCCACCGCTTCCCGTTATCCTGAAATGCTGCCGTTTCAAATCAAATGGAACACAAAACTCAGCTGTAGACCAAACACACAAACATGCACAGTCAGAGCACATTTGGTCTTGGATACGAAAAGGTTAGAAGCGAGTGAGAGGGAGTTCTCTCAAGCTTAAATTGCTGGCCTGACAGATGGGAAACACTGTCAGATCTCACATCAGCATCTCCCCCTGTGGCCCCTGAGAAATTACTGTAAAGGGCAAAATTTTCAGTAGACTAGTGTCCCTGTAAAAGTTTTCATTGTAGGAGGGCAGATTTTCAAAAGGTTTTAAACATGATTAGATGCTGGCTGTCAATAGGCATGAATTATTTAATTAAAATTTCATTTCCCTGCCAGTTATGGTCTGTCCTAATGATCTGTGCTGTGAAGTTCGGAGGCACTCATTTTGGTTTGGTAGCTTTGTGTAGCACAAAGGAACCAAGAGTTAGTAGGGCCTGTATGTAGTTCAGCTGAGATGGACTCGATTCTCCCCATAACATCTCCCATAGCACTATGTTTTGTAGTGGTAGCTAGCAGGGTGTTGATAACAAACCAGTATGGCTTTTCTAACACAGAAAATAACCTGAGACTCTAAATAAACTCCCTTTCCCCCCTTTAAATGGCTCTTGATTCACTCGCTGACAGTACAATCCCAGGAGGGAGATAATAGAAAAAGGAGAGCAAACACAAAAATATTTGCCTTACTCTTTCAAAGCAGTAAGCAATGTCCTACTGTTTTCTTTTGCTATGTCTACAGTCTTTGATATGTCAAAGGCCACTTATGTTTAACTAATTAAAAATAAAGCCAAGAAAGAACAAACCAGCAGGGTAAAAGAAAATGAGAAAAATAAAATAGGTTTGGGAAGTACAAACAGAATGGAGTGAGTGTGCAAAATGAAAGGGCTAACATGACTCACAGTACAGCTCTCAGATGGCCTACAGGGACGTTCTTGGATATAAACGCATGAATGAAATAATATTAAACAAATATTACCCTTGTCATCATTTCCTTGCAGCATTTTACACCTTTTCCTGGATTTATCCATAGCAGCTATGCGTCAGCCTGCAGCCAAAGTCCATCAGAAATCTGACAAGAAGTTTATCTTTTTTTAGTAACTGAGCTTAAGCAATAGTCCGATTTATTGCTTTTGGTAATGTCCCTTCTAAGAAACCAGCATTTCTATGTGTCCAAATACGAACTTGAAATGAACATTTAAAGAAAAGCCTTGGAAAATAATAGAAAGTCATGGAGGCATCTAAAGGACCAACTCCTTAGCTGGATCACGATCAATACTAGATAATCTGTTACTTCCCACAATAACTGTTTAGACCACTTAAGGAGAGAGAGCAGAGAAACGTAGAACTGCGTTATTTCCAGGAGAAAACAAATGAGTTTTCATCTGAAAGGGTGACAGACTGTCCAGAACAGCGAGCAGTGCAATGAACCCATGCGGAGCAGCCCCACCTGTTAAGACACAAAAAGCCTCACCACAGCAGAACACACCAGCATTCCTTTTAATACTCCAGCAGCAGACAAATCCCAATTACTATGATTTGTTTCTTCTCACTAATCTCTCCAGTCTTTCTTTTTACTCTGAGAGGATTTATGTTCTTTCCTATAAGTCTATTTCTCTATAAATGCAATGTACATGCCCTTTGAGCATACCGCAACTGAAAGGAACACACACCTCCAAACCAAGCTAACATTACACTTTACTGCACTGAGTGCCACAGATCCAGCGTTTAAAAGAAGTTGTTTGCATAGAGCACACAAGTAACACCATCTGGCCATCTGTGGCTGCAGCTACAGCTGTAAGAGTTGCACTTTAGGACAAGTGGGAAAAACCCTGTACTGTACCCATCCCCGTCAGTACACAATGGGGGATCTAGGCCACATTCCAGCACCTGGTCTTTCTGTAAAGCAGGCTTGCAGATGATTTTCTCTTGCATCCCCCTTATTGCTGCCTCCAAATATTTCACTGCAACTCTGACACCTTTTGTGATCTGGGTTCAATGCTGTTCTCAAAAAAATGGCCTCATGAGAAAACTACAGCACTGGTGAAATGTGGGAGTGGGGACATGCAGCCTGCAAGGGTGCAGACTGTGGCATCATTTCACAAGCTGGTTTTCTGAACTATTGAGTTTACCACACCAACACAACAGGAATTTATAGGAAGTTAATCCAAGCCACAGTAAGATGCTTCTGTGACACTTGAGATGAATCTGGTCAGTCTGGAAATGCCATTAAAACATCCACATAGACTAGCTGCTAAGGTAAGCCTCTTAGATTGCTTTTTGAACAGTGTAGTATTTGAAATGAGCTTATCAGGTATTGGTGTGCCATAACAAGGATCAGACAAAGGCTGACAAGCTCAACTATTCAGACATGGTGAAGCTTACAAACACTGATGTTAGCTAAATAGAAAGGTCTACTGACACACAGCACAAGCTCACACCTTGCCAAGCACGTGGGGCAGGCACCAAATGAGACAAGAGTTCAGAGTGACAGAAAGTCTAAAGCTTCTAAAAGAAACTTTAGAAGACAGTGCAATTCAAGAACCCAAATCTAACTCAGGAACTACAGCCAGCAGTAGGACACTTATTTTACAGTTACTCCTCTTCTGTTTCAAATCTAGAAAAGTAGACATTTTAATCCATGTTCACAGCAAAGATTCTGCTGCTAAGTAGTCTGGAATAATTTATCTAAAATGTACCCTTTATGTTCTTGGAAAAAGAAGCTGCAATTCGTTTCTGTTTTTCTCCTGTGTAACCCTCTGATGAATCTGCATGAGCTCCTACAAGGACTCCAAGCAGTACCCACGTACAGCAGCATTGTCACTGTAGTCTGTTTTTACTTACCCTTTTAAACACTTGCTAGTTACAAGGTATTTGTCTTCAAGGGATGGTTAATAATTCTCTGACAAAACTTGTGGCAGAAAACTGCATTTTCAATTACATTTTGAGTAATTTGGGCTAATTTTTTGCCAAGTTCTTGCTTCATAATTTTCAGAGCATTAGAAATGCATTTCATTTTTTTAATTGGTTGATTTGTTGCTGCTGTTTTATCTGATTTTAATCTGGCTGGAACTGCTGCTGCTGGCTTTGCTAGAGTTTCTCTTTGAGTTCACAGAGGATATGGCATTCTCTTTTTTGTTGTCTAGCTAGGATCAGCCAGCTGAAGCAGGTCAGTGTAAACACTGTGACCAGATCAGCAGTGAGGACAGGTGCCAAACTGCCAACTAATGACCAAGCATTTTTTACTTGAGAAGCACATAGCAGTGCAATGTCACAGCAAAGTTTATCTGAAAAGGAGAGAAACCTGGGTGAGTGCAACTGCCCGATATCAGACAGGTCATAGAATCCCATTGGGGATCAGAAGGGAACTCAAAAGATCATCTAGTCCAATCCCCCTG